>CM019695.1:38823824-38980585 GCA_009760885.1 Achatina immaculata
TTGTAATGAATCTCACTGCTCTACAGAACCCACTCGAACCAGCTTCGTCGGACAACCGTCTCTGGCGCATGGAAAAGCTAGATACTTTGGGAACATATGTTGGGGTACCACAGGAAAATCCACTTTTAATCACCGGTGACGATACGGGAGAGAAATCTTTTGTCATATGACTTTGCCAGCAGTTGGCGACAGGCGTCATCATGTCTCTGCACTTGCGGGGGGGGGGTTTTGGGGGGATGGTCGTCGAAGCTGTTGCTGAAGCGGAGCTCGTACAAATGTCGATCTATGGTGCTTTAGAAGGGCCCAGCTGGGCTAACAATTGTCGATCTATGGTGCTTTAGAAGGGCCCAGCTGGGCTGACAAATGTCGATCTATGATGCTTTAGAAGGGCCCAGCTGGGCTGACAAATGTCGATCTATGGTGCTTTGAGAAGGGCCCAGCTGGACTGATAAGCTGGTGCTTGGACTATCTTCAACAGCTTGGCGCGGGGCTTCATCATTGGTGCTTGAGTGACAGCCCGACCTGGGTTTGTTTTTGATGTCCGTATACCCAGACTTTAACCTTTTAACTACTTCCTGGTAGTGGTGTCATCAACTGTCCTTTCCCATCCCACGCTGAAAATTTCATGAGCAGATGCAGAGGCATCCAGCCCTATCTTCCAGTAATGTCTCAGGAGGACGCGAGCGCCATGTTTCCTTGTGCTGATCATTTATTTCACAATTCATTGCCTCTGAATGAGTCTTGCTGGCGTTCACTACGAGTAGCACGTGACGTCGGCCTGATGTTTACAAATGCTAGTACATCGTATAAGACGGGAGCCGTGACCGAAATTAGGGTATCAAAAAACTTGACGAATTTTTAACTCATTGTAATGTGTCCCTGGGCACTGAGGCATTCAGGGAAATGAGAGAGGTGGTAGGTAGGCCAGGTCTGCCATTATCACAGACGGACAACCACTGGACTGAGCTAATACTTTTAACGCGCTCAGAGAGATAGAAAGAGTGGAGGACTTTGAGGGCAGGAAGTCCAGATCGCTGCTTGGACTTGGAGCTGGAAATACAGATTGCCACGGCCAGGAACGAAAGACATACTTGACGAGCGAGAAGACCTGTCAACCAATACTATCAACCGCAGGGCACTGATTGATGTGTTTGGGGGGAATCTGAACACCTATGACACGTCCCAAGTCCAGTTATGATGATCCAGACCAAAACCCATAAACTATAATATTATAAGTGAATCTGATCACTGACCATAGAAAAAGTCTTAAAAAGCAAGTCTGCAGTTGAATTAAGGTATTAAACAATGTATTAAAGAATACGGTTATTTATTATAACTCAGTCTGCGAGTCAAGTGACATCATTACACAGTAATATTATTTACCTTGCTGTGACTCAATGGATGTAACTTTTCTCGTAGATTGTTAAAATTTCTTGTTATCTTCCAGACTCTTCTTTCTATCGTTCAGTTTATTCTCCTCGCAGACATAATATCTATTGATGGATGCACTACTCACGCTACCTACTGCACCCGTTAAAGCACCAGTTGTCAAACCAATCGGCGAAAGGAGTAGGAAAGAAACGAAAGTTATAACGCCACCGACGACCGCAACAACTAATCCTATAGTACTCCAGATATCCTTAGATTTCCTGATTTCAGTCAGTTTTTTGTTGATATTCTGAAGCTCAACAGTATCATCAAGGTTTGTTTTGACCTTTTCCAATAATTTCTTCATGTTGTTGAAGATACCATGTCCTTTTTCATGGAGTTCTATTTCAATCTTCAGATCCCTTATTTTTCGTTCAATCTCTTTCTTAAGTTTGTCTGAAGGTTGTTTGGCATATAAATCTATCTTTGCGGTAAGTAGAGCGATCTTTTCTTGGAATTCTTCTCTCAACTGAGGCGCTTTGTGTTCAAGGATCAGTTTCTCCCTCTCTTTCTTAGCCTGCTCAAAACAGGCGGAGGTATAACGACCATGAGCGGTTTGTAGACTCTCAGTAAGTCGGATTATTTGCCTTATTTGTTCTTTATTCTTCTCCTCGTTTTTCTCTCTGTTGTTGAACAGGACAAAACGGCCATTACAAAGTTCATATAACTCCTTCACTGGACCTCTTTGTTCTCTGCACCATTCCTCGAAGCTTAGGTTACAGTTGTCGTCTTCCATTGTCTCCAGAAACTGGTCGCCGCAGGTGAAGACTACGATAACGTTTAGAAAAAAAGTCTCGCCAAATATTCGCTTCAAGGAATCCAGTGTAGATTTCTCATCATTTGTGAATTTACATCCAAACTTTAAGACAAGGAGGAAGGCATCAACACCTTCACTACACTTGCCTAGCGCTATGTTCATATTTTTCACCGCATCTTCATTTTCCTTCAGTTTCTCCAGCTGTGAGTCTTCCAGACCAGGTCCATCAATGACTTTCAGTGTAAACTTCTCAAATCTTACATAGCCATCTTCCACTTCCTTCGTCTGTGACATCGTGTTGTATGAAGTTCTAAAAGATTTTCTCTGAAGTATAGTGTTACCAGTCGAACTCTTGCCATCTCCTATCTTCCCCATTAACAAGAAGTATAGTTTTTTCTCTGTCCTTTGTGCCATCTCTGAAGACGAAAAAAATCAATTATTACTGCATTAGAGATTAGTAAAAGGAGTCCTTTGAAGCACATCAGTTTTACAGTTACGCCTTTTATTTACCGCCGTATTTGAGACCGGCCGTCTGGCCGAAAGCCGATTTGGCCTTAAGTTAGTCGTTATAGGCGGAGGTCAGACACAGCGTATAGTTTACCACTATAACATGTTACAAGATGAGTAGATACGTTTACCATCACTTTAAAGTAGAAACAGAATACAAATTAACATATTAACTATGTGAAAATAAATCACAAAACATGGATCACTTCATATTAAATAAAGAATCATATTGAACACCTTTTTAATGCCACATGCAAATATACTTATACATACGGTTTACAAATTCACATACGTACATTCTGCAGTTAACAAATAAGCACTTTAAGCGGTCGCGGTAGATTTTAATGAAAGAAGAAACATGTTTAAGTCCTGCAAAAGAAAGACATCGGAAAATAATAAGCAAACAATAGAAGGCGGTGCCATAACTAAATTATTTTATTCTATACTTTACTGTATAATTACTGCACGCAGTAATTTCATTCATTCATTTATTTGCATGTCCCTTGCGGAACTCTGCCTCCCTAACAGCACTCATGTAGACCTCTCGGCTGTGAGCAAGATGGCCTGCTGCTGATGCATCCATATGCAGATCATCTTCCTCTCTTTCTTTTTCCCATTACGTACCCTTCTCAGACTGTCTTCTCTAGATTATCATGACCTTTAATGTGTCCAAAATATTTAAGTTTTCTCTCTTTTATCCTCTTTACTAGCCAGCCTTCTTCAATATTAAGCTCTTGTAGTATGGATATATTTGTTCTTTTTTGTGTGTCCATGGTATTTGAAGAACTCTTCTGTAGCATTTATATTAAAAGGCAGTTATGTGTTTCTCAGCTGTTTTGTTAAGTGTCCAGGTCTCACAGGCATATGTTGCGATGGGAAAGATGCATGCTCTTAAAAATCTTATTTTTGTAGTTCTGTCTGTTGCTTTCCACATATTCTTTAGTTGTTTTACTTTCTGAAGAGCGATAGATGTCCTCCTTTTTATTTCCCTCATTGTATCTCCATTATTAGTTAGCAGTGATCCAAGTAATTCAAAACTTTCCATGTCTTCCAATTTTTCCTCATTGATACATATTTCAGCTGCCTTGTTTGTTTTGTCAGTTGCCATCAACTTAGTTTTCTTCACGTTAAGATAGAGGTTTTGCTCTTCGCTGTTCTTACAGACTGACATAATTAGTTTTTCCATTCCTTTTTGTGTTGTGGACAGTAACACTGTGCCATCAGCATATCTAATATCTGGTATTTCATAACCTCCAATTGTTATTGCATCGTAATATTCTTTGTCTATATCTTCTCTAACATTCTTCATTACATTTTCAATATACAATTTAAATAAGCAAGGCGACAATATGCACCCCTGACGGACCCCTTGTTTTATGTCAAACAAAGTGTTGTTTCACCATTTGTTTTTATTGCTAGTTGTTGGTCTAGATACAACAGTGATGTTAGTTATATCAAATAAGTTGGAAATTCCATTTTTCCCATTATTTCCCAAAGTTTCTGGTGTTGTACACAATCAAACGCCTTTGAATAGTCTATAAAGGATAAATATAGATTCACATTAAACTCTCTGCATTTCTCTATAATTAATCTTATATTGAATATATGATCTCTTGATCCTCTTCCTTGCCTGAACGAGCTTGGACTATATCGACTTCTTCTTATATTTTTTTACCAAGTCTACCCATTATGATTTTTAACAGAATTTTACTGGTATGACTAATCAGGGCAAAAGTTCTGTAGTTTGTGCATAATTTCAAGTTACCCTTTTTTGACAGTGGTATGAATACAGTTCTTTTCCATTCTTTTGGCTAAATACCTGAATGCCATATCTTTTTACATAGTGCATGATAGATTGTTGCACACTCCTTTCCTCCTGCTTTAATAAATTCAGCTGTTATCTCATCACATCCTGGTGATTTACCATTTTTCAGATTCTTTATTGCCCATAAAACGTCTTCTAATGTAGATTCGGGTTCTTTCTCCTCCAATAATAATTCACACTGTTGATTTCTGCTTCCACAGTCGGTTGTTTCATACATTCCTCTGCAATATTCCTTCCATCTTTCTAGAATTTCTCTGTCTCTGTCAAGGTATTCCCCAACTCATCACAAATTACATTTAGCTTAGGTGTGACATTTCTCGTCAATGTCTTCATTTCTTTAAACATTTCACTATCTCTTCCACACTTCTGATGTCCTTCTATTCTTTCACAACAATCTTTTATGTATTGTATTTTGTCTTTTCTTATGTTTCTTCGTACTTCTTTTGTTAAATATTTATATTCTTCTTTGTTGTTTTTTGTCAGCTTCCATAGCATCTTCATTTCTCTACGTTGTTTTATCAGTTCTAGTGTGCCTTCTGTAATCCATCAATTCTTTTGTGTTTTCTTTACTGGAACCATGTCTTTAGCTGTTGTTATTAAGATATCTTTGGCCTGCATAGCCAAATCATCTGGTGTCATCTCTTCCTGTACAGCCATCAGGATTTCGTAACGGATCTTCACTTCTATACCGTATTGTTCTGGTATATTTGTAAGATCAAAGTAGAGTGGTATTTTATGGTTATTTTTAAGAACTATAGCTAAAGCATGAATGTGTGTATACCTATCTATCTATCTATCTATTTATCTATCTATCTATCTATCTATATATCTATCTATCTATCTATCTATCTATCTATCTATCTATCTATCTATCTATCTATCTATCTATCTATCTATCTATCTATCTATCTATCTATCTATCTATCTATCTATCTATCTATCTCCCCTACCTCCCCTACAATTTAAAATCCATTGGTAATACGTCATCCTTTAACTCAAACCTGTTTCATTATTTACTTGCTTGTAATTATATGCCTCATAAAGTAGCCAGCACTCTCTCAACACATGGCTCGTAAACCATCAAATACTTCAGTGACATAGTTAGAAAAGCAGCTTGTTAGATATTGTTAGAAATTATTTTAATGTTTGTTTTAAAAAAATATGTTAGAAGATCTGTATTTACAATGTATTTTTTATTTATGTATATGTCTGCGGGTGTATGTGTGCGTGAGTGCTATTTTATTAGGTTAATTACTTCTTCTCTTTTACCTTGAATGTAGTAGTTAAATCTTACACTCTTTTGATATGTTTTTACTTATTTAATTTTTATTTTTGTACTAAATCAATTGTGTGGGAAGAGTGAAAGATGGAGTGATGAAGGGCAGAATGTAAGACGGGCCTGCGTGCCCAATTCTTTACCCTTGAAAAATAAAGATTATTCATTCATTCATTCATTCAAAGATTCATTCTATCTATCTATCTATCTATCTATCTATCTATCTATCTATCTATCTATCTATCTATCTATCTATCTATCTATCTATCTATCTATCTATCTATCTATCTATCTATCTATCTATCTATCTATCTATCTATCTATATGTCTGTCTGTCTGTCTGTCTGTCTTTCTGTCTGTCTGTCTATTAGCATTTGACATGATTGATCATGTAATCCTAGATAAAAAGTTTGGGACCTATAAATTATATCCTGACTTGACAAAATTTATTACATCATTTCTTTTCAACAGACAGCAGGTAGTTTGCCTCAAAAACTGTAAGTCAAGTCCACCTGTGGTTGATAATGGTGTCCTACAAGTGTCTATTCTTGGTTCTCTGCTTTTTACCATCTACATCAATGATCTTCCACTTTATCTAAATAAATCATCTTTTGATCTTTGTGCTGATAACTGCAGAATTTACACTAGTGACAATGTCTGTATTAATCTTGAGTCAACAATTTGAAATAAACAGTCTAACTGGAGCAACAACAGCAGAATGCTCATAAACACCAGCAAAACAAAATTCATGCTTATTACAACAAGACAGAACTTAACAAATTCACCAGCAACAACACTACAGCTTCATGCTGGAACTTCAAAGATAGAGAATGTTAATGAACATAAAACTCTAGATCTCGCTATTAACCGCTACCTCAGCTGGAATAGTCATGTAGACAATCTAACTAAACTTATCGTACAAAAAGTTTAACAGTTTGCCAAAATTAAACACTTTCTTGACACAGATTCTAGGAAAATATACTACATATCACAAATACAAACATTTTGACTACTGTTTCACAATCTGGGATGGTTGCTCCATATCAAACATGAAAAGACTTTACTAAAAAAAAACGAGCAGTAAAGTTTATATACAACAAACACGTAACATATTGCGAATACGGGCTAACAACGTGACATTCTACCTCTCAAGAGGATATTTCTGTTCAACAAGGTCAACTTAATTCATAAAATTCTATCACACAATGTTCCACCCTATTTATGGTCATTGTTCAAATCCAACGCAAGCAGAGTCAGCGGTTAAACAATTGTATTCTCCGAAAACCAAGTCTTACCCTGCTGCCCATCTTTGCAATGCCCTACCAACTCTTGTAAAACATGTAAGTAATATTCATTCTTATAATTTCAAGTTTTGTTAATATATGTTTAAGTTGGACTATAAAGTCTTCCTAATATGTATTAGGAATGGAAAAACTAATTATGTAAGTCCGCAAGAAAAGCGAAGAGCAGAACCTCTATCTTAATGCAAAGAAAAATAAAGTGATAACAACTGACAAAACAAACAAGGCAGCTGAAATATGTATCAATGAGGAAAAACTGGAAGAAGTGGAGAGTTTTGAATATCTTGGATCACTACTAACTAATAATGGAGATACAGTGAGGGAAATTAAAAGGAGGACATCTATCGCTCTTCAGAAAGTAAAACAAATAAAGAATCTGTGGAGAGGAGCACACAGAACCATAAAAATAAGATTTTTAAGGGCATGCATCTTTCCCATCGCAACATATGCCTGTGAGACCTGGACACTTAACAAAACAGCTGAGAAACACATAAATGCCTTTGAATGTAAATGCTACAGAAGAGTTCTCCAAATATCGTGGACACAAAAAAGAACAAATATATCTATACTACAAGAGCTTAATATTGAAGAAGGCTGGCTAGTAAAGAGGATTAAAGAGAGAAAACTTAAATATTTTGGACACATTAAACGTCATGATAATTTAGAGAAGATCGTATTGGAAGGATACATAATGGGAAAAAGAAAGAGAGGAAGACCAAAACGAAGATGGCTGCAAGACATCGCTGACGATCTGGAAATGGATGCAACAGCAGCAGGCCATCTTGCCCACAACCGAGAGGCCTACAGGAGTGCTGTTTGGGAGGCAAAGTTCCGCAAGGGACATGCAAATGAATGAATGAATTTGTATTAGTGTGTGTGCATACTTTATATACACATATGAATAGGTGTAGGTATGTATATGTGTACTTATATACGTATAAGTGCATGTGTGTATGTGTATACATGTATATCGGTATGTATATATATATATGTGGGTGTATGTGCACTTTCTTTATGTGTACATGCATACATACATGTGTGTATGCACATGTCTCTGTGTATATATGTGTGTATATGTACATGTATGGATGTATTAGCTTATATGTGGTATGTGTGTGTAAATAAATGCATGGGTATGTACTTGCTTTAAGAAAATTAAAGGCATATGTACTATCAAAGTTTAAATTAGTTTAATTTAAAGTATGACTTGATTGTTGTACCTGTTCTATTGCTGGTCCAAAACCGTGTGAGTTTAAAATGAATGTGAGCATGCAATAAAGTTTATTTCATGTAGCCGCATAAAGCAGAATTCGTTCTGTATGGAAAGAACGGGTTTATTAATTATTTACTTATTCATATTTTGCTTTTTCTTGCATATTATATTCAATAACAAATGCTAGATATCTGTGACTGAATGAAAGTTGTACGATGAAGGGTAGAATGGTAGACGGGCCTGCGTGTCTAATTCTTAACTCGTCGAAAATAAAGTCTCTTCCTTCCTTTGTTCTATTATATATATATATATATATATATATATATATATATATATATATATATATATATATAGCCGAACCCACTTATATCACTTCGCTTTATGTCACCACTTGGATATTGTCACATACATTTGTATCCTCGGCCAGCTTCTATAAGTAATAAATGGGCTTTACTCCCGTTAATATCACCCCGCTTAATGCCACAAATAGGTTAATGTCACGGTATGTTTACATCCGGGGGAGCTAAAGACCCCGATATGTATCACAGACTGGGCGAGTACAACCTACAAACATCTCACAAAGCGTTATCAGCTTTGCGATTCATCAGAGAAGGGGCCGGCCATTTGATCACCGAGTACTTGTCTCATCAACCTTTTGAACATGTGGGCATCGAAACTCACTTGGTGTGAATGAAAGGCTTACCACGGCTGCCCTTTTGTTATTAAAATCTGGCTTTTTTCAGTCATTGGCTTCTTTATCAAGACGTGGGCGGTGTTAAATGGGCAACGTGAGGTGATATTTAGTCAGACTCGAATAGTGTACAGTGAAGCGTATAGCCGGGAACTTCTCTCTGGTTCTCGTTGTGGTAGATAATGGCTACTAAACGCAAACGTGGTGGTCTGGATTTGAACAGTAAAATGGATATTCTGAAGACATTTGATGAAAAAGTTACAAGAAAGGACACAGCAGATACATTTGAAATTGACTTTTCAACTGTATCTAAACTTGTTAAAAAAGAGACAAAACTGACATTCATTCGCCTTTAGTTGGTCAAACTGTAAGCGAAGCCGTGCGATTTCCTACATGGATATTGAGTATGCTCTGTTTAAACGGTTCAAACAGACACGTTCTGCACAGTTGCCTGTGTGCGATCCTATGCTGGCAGAAATCTCAGAAAGTTTTACGAAAGAAATGGATATGCCTGACTGGAAGTGTTCGGACAGCTTTCTTGAGCGTTTTAAGAAACTTCACAACATAGCATTTAATTTCGTTTCAGGTGAAGCGGTCCAAGTTAACACCGATGTCGTTAATGATTGGATTTCTCGCTTGCCAAAATTTCTGGATGTGTGCAGCCCAGATGACATTTTTAATATCAATGAAACAGACTCGTTTTATAAACTGCTACCGAACAGGACATTGTGCTTTCGTGATGAGAAGTGCCACGGTGGCAAACGTTCTAAAAATCGCTTAACAGCTGTCATGTGCTGTAACATGTCTGGCTCTGACAAGGCTCTGCTCCTTGTTATCTTGTGCTGTAACATGTCTGGCACTGAGAAGACTCCGCTCCTTGTTATCTTGTGCTGTAACATGTCTGGCACTGAGAAGACTCCGCTCCTTGTTATCTTGTGCTGTAACATGTCTGGCACTGAGAAGACTCCGCTCCTTGTTATCTTGTGCTGTAACATGTCTGGCACTGAGAAGACTGCACTCCTTGTTATCTTGTGCTGTAACATGTCTGGCACTGAGAAGACTCCGCTCCTTGTTATCTTGTGCTGTAACATGTCTGGCACTGAGAAGACTCCGCTCCTTGTTATCTTGTGATGTAACATGTCTGGCACTGAGAAGACTCCGCTCCTTGTTATCTTGTGCTGTAACATGTCTGGCACTGAGAAGACTGCGCTCCTTGTTATCTTGTGCTGTAACATGTCTGGCACTGAGAAGACTCCGCTCCTTGTTATCATGTGCTGTAACATGTCTGGCACTGAGAAGACTGCGCTCCTTGTTATCACGTGCTGTAACTTGTCTGGCACTGAGAAGACTCCGCCCCTTGTTATCTTGTGATGTAACATGTCTGGAACTGAGAAGACTCCGCCCCTTGTTATCATGTGCTGTAACATGTCTGGCACTGAGAAGACTGCGCTCCTTGTTATCACGTGCTGTAACTTGTCTGGCACTGAGAAGACTCCGCTCCTTGTTATCTTGTGATGTACATGTCTGGAACTGAGAAGACTCCGCCCCTTGTTATCATGTGCTGTAACATGTCTGGCACTGAGAAGACTGCGCTCCTTGTTATCACGTGCTGTAACTTGTCTGGCACTGAGAAGACTCCGCTCCTTGTTATCTTGTGATGTACCATGTCTGGAACTGAGAAGACTCCGCCCCTTGTTATCATGTGCTGTAACTTGTCTGGCACTGAGAAGACTCCGCCCCTTGTTATCATGTGCTGTAACATGTCTGGCACTGAGAAGACTGCGCTCCTTGTTATCATGTGCTGTAACATGTCTGGCACTGAGAAGACTGCGCTCCTTGTTATCTTGTGATGTAACATGTCTAGCACTGAGAAGACTGCGCTCCTTGTTATCATGTGCTGTAACATGTCTAGCACTGAGAAGACTGCGCTCCTTGTTATCATGTGCTGTAACATGTCTAGCACTGAGAAGACTGCGCTCCTTGTTATCATGTGCTGTAACATGTCTGGCACTGAGAAGACTGCGCTCCTTGTTATCATGTGCTGTAACATGTCTGGCACTGAGAAGACTGCGCTCCTTGTTATCATGTGCTGTAACATGTCTGGCACTGAGAAGACTGCGCTCCTTGTTATCATGTGCTGTAACATGTCTAGCACTGAGAAGACTGCGCTCCTTGTTATCATGTGCTGTAACATGTCTAGCACTGAGAAGACTGCGCTCCTTGTTATCTTGTGATGTAACATGTCTGGCACTGAGAAGACTCCGCTCCTTGTTATCATGTGCTGTAACATGTCTAGCACTGAGAAGACTGCGCTCCTTGTTATCATGTGCTGTAACATGTCTGGCACTGAGAAGACTGCGCTCCTTGTTATCATGTGCTGTAACATGTCTGGCACTGAGAAGACTGCGCTCCTTGTTATCTTGTGATGTAACATGTCTGGCTCTGAAAAGACTGCGCTCCTTGTTATCTTGTGCTGTAACATGTCTGGCACTGAGAAGACTCCGCTCCTTGTTATCTTGTGATGTAACATGTCTGGCACTGAGAAGACTCCGCTCCTTGTTATCTTGTGATGTAACATGTCTGGCACTGAGAAGACTGCGCTCCTTGTTATCGGAAAGTCACGAAGTCCGCGGTGCTTCAAGAACTTTAAGAGCCTGCCCGTCACCTACAAGGCCAACCAGCGTGCGTGGATGACAAGTGAACTGTTTGAGGACTGGGTCATTTCTTTCGATAACAAAATGATCCGATTGAATAAAAAAGTTTTGCTGTTCGTTGGCAACTGTCCGGCACACACTAAAGTCACCAATCTGATGGCTACGAAGCTTGTTTTCCTGCCACATAACACAACCAGCGTAGTGCAGCCTTGCGGCCAAGGTATCGTTTACGCCTTCAAGCAACAGTACAGAAAGCGAATAGTGCGTCATGTGCTGTATGCTGTGAAACAAAAGCTTGCCGCCGAGATCGACATCAAGATAGCGATTAATTTTACGCATACGGCATGGAATAGCACAAGTCAGTCAACGACTTGGAACTAATTTCTTAAATGGCAGATTACTTTATTGCCGCAGTCAGCGATCAATACAAATGCTGGTCATATTTGTGACGTTCCGCTGGACTTGATCACAGATGAAGAGTTGGCAGTAATTTCTGATGGAAGTGTCACGTTGTAACAGAATAGCAATTCTGTACAGAGAGTATTTGTGTATTGCTAGTAGTTGTGTTCTCGTAGACCACAACTCATGTCCGTGTGCAAAGCACGTCGTTAGAAACGTCCGTGTGCAAAGCACGTCGTGGGGAGTCTTGGTTTGAACGTGGAACTGTGTGGACGTGTTTTTTTTTTCTTTGTCGAGCTGTGTGATTGTCTCTAGAAATGTGGTAGAGAGAGAGAGAGAGAGCCCTGTTGTTAGAGTTAGTTTCTTTTTTTTTTATTTTCCCTGTGTGGGCTGAGGTTTTTAGTAAGATTGTAAGTATGATTCTTTGTGTATAGATCATTGTAATGTTTTTCTTGCCCATATGACGTAGAGTCTTCTCACGCCGGGCACTGCTAAATGTAATTCTTGTTTAGCCTGATGGCTACGTATACATCTTCACGACTGTCACCCTCATTTCTTGTCCGTTAATAAATGTGTGTAGTCTGATGATGGGTTTTTTTTGGAGTCCTTATTGTTGACCGGTTTGTTGGTTTAAAGACGGTCAAGTTACGTTGAGTTGTTGTATTTGTATTATTCGGTGGAGATGGAAACCTGGGTGTCTTGTTGTGTTTTCTTGATGTATAATACAGAAAACTAGGTGATTGTTAACACCAGCAACAAGAAGAAGAGATTTCTAAGATAAACTGTACTCCACATGTAATCAATCAATCCAGTAGGAACCCATTTTAGTAAGGAGAAATCCTATTTAAACGTTTGATGAGTCGTTTCAGCTGATGACGGCTTGCTATCTACGGAAATGTATTCAGTCGAAGAGATCGTCGCTAGTTGCAGTAAAAGCAAGGTAGACAGCGACGCCGAGGATAGTGCTGATGACGTCAACGAGTCCACGGACCAGACGCCCACCAAAACTGTTTCTTACGCTCAGTCTGTAAGCGCGTTCGAGATTGTGCGCTCGTTCATTTACAGTAGGCGTTCCCACCCAGCTGCTTAAATGAAAAAAGTGCTCTTGCCTCTAGAGTAAATAACTGCTTTACCTTCCCTACCAAAACATTTTTCCCAAACTCTGAGTTTTGAGAGGCGAACGTAGATGCCAGCAAATCCCCGTTTGATTTTTTTTTTTAAACAGGGATTTTCACCCGCAGATAAGACGTAGTCTAAGATGATCGGGGGTGTCCTATTGTTTTTTTGTGATCCCCTCAGTGCAGACTTCTGCCATTTTCTGCTGAGAATGGGGAGAGAAATTGGGAGTGTCCTAGTTCTGGCTTTGAACTGGTTACTTTTTTTTAATAAAAATGATCAAGACTGCAGTGTTGAAATAAAACATTCACACATTTGGTTTAGTTGTGACACTTTTAATAGAGCATATTTGTGTGACAATTTTAATAGAGCATGTGTGTGTGACAATTTTAATAGAGCATGTGTGTCTGACAATTTTAATAGAGCATGTGTGTGTGACAATTTTAATAGAGCATGTGTGTGTGACAATTTTAATAGAGCATATTTGTGTGACAATTTTAATAGAGCATGTGTGTGTGACAATTTTAATAGAGCATGTGTGTGTGACAATTTTAATAGAGCATGTGTGTGTGACAATTTTAATAGAGCAGTCGAATTTATTGTTACATTACGTTAAAAGCGAAAAATATAAGAGGTTCCAAATTCTTCGAAGTGTTTCTCTCACATGTCCGGCTATGTTCGGGACGACCTACCTGTGCGAAAAAAACCTTTTTGCGCATGAAATACTTTAAGAATATAGCACGACGACACTTAACAGATTCACATCTGGAATACTGTTTACGTGTAGCTACAAGCGACTTCTGCTTGAACATCTCTGCAATTCTGAGCAACATTCAAGCTCAAAGATCTGATTAACCTGGTGAGCGTTATTAATTGATTATTATTATGATGATTATGATTATTATTATTATTATTATTATTATTAATTGTTTAATTATTCATTATGGTGCTCCCACACTAGATTTTACTTGTGGACGCACCGTGTTAAAAAGGTTGGGAACGCCTGATTTACAGTATGCCTGACGCGACGCAGGACATTTTTAGGCCTCTATTGTGTTTAAATGACTTTGTTATTAATAAACCAGTTATCACTACACAACGCAAAGTTATGCATTTTTTAGTAATACTGCAGACAAGCCATGCTGCTTAATTATAGTGTGTTCTATATTGTAAGACTAAGGCTTACTGTATTTTGTGATTAATATATTTTGTCATTAGTACATATTGTGTCCAATGATGATAGCTTTGTCAATTTTTTATGTGTTTAATGTAGCAAATGTGGGAAGGATGGACATGCACACACACACACACACTGACCCAGTTGAATCCTTTTTAAAGGACTTCTCTTTATGTCAACTCCGCTTATTGTCATCAGATTTTGACGTTCCCAACGACGTGACATTAAACGGGTTTGACTGTATATATACGCAAGGTCCGACGATTAAGTAAAGAGACCGATTTTATTATGGCCAAGACAAAAATGCCATCTATAAAGCAAAGCATGGATTCCAAAGAGGCAACCTTCAACTATGATGTGGCAACTTTTCATCGTCGTCCAATAAGCACCCGACAAACAAGCCGCCATTTTTGTTGACCTAGTTAGAGGTGAATTGTCACATAATCAGCATGGAGCAAAAAGCTAACAATAAATTATGTTTAAAACTCCGAAAAAGTGCCATTGAGACAGTTGAATTGATGCGAAAAGTTCATGGGGATAATTGATTATCTCCTTCACAGATAATCAGGTGGTATCCACAACTCAAAAGTGGTGTGGAAACGATTACAAATGCAACTAGACATGGATGCCCAATTTCTGTTCGTAATGAGGAACAGTATTAAAAAGTCAGAGAGCGGATATAGAAAGATCGTTGTTTGACTGTGAGGATGAAGGCAGATGAATTTGGCGTTGACTGAGAGACCATTCTTAAAATTTTAGTTGAAGATTTGGGGAAAACAAAACAGTTGCTTGCCGGTTTGTACCACATGCGTTGTCTGATGACCAAAAACATCAGCGTGTTGAATACACAAAAGACATCAAAACGGATTTCAGAAATAAACATTTCTTAAATTTGATTGTTGCAAAGGATGAAACATGGATTTTCCGCTATGATCCCACAACTAAACGCCAAAGTGCTCAGTGGAAGTCATCATCATCACCAAAAGGAAAAAAAAATCGTCTTCAAAAGTAGAAAATGAAGACAATGTTGGTGTGCTTCTTTGACAGCAAAGGAGCTATTCACAAAAAAAAATGTATTCTAGACGGGCAGACTGTCACTTCCAAAGTTTATTTAAGTATTTTGAAACACCTACTGAAAAGGATTTTCCAAGTCCGACCCGAGTATCCAACACCTGGAAGTTTTTTCGTTCTTTATGATAATGCACCGGCTCACCGGGCGGTAGCTGCACATGAATCTTTGGCCTAAAAACAAGTGTGTGTTCTTAACCATCCACACTATTCCACAGATTTGTTTCCCTGTGATTATTTTCTATTCCCAAAATTAAAGTTACCATTGAAAGGACGCTTCTTTGACGCTACTTATGACATCCAAAGGGCCCTAACATCGGGTTTAAGGACCATACCAACATAAGAACTGCAGAGATCGTTCCAGTGTTTGTTAGATCGTGCCACTCGCTGTATCAATGCACAATGGGCTTACTTTGAATAAAATACAGGTTATTTCTTCAGCTGTTGTTTATTTTATTGTTTATGTAGTTAGTCTCATTACTGAATTGTCGGACCTTGTATAATCAGTCCTCTGTACTTCCAAATGAGCATAAGGAATTCACAAAGGTTCTCCATTCAATCCTGTTTTCAATAAGTCAGGATACCTCAAACCATGTCTTTCCTGCTTCTTGCAGTTCTCTCTGTACTGTGCGTCTCCATATCCCCAATTATCTTCCTCTTTCTTTTCCTTTGAGGTGTCCAAGTCAAGGCAGTATAAAAGTGTCTTGTTCTTTCCATACGTAGTATGTGCCCCAGACTTTTCCATCTTTTTCTTTTGACCTCTTTAGTAATGTTCTCAGTGCCTGTTCGTCTGGTTATTTCCTCGTTTGTCACGTGTTCTTCCCAGTGTGGTCTTAAAATATTTTTACTACGGCATCTTCCTTCAGATCTTCTCAATTTTCTTACTGGTTCATGTTTTGGCTGCATATAATAAAATGGAGCTAACATTGGATTTATAGATTCTAAGTTTGAGCTCCATATGAAGATTGGGAGGTTTTCATATGTTTGCTAATTTGTTAAAGGTCTGAGATTCTTGTCCAACTCTTGTGAATATTTCATTTTCAGTATTGTTATGTGCTGAAATGAGGCTTCCAAGATACTTAAAATGTTGTACTTCTTCAACTTCTCTTGTCCCAGCTGAGATTCCTTCCTTACTTTTTACATTGATTCTCGTGATCTGAGTCTTCTCAGTCTAGTGATTCTAGTTGGTTTCTCCTGTATGTCTCTTTAGGTGTGTGAGAATAGACCAATGTCGTCTGTGAAGTAACAATCCTCTAGACTTGTAAGCCCAGAGTTAAATCCTCTAGACGATTTGTGAGCCAGCAGATTCATCCTCTAGATGATTTGTGAGCCCCTAGATTAATCCTCTAGGTGATTTGTGAGCCCCCATGTTAATCCTCTAGGTGATTTCTGAGTCCTTAGATTAACTCTCTAGGTGATTTCTGAGCCCTTAGATTAATCCTCTAGATGATTTGTGAGCCCCTAGATTAATCCTCTAGGTGATTTGTGAGCCCTTAGATTAATCCTCTAGGTGATTTGTGAGCCCATAGATTAATCCTCTAGGTGGTTTGTGAGACCCTAGGTTAATCCTCTAAGTGATCTGTGAGCCCCTAGATTAATCTTCTAGGTGATTTGTGAGCCCTTAGATTAAAACTCTAGGTGATTTGTGAGCTACTAGATTAATCATGTAGGTGATTTATGAACCAACTAGATTAATCCTCTAGGCGATTTGTGAGCCCTTAGAACAATCCTCTAGGTGATTTGTTAGCCCCTAGATTAATCCTCTAAGTGATTTGTGAGCCTCTAGATTAATCCTCAATGTACTTTGTGAGCCCCTAGGTTAATCTCTAAGTGATCTGTGAGCCCCTAGATTAATCCTCTAAGTGATTTGTGAGCCCTTAGATTAATACTCTAGGTGATTTGTGAGCCCCTAGATGAATCCTCTATATGATTTTTGAAGAGCCAGGTTAATCCTCTAGGTGATTTGTGAGCCCCTAGATTAATCCTTTAGGTGATTTGTGAGCTCCTAGATTAATCCTATAGGTGATTTGTGAGCCCCTAGATTAATCCTGTAGTTGACTTTTGAGCTCCTAGATTAAATCTGTAGGTGATTTGTGAGCCCCTAGATTAAACGTCTGGGTGATTTGAGAGCCCCTATATTAATCCTCTGGGTGATTTGTGAGCCCCCAGGTTAATCCTCTAAGTGATTTGTGAGCCCCCAGGTTAATTCTCCAGGTGATTTGTCACCCCCTAGATTAATCCTCCAGGTGATTTGTCACCCCCTAGATTACAATTTATGAGTCCCTAGATTAATCCTCTAGGTCATTTGTGAGCCCCCAGGTTAATCCTCTGGGTGATTTGTGATCCCCCAGGTTAATCCTCAAGGTGGTTTGTGAGCCACCAGGTTAATCCTCTAGGTGATTTGTGAGCCACCAGGTTAATCCTCTAGGTGGTTTGTGAGCCACCAGGTTAAACCGCTAGGTGATTTGTGAGCCCCCAGGTTAGTCCTCAAGGTGATTTGTGAGCCACCAGGTTAATCGTCTAGGTGGTTTGTGAGTCCTCAGATTAATTCTTAAGGTGGTTTGTGAGCCCTCAGGTTAATCCTCATTGTGATTTGTGATTCCCATTTTATAGCATGTTTTGGGATTCTCTGATCATTTCTTCTCATCAAGTGACCAACATATGTCCATCTGCTTTTCCTGATCACCCATGAGACTGGTTGTTGTTCAGTCATCTGTCTTATCTCTGCATTGTTCTTGAATTCGTTCCACTTGATGCCGAGTATTTTCCTTATCCATTTGTTTTCAAAAGAGTCTAATTTCTTGTCTATTTCTTTTGTTGTTTTCCAGCTTTCGCATGCATAAATGAGGGTGGATATTACATTTGAATTGAATAGTCTTAACTTGGTTTTTGTGCTTATAACTTTTGAATTCCATATGTTCTCAAGATTCTAGAAGATTGATGCTTCTTTTGAAGTTCTGATCCTAACTTCCTTTCTAGTGTCACCATCGTGGTCTATGTAGCTGCCACGGTATGCAAACTGATTGACTTCTTCAATATCTGTCCCTTCTATGTGAATTTTTCCATTTTGATTGAGAGGAATTTTCATTATTTTTGTTTTGTCCTTGTTAATTTCAAGTCCTATTTTGTCCATAATGATCACGGAACTAATGTACGGCTCCATTCTTCAGGGAATCTTGCTTACAACCGAGAGGCCTATAGGAGAGCTGTTAGGGAGGCAAATGACTGACTGCTTGCTCCATTCCTTTCTATTCCTAATATTCTTTTTTCAGTTGGTGACTCCAATGTTCTTTACATTCTCTTCAATGTTTCCATCTCTGTCTTCGTCTAACACTTTTTCTTGTTTACTTCTTCTCTTGTACATACATATACTGTTCAAAAAAAAAAAAGAAAGAAACGCAACACTACTGTAGTCGTAATGGACACCAAATTTCAAACTTGTATCATTATTTTTTTACACGGAATTAATGTTTCAAACTCGAAGACTTTAACAATAAAATGATGTTCATTAAATCTGGTTTTGACTTTTATTCTTTGCAACTGAGGCCTCCGTTTCAGTAAGGTGTATGGTCTCCTCTGGCTGTATCAGAGAACGACATCTCCTTGACATGGATCCGATTAGCCGTTGGATCTGTTGTTGTGGGATGGCTGCCCACTCTTCCCGCAGTGCACGAGACAACTGTCGGAGATTGGTTGGCGCCACATCTAGCTGGCGGACTTGTCTGTTGAGTACATCCCAAAAGTGTTCTATTTGGTTTATGTCTGATGACATGGATGGCCATGGAATGGTCTGGAAGTTGTTGTCAGCGAGGAACTGGGTGGTGAGTTGTGCCACATGAGGTCGAGCGTTATTCTGGTGAAATATCGACCCTGTGCAAACAGAAGTGGAAGAACGTGAGGACGAAGAATTTCAGAGACGTATCGCTGTGCATTCAGGGGTAATTCAGTTTGCACCATGTTACTTCTTCCCATGAAGTTGATCGTCACCCACATCAGAACACCTCCATTACCATGTGGAGGAGCCTCATCCATGCAGTTCTGGGCTCATGGACTTTGAGGTAAACTCTTCTCCGTCTGTCGCGTCGATGAAGCAGAAAGAATGATTCATCACTAAACCTAACCCATCTCCAATCATTCGTAACGGTCCATTGACGATGCTGATTCGCCCACTGGCGATGCCGGTCCGTAAGAATAGGACCTCTGTAGGGTCTTGTAGCCCAAAGGCCAGCGTCATGCAGTCGGTTCTTGACCGTTTGATCTGAAATTCTACGAGCTGCTGTCATTGACTGGACTGTTGAGGATGCAGATGCAAAATAATTCCTGAGTTGACACAGTCGTATGAAGCGGTATTTGGCAGGAGTTGTGACCACGGGTCTTCCACTTCTCGGCCGGTCTGCAAATGAGCCAGTTTCTTGAAATCGTCTCCAAAGGCGACTAATGGCGCTTCTAACCAGATTAAATTTTCTGACCATTATACTTTGTGACTGTCCTGTCTAAACTTCCAATGATGATGAGTCGTTGATCTGTAGTGAGATGAACTCATAATTGCGCATTGAATTTTCAAATGAATTGATTCGAGGAGCGACAATCTTTTATAGGTATTCAGTAACATGGTCAGTGGGTTTTGTGTTTAGTAAGTTTCACGGGATTCTCGTGAACCTATCTAGAGTTATTGTCAAAAATGCTGTTTTGACTAGTGTCGCTTTTCTGTGCTCATGAATCATCTGCTGACTACTATTCAGGTCTGCACTGAAATTTATGTCCAAATGAACGTTTCAGGCAATTTGGCTTTGTCTGATCAGCACATTGCGATGGCCAGAAGCAGGTAAAAGATCGGCGGAAAATGGTAAGTTAATAATACATTCAGGCAGAAATGACGGTAAAATCCGGGATGGATGGGCATTATTATGTCAAATGTAGCTGCAAAGAGCCTGTAGAATGGGAACAAGTGAACAGTCATATAATAAGAGCACGATATAACCTACGACACGGAAGAATGACAATAATACAGTGTTATGCACCCACGAATGATGCACATGATGATGTGAAAGACGACTTCTATCACCAACTACAACAAATCATCAACAAAGTGCCTAAACACGATATCCTAATTGCTATGGGGGGCTTCAATGCTAAGGTAGGGAAGGATAATACCGAGGTTGAAAAAGTGATGGGGAAAGAAGGAACTGACATGGTGAATCAGAACGGAAAAATATTAATTGAAATTTGTCTAACAGAAGGCATGGTCATTGGAGGCACAATATTCCCACACAAAGATACATAAAACAAGATGGATATCTCTAGAATAGAACTAGAAACCAGACAGATCATTTTTGTATTAGAAAGCAATACAGAACATCTCTCATAGATGTAAGGGCTTATAGGGGTGCAGATGTCAACAGTTATCACAACCTGTGTATAGGGAAAATAAAACTAAAATTGAAAAGTCAACACAAGAAATCAGTACACAGAAAGATAAACAGCCACAGCCTACAAGAAGAATAAACAGTAATTTCAATCAGGAACTTGCCAATCATTCCAAAATACCCAGTGAAGTTGAGGAGATAAGTATAGATGAATTATGGAATTCTTACAGCACAGCCATAATCACAGCAGAAAAAGCAAGCGCTGGACTGAAAAAATCAAATAGAAAAGCATGGATATCAGATAAAACATGGAAGTATATACATGAAAGACGAGCAGTCAAATTAGACATGTTGAATGCAAAAGCAGATCCTGGAAAAGATCTGGCGAAAGCAACATACAAAGAAATAGACAAGAAAGTAAAAAGTTCAGCTAGAAGGGATAAAAAGAATACATAGACAATATGGCGAAATAGGCAGAAAAAGCAACAAAAACAAGAGACAGCAAAACTTTATATAACATACAAAAGAGGCTAACAGGTACTATTACATCTAAAGAAAGACCAATCCTTAGCAAAACTGGAACACTATTAACATCAAATAAAGACCAAAAGCAAAGATGGGCTGAACACTTCCAAGAATACTTAATCGACCACACTCAAAATAATTGTTAAACTTTGAAACTGACTTACCAGCCCCACAACTAATGTCAACCTAGATGAAATTAAATTGCATGAAATTGAAACATCAGTGAATTTAATGGCTAACACAAAGCTACAGGTGAAGATGAAATACAGCCGAAATGCTAAAAGCTATCAATAGTGACAACATGAGACAACTACAGAGAATGTTTAACAAGATTTGGAAAGAAGAAAAGGTCCCTTCTAATTGGAAGAAAGGAATCATTGTTAAATACAAAAAATTCAATCTTAGTGACCGTAACAACTGGAGAGGAGTAACCTTAATATCGGTTGTGTCAAAAGTATTTTGCAAGGTCATTTTGAATAGACTCAAAGATATAGTGGATACTGCAATGAGAGAAGAACAAGCAGGATTTCGAAAAGGGAGAAGCTGTCTCGACCAGATCTTTACTCTCAGAATAATACTTGAAGAACATATTGAAAAGCAGAAACCATTAATACTGAACTTCATAGATTTTAAAAAGGCATTTGATAGCATACACAGAGATTCATTATGGAGAATTTTATGTCTATATGGAATACCTAAAATTGTCAACATCATTCAGGACTTATACAATGGATATGTTTGTGCAGTCAAGACAGAAGAAGATATGAGTGAATGGTTCCAGATTGAAACAGGTGTGAAACAAGGATACATAATGTCTTCTTTGCTTTTTGGGATTGCAATCTACTTCATAATGAAAAAAATGCTTCACAGGTAACACAGGTATTGACTGGGTACATGGGACCCAACTAGAAGACCTTGATTTTGCTGATGACATAACTCTTATCAGTAATAATGTGAATTCCATGCAAAAAAAAACAGATAGCCTGTCTTCATTGGCTAGCAAAATAGGACTTGAAATTAACAAGGACAAAACAAAATAATGAAAATTCCTCTCAATCAAAATGGAAAATTCCACATAGAAGGGACAGATATTGAAGAAGTCAATCAATTTGCATACCTTGGCAGCTACATAGACCAGGATAGTGACACTAGAAAGGAAGTTAGGATCAGAACTTCAAAAGAAGCATCAATCTTCTAGAATCTTGAGAACATATGGAATTCAAAAGTTATAAGCACAAAAACCAAGTTAAGACTATTCAATTCAATGTAATATCCACCCTCATTTATGCATGCGAAAGCTGGAAAACAACAAAAGAAATAGACAAGAAATTAGACTCTTTTGAAAACAAATGGATAAGGAAAATACTCGGCATCAAGTGGAACGAATTCAAGAACAATGCAGAGATAAGACAGATGACTGAACAACAACCAGTCTCATGGGTGATCAGGAAAAGCAGATGGACATATGTTGGTCACTTGATGAGAAGAAATGATCAGAGAATCCCAAAACAAGCTATCAAGTGGAACACAACAGGCCGAAGAAAAAGAGGCAGACCGCGTGAAACTCTGAAGAGGACATTATTAAGAGAGGCCAAATTAACAGGCAAAAAAACCGTTGATGAGGTTGGAATACTCCCCGAAGACAGGAAAAATTGGCGAACTACTTTGCGAGCCCTATGTGACGTTTAACGGCACGGGAAAGATATAAGATATAACATAAGATAAGATCAGCAAACTTCAGTTTAAATTGAAACATCGTATTTGTTGCCTTTCTGTTTTTGAAAAGTATATAATTTTCGTTTGTCTGTCCTCTTTTATTGTTTCTACCTGACCCAACCAGTGTAATCTGCTCAGTTTCAGTCAGTCAGTCATTTGCATGTCCTTGCGGAACTTTGCCTCCCTAACAGCTCTGCTGTAGGTCTCTCGGTTGTAAGCAAGGTGCCATGCTGCTGCTGCAACCATTTGCAGATTATCAACGATGTCTTGCAGCCATCTTCGCCTTGGTCTTTCTCTCTTTCTTTTTCCCATTACGTACCCTTCCAATACGGTCTTCTCTAGATTCTCGTGACGTTTAATATGTCCTAAATATTTAAGTTTTCTTTGTTTAATTCTCTAGCCAACTGTTGTCAATATTACGTTTGTGTAGTATGGATATATTTGCTCTTTTGTGTCCATGATATATGAAAAACTCTTCTGTAGCATATTCATTCAAAGGCATTTATGTGTCTTTCAGTTGTTTTGTTAAGTGTCCAGGTCTCACAGGCATATGTTGCGATGGGAAATGCATGACTTTAAAAATATTATCTTTGTAGTTCTGTCTGTTCCTCTCCAGAGCTTTTTTACTTGTTTTGCTTTCTGAAGAGCGATAGATGTCCTTTTAATTTCCCTCATAGTACCTCCAGTATTAATTAGATAATCCTCTGTAGTTCTCACACTTGCTCTTATCGCCCCTTTTAACACTGGGATCAGTACTGATCCTCTCCATTCACTAGAGAGTTGTTTTCCTCTCCATATGTTTTGTATCAGTGCGCATATATATATATATATATATATATACGCATATGCGAATCTGAACTGAGCACTAGTAATTGGGCTGATGATTGGTTTTCTTGGCTTTAGCTTCTGTAATAGTTTATCCATCAGTTAAGGCTTTATGAAACTAAAATCAAATATAAAATGATGTAATGGTATTCTGAAACTGATTTTTTGAGTGGAAACAACTTATAAGAATTCCTGATTGTATCTCAAGTAATTTCTATCTGAATAGTAGCTTTATCAACATATTCTGCAGATGATGTATCTGGTGCTGAGGAAACTATTTATTCTAACACTACACTTATCAATTGTCTGCTACGAAACTGTCTGCGTTTTTTGTTTTTGTTGACATTGTTTGTATTTTTTTTCACGCTTTTTAGTTTGCGTTCTAACCTTAAATAGAGTCAGGCAATGTTAATGTCTGCATAAACAACATTAAAATTAGATAACCCTAATTTCTGTACACAAACAATACTACAATTAGATAATCCTAATTTCTGCACACAAACTATACTAAAATTAGAGAACCCTAATTCCTACAAACAAATAACACTAAAGTGAGAGAGATGTAATATCTACATACAAATGACACTAAAATTAGAGAATACTACCGTTTGCACACAAAAGACACTAACTGAAATCAGGTGAATATTAATCGTGCAGAATGTTAATTTACTTCAGGCACATAATCTTTGTTGTTTCCTGTAATGTGACAACGATATGGTGTGACTTGAAGGTTTGGTGTAATGTGACAACGATATGGTGTGACTTGAAGGTTGTGTGTAATGTGACAACGATATGGTGTGACTTAAAGATTTGGTGTAATGTTACAATGATATGGAGTGACTAGAAGGTTTGGTGTAATGTGACAACGATAATGTGTGACATGAAGGTTTGGTGTGATGTGACAACGATATGATAAGACTTGAAGGATTGTGTGATGTGACAACGATATGATGTGACTTGAAGGTTTGGTGTGATGTGACAACTACATGGTGTGACTTGAAAAACAAGGCTGAACACGGAAATAGCTGAAGAGCCTCTGTCTGTGCCTTATACTCAGGTAGAAGGGTTGCGGGCTTTGACTGACTGATTAAATGTAACAACGAGGGTCAAAGGTGAAGAAAAACAACACAAGGGTAAAGCTTGAACCTGCAGTATGAACCTGAAGTATGAACCTGCAGTATGAACCTGAAGTATGAACCTGCAGTATGAACCTGAAGTATGAACCTGAAGTATGAACCTGCAGTATGAACTTGAAGTATGAACCTGAATATGAACCTGAAGTATGAACCTGCAATACGAACCTGCAGTATGAACCTGCAATATGAACCTGCAGTATGAACCTGTCAGCATAATTAAGTATTAGTACACCAGCCATAAGAGGAGTTGTTCAGCAAGATCATGATCAGCAAAATCCAGCTACAGCTAAGATGTGTTGTCTTCATAACTGCTTTACGAGATGACACGTTCTTTTATGAAGTGATATCTTAATAAGAATGCGCTTCAAAACAATTTTACGATCCTTAAAGATCAAATAGAAAACAGCGGGTAGTTTTGTTGAAACTGTATGATGTAATGCAGTCAAGATATACTGAAATTCAACAAAAGTTATTTCAGTGAATGTTAGAATGTGTTTATTAAAAGTTGAATATTTAGGATTTATGTTATAGAATAGTAGAATTCCCCCCCCCCCCCCAAAAAAAAAAAAAAAACTCCATACATTTTTAAAAAATTATTTCTTTCTTTCTTTTCTATGTATGTCACATATCTCGTCACGACCTTACTCTGCACTCCCTACCTAATGACCCTAATTCGGTTGGGGACCTGAGGTTGGAAAGCCCTGGTCACATTTTGTACACTTCTGCGTTTACTACATAATCCAAACTGCTAGCTTTGGATACCCAATAATTTAAATGCATACATGATAATAAACTCACAGTCTCGAAATATCATACAGATAATATTTGGTCGCCTCATCTTGTGGCCATATATACAGAACATCAAATAATGTAAGATAAATACCAAAGTTAGTCCTCCAAAATATCTTAGTTGACGTTTGTTAGAGCGGCCAACAGCAAATCGTGAACTGAACAAATATGAGCGTTTCAGACAGCAGCAAGTAGGCTACCAGTTGACAGTAGTACAGACTTTCACATCTCTAAAAGTAGTACAGACATTCACATCTCTAAAAGTAGTACAGACTTTCACATCTCTAAAAGTAGTACAGACTTTCACATCTCTAAAAGTAGTACAGACATTCACATCTCTAAAAGTAGTACAGACTTTCACATCTCTAAAAGTGGTACCGACTTTCACATCTCTAAAAGTACTTTCTATCAGTAATTTAGTCATGGTTTAGTTGACTAGCGACAGGTCTAGCCATCATCATCATCATCATCATGTGTGCAGATGTTGTCAGTGTATGTTATGAATAGTAATGAGATAGTACCAGCCTTGCCTCACTCCAGATTTTATGATGAATGTTTCATAGTGTCCTGTATTTGTTCTGACTGTACACTGACTGTTTTCATATAGGTTTTTTGCATAGGTTAATCAGATGTGCACTAACTCCATAATACTGTAAATTTCCCAGAGTTTATATATATATATATATATATATATATATATTATCAAGTGTTTTTTTTTTTCTGTGTAAACTATATGCAGTATCTGGTTGTGTTCAACAGATTTTTCTGTTAGCTGACTTAGAGAGAAATGGCATCTATACGGCTTCAGTTATTTTCTAAATCTCATCTGAGTTTCATTTAACTGCAGCTCAGTCACTGGTCGCAGAATTTTCTCTAGGATCTTACAGAACATTTTTCCAGTATGGCTTCGCAGTGAGATGCCTGTAGATTGGTTGCTGTCCCTTTTACTTCTTGTTTTCTTCTATATTGGAATAATTACAGCGTGTCTCCAGTCCTGCAGTGTTTCTTGTTTTTCCCACAACTTTTGTTTACTTTATCATTTTATTTCCTGGCCATGATCTTCGGGTCCACCGTGTGTGTGTGTGTGTGTGTGTGTGTGTGTGTGTGTGTGAGTGAGTGAGTGAGTGAGTGAGTGAGTGAGTGAGTGAGTGAGTGAGTGTGTGAACATCCTGTAAGGTGTACATGTTTTCTGCTTTCAGAACTGTGCCCTTATGTCTGAGGTTGCTAAGTGTTATTTCCTGAATTATTAATCCAGAGATTTCACTAAAATATTTGAAGATTCTTTATGTATATAATTTTAACAAATAAAGAGACAACAATCATTTACATAATTTTAACAAATAAGAGACAACATTTATGTATTTAATTTTTAAAAAAAAGAGACAACATGCATTTCAGCTCATTGTTTTGTTTTAGCAGGTTCTGGATATATATTGCCTGATTTGTTATTGATAAAAGTATGGATTGCTTGTGACTTTATTGTTCTGCAACATAACTGACCTTTTCGGGTATTTAATCAGTTATTCATGTTGCTCATGTCAAAGGTTTGACATAATTTACGCAACAGGCATACATGAAACCTTTTAATTTTTTTTTTTGTATTTTCAAATATACTTCGTTCTAAATCTTCTTCTCCCTTGAGCAGGTGTTGAACTCGGCAGCTTTCTGAGGCACTGAGGCTCTCTGCTGCAGACAAGACACGTCTCAATTCCTCTCTGTTCTTTATCGTTTCTTTTAGTCTACCTCTTGATCTATACTCTTTCATCACTTATGTATAGGCCATCTTTCTTTGTCTACCCACTTCCAGTCTGTGTAATGCCCGAGCTACCTCAGTTTGTTGTTTTTCATATTGACTCTCCTATTACGAGTTAAACAATGTGTATATTTCTTTGTCACTTCTTCTCTTCTCTTTCTCCTTAAGCACTATTATGCTATATGGCTTGTCAACATTTTGCTAAAGTCAGTACTTAATATTATCTAATGTAAATCTGGGTTGTAATGAAGAGGTAGATAGAGGTGTATGGTGCAGTTTTACAAAGTGAGGGAGGAAGTGAGCAAGGTGAGAAAAAAACGAATATAAAGTATGAGAATGTATAAATGAAAAACATACACATCCGATATTTCGGCGTGAGCCTTATTCGAGGATACATGCAAAAACAAAATACAAACATATATAACTTATCTGAAGCGCCTTGCTCTCAGCAAGCTTAATTGTGTGGAAGAAGGAGGAGAAAAAAAAAACGTTGCCTACAGACAAAAGATTCCCGATATAGCCAATCATAGCGAAGAAGCGAGAGAGAGGGAGGCAATAGAAACATGATAGCCGCTAGAGGTGTCGGGTGGGGGGGTGTGGTGGGGGGGAAGGGAGAGAAAAGAGGACGCGAGAGATAATGAATGAAGAACTTAAACACCTACAGGGAGGATATGTAAAACTGTAAATGGGACAAGACCAATATGTTGGCAGAGAAGGAAATAGGATGGTGGTAGGGAGGGGTAGCATAGAGAAAGAAATTAGAGTATAAAAAAGGCCAGTGGAAAAAGAAAGAAGTTACAGAAAGCTGAAGACGTTGTTAATTCCAGCTGGGTGGAGACAGCTGAAAGAGGACACGTGAACTTGTTACTTCGAGCACAGAGGGACTATATCAATCAATCAAGTACCGTACCGCGTGGCGTAGGCGATCATTTCTCTCCATAATTCCCTGTCTTTAGACTTGATTATGAGATCCGCCGGTGACTTTCTTCCTAGCCACACTGACAGCCTATTCATAACTTCTCTCTCTGTCTTCCTCTGTCTCTTCTTCCTTCAATTTTTCCAGTTGCCACAGTGAGTTCCAATGTTCCTCTTCTCAGAAAATGTCCTACAAATCTCGCTTGTCTGCCTCTGATCTTTGCTGTCATTTTCTTTAAACTCCATCCTCTATTACAACTTCTTCGTTGGTTTTCTTAGCTGCCCATGGTATCTTCAACATCCTTCTTATGAACCACTATATAATTTGACATATATCTTGAGAGAAGTCAATGAGGAAACATACGAGTATAATTATATCGTTAATAAAATAAATTTGGCATTTACCTGAGATTAACACAAATCCCTCTTTAGTGCAAGATGATATCTAAGAGGAACAAGAAAAGTGAAAGAAAATCATGGAAATATAAAGAAAAATACACCAAGTACTAACAACAAATTACCGAAGATAAACTTTGCCTAGAGGTGAACTCAGCTCAGCTCCAAAATTCTCGTGGAATAAATTTCTCTCAGTGCTGTGTCTTCCTTTTTATTTTCTTTTCTCATTGAGATACAGTATAGTTCCTGGTAAAGAATGCTTTCCCAGGAAATATACATTTCTGAAAAGTGATGTTATGTTAATGAATATTCATTATCTGCTGAATAGGGCCCATGCTGATCTTAAATCCGGCTTGATTTGACATCTTACGTCTTCACTGGCGTGGTATTCACATCTCACTATTCAGTACCAACGACGTGTGAAGAAAAGGCTTTACAATTGTTGCTCTGCTATTTCTTTTCAAAAGCCCTAAAGAATGACAAGAAAGCATTGTCTGTTTATCCAGCATACGGATGTAAACGAAGAAAAGGTTATAAGGTCATGGGCGTTCTAAGGTGTACAAACTTTCAACAAAACTTTATCGTGTTTTATGTGCACAGAAGTAGTAGATCCCTCCAAATAAAACAAATATAAGCTGGGACCGTATATATATATATATATATATATATATATATATATATATATATATATTCCAATTGTATAAGGCGTTTTAATTTGGAAAGTAATAATTTAAGAAAAATGAAAAAAACCCGCATTTTCCATGAACTTTATTGCTCTCCTCTCAAGATTTTAGATGAGTTTGTGTGTTACTTGATTTCTCCCACTGAACTTCTTCATCAGCTAAACTTATAAAACTGATATATCCGCACTACACTCAACTTCTTCATCAGCTCAACTTATAAAACTGATATATCCGCACTACACTCACTTCTTCATCAGCTCAACTTATAAAACTGATATATCCGCACTACACTCAACTTCTTCATCAGCTCAACTTATAAAACTGATATATCCGCACTACACTCAACTTCTTCATCAGCTCAACTTATAAAACGATATATCCGCACTACACTCAACTTCTTCATCAGCTCAACTTATAAAACTGATATATCCGCACTACACTCACTTCTTCATCAGCTCAACTTATAAAACTGATTATCCGCACTACACTCACTTCTTCATCAGCTCAACTTATAAAACTGATATATCCGCACTACACTCAACTTCTTCATCAGCTCAACTTATAAAACTGATATATCCGCACTACACTCACTAACTTCTTCATCAGCTCACTTATAAAACTGATATATCCGCACTACACTCAACTTCTTCATCAGCTAACTTATAAAACTGATATATCCGCACTACACTCAACTTCTTCATCAGCTCAACTTATAAAACTGATATCCGCACTACACTCAACTTCTTCATCAGCTCAACTTATAAAATTGGTATATCCGCACTACACTCACTCCTCTGAGCTAACTTGTTTTCTTTTATCAACAACCTCACAAACTACATTACCGTCTAAACAGTATAGTTGTGTGTCACTGATGGAACCTCATAACCTATACTGAGTTAGCTGGTACATTTCTTTTTGTTATGACACGTGACTTAGACTGTTTAAAGGCCAGGGTGTAGGTTAGGCTAGCATAGAAATACTTGTATAACAAATATTCCAGAATACTCATGAAGTTCAACATAACAACCAGCAGTGTAGTAACAGCTACAACAATCACTGAATTCCGAATATAGTACACTTGGCGTAGAATGTTAAACCTGGTGTTTGGGTGTGTCTAGTTTTAGGTGTTACGTCTAGTTTTAGGTGTTAGTCTAGTTTTAGTTGTTAGTCTAGTTTTAGGTGTTAGTCTAGTTTTAGGTGTTAGTCTAGTTTTAGGTGTTAGTCTAGTAACAATAACCTCCACTCCATGGCATACCCAGGCTTTTAACCTTTAGAAAATTTCAAATATACCTTGTTCATTTTTGAATTAATATTCTCTGTACCAAAATGGTGCCGGTTCTTGGCGGTTTTCTTAAGAACATGGCCGGTTACTGAACCTATATTGCTTCATATGCGTTGTAGATTGATGTTAGTAGTTGAGCTGTTCTTTGAACTAAAGACTGAACAGTAAGCACACTTGTTTTTTTTTCAAACGTTACAAGCAACTTTATTCATTAACGACAGAGACAACTGTAGTTTTCTTCTTTCGTTATGTTCATTTTAAAAAAGACAGAACAAAAGAAAAACAACGCCAACATTTTATTTTTAAAAATACGAGTGTAAGAGAAAATGGGTGACTTATCTCGTGACTGACGTGATGGTGTCCTGGGAAGTGCGTGTTAGTTTACGAATACCTGGGTATTGTTTCACAAATCTGATTGGCTGACAGTAAGGAAGGAGTGAAGGAAGGGGAAAGATGAGAGGGAAATAAAAATTTGTCAGTAGAAGAAGGGAAGAACAGATTAACTGAAGTAGTAGAGTTAAAAGAACAGAGTGTAAGTAACAAGGGAATAACAGATTAACTGAAGTAGTAGAGTTAAGAGAACAGAGTGTAAGTAACAAGGTAAGAACATATTAACTGAAGTAGTAGAGTTAAGAGACAGAGTGTATTTACTACAAGGGAAGAACAGATTAACTGAAGTAGTAGAGTTAAGAGAACAGAGTGTAAGTAACAAGGGAAGAGATGAAGAACAGATTAACTGAAGTAGTAGAGTTAAGAGAACAGAGTGTATTTACTACAAGGGAAGAACAGATTAACTGATGTAGTATAGTTAAGAGAACAGAGTGTAAGTAACAAGGTAAGAACAGATTAGAAGTAGTATAGTTAAGAGAACAGAGTGTAAGTAACAAGGGAAGAGGTGAAGAACAGATTAACTGAAGTAGTATTGTTAAGAGAACAGAGTGTATTTACTGCAAGGGAAGAACAGATTAACTGAAGTAGTAGAGTTAAGAGAACAGAGTGTAAGTAACAAGGGAAGAGGTGAAGAACAGATTAACTGAAGTAGTATTGTTAAGAGAGCAGAGTGTATTTACTGCAAGGGAAGAACAGATTAACTGAAGCAGTAGAGTTAAGAGAACAGAATGTAATAATAGTGGAAGAAAAAAAAGCAATGGTTTGTCCTAATTTTAGCCCTTTGGTACCTGACAGATTTAATGATCTTCAATGATGTTAGTTCATTATGTGATTTGGTTGTTATTTATTTCCATTTCTTATAGATTACCTGGTTATGTAGATGCTGTGTACTCCCATTTGTTGTTAGATTCCTATGTGACGTAGTTGTTATGTTGTTTTCATCTATTGTTAGCTTGATATCCGGTGTGGTTGTTATGTTACCTGTATATGTTAAAACGTGTGTAGTTAATTCCATTTACTGATAGCTTAATATGTGATGTGGTAGCTATATTACTTCCATCTGTTGATAGCTTGATATGTGATGTGCTTGCTTTGTTACATCATCTGTTGTTAGCTTCTTTAAAAATTCATTCATATCAACATCATCTTTTATTATCACACTTGACTTCCATATTAATCTTCCATTATATTAACATTTCACAGAAGTATTGAATAATCTTAAAGAAATGACAACTGTGGTAAAACTATTTCAGTTAATGAAATGATATGCGTGTATGGTACAGTTTTACAAAAGGATAGAAAGAGTGAGAAAAGTGAGGATAAATAAGAATGGCATAAAATAAGATGAGTACATATAAATGAAGAAAATACAACAAAGCCTTTTTTTCACGGATCACATACAATAACAACACAACAGATAAAAATAACAGAAATGTGTAAAAAAAATACAGACTTAACCCTTGACCTGCTTGTAAGAGAGTCCGGCACGAAATGCGCACAGACAGACGAACGAAGTAGAGCACAAAATGAAAGCCAAAGATTGGCCAAGAAATGTCGTAAAGGCGTTATCACGGAGGGTACCATATGGTAAACAAACTGGCCATAGCTTACCACCATAGGATTCCCATGGCCTAAACAAATCCGCCCAGATTTTGCAAATGATAAAACAGTGAGAGGACATAATGGGGAGGTGATGGAGAAATGTTCAGATGAATAGAGTAGGCAGAGAGGACAAGACTGCTTGCTAAGCATGCCTAGACAAGGGAGCTAATAAAGCCTAATATGGGCTAGAGAGGAAGAATAGAAAGGGCTAGAAAATAAATTGCCTCCATCAAGCATGAGGAAATGCAGTGAAGTGAGTGGAATTAAGACAAGAAAGTTGGGCACGCGTATCAGAAATAGAAATAGGAAGGAACTAGGTGGAAATGTAGTTTAAAGAAAGCTGAATTTATTGTTTATTCCAGCTCTGAGTGGAGACAGCCTGTCTGGAAAATAAGGCGCTGTTCCAGAACTTTCCGAGTCGTTCATTAAAAGAACAGGAACGGATTGAAGGTACAGAGATGCCCCGACTTTCTTGATGGTCTCTTTACCAAGAATGCTTGGTGACCGGTGTCAGTGCTCTCTTGGATATGTCGTTCAGATGCTGGTGAAACCAATCTCCTAAGTGTAAGCCTGTCCGTGGCCATCAGACATGAATCCAATAGAACACTTATGGGATGAACTCAACAGACAAGTCTTTTCCTGATCACCCATGAGACTGGTTGTTGTTCAGTCATCTGTCTTATCTCTGCATTGTTCTTGAATTCGTTCCACTTGATGCCGAGTATTTTCCTTATCCATTTGTTTTCAAAAGAGTCTAATTTCTTGTCTATTTCTTTTGTTGTTTTCCAGCTTTCGCATGCAAAATGAGGGTGGATATTACATTTGAATTGAATAGTCTTAACTTGGTTTTTGTGCTTATAACTTTTGAATTCCATATGTTCTCAAGATTCTAGAAGATTGATGCTTCTTTTGAAGTTCTGATCCTAACTTCCTTTCTAGTGTCACCATCGTGGTCTATGTAGCTGCCACGGTATGCAAACTGATTGACTTCTTCAATATCTGTCCCTTCTATGTGAATTTTTCCATTTTGATTGAGAGGAATTTTCATTATTTTTGTTTTGTCCTTGTTAATTTCAAGTCCTATTTTGTCCATAATGATCACGGAACTAATGTACGGCTCCATTCTTCAGGGAATCTTGCTTACAACCGAGAGGCCTATAGGAGAGCTGTTAGGGAGGCAAATGACTGACTGCTTGCTCCATTCCTTTCTATTCCTAATATTCTTTTTTCAGTTGGTGACTCCAATGTTCTTTACATTCTCTTCAATGTTTCCATCTCTGTCTTCGTCTAACACTTTTTCTTGTTTACTTCTTCTCTTGTACATACATATACTGTTCAAAAAAAAAAAAGAAAGAAACGCAACACTACTGTAGTCGTAATGGACACCAAATTTCAAACTTGTATCATTATTTTTTTACACGGAATTAATGTTTCAAACTCGAAGACTTTAACAATAAAATGATGTTCATTAAATCTGGTTTTGACTTTTATTCTTTGCAACTGAGGCCTCCGTTTCAGTAAGGTGTATGGTCTCCTCTGGCTGTATCAGAGAACGACATCTCCTTGACATGGATCCGATTAGCCGTTGGATCTGTTGTTGTGGGATGGCTGCCCACTCTTCCCGCAGTGCACGAGACAACTGTCGGAGATTGGTTGGCGCCACATCTAGCTGGCGGACTTGTCTGTTGAGTACATCCCAAAAGTGTTCTATTTGGTTTATGTCTGATGACATGGATGGCCATGGAATGGTCTGGAAGTTGTTGTCAGCGAGGAACTGGGTGGTGAGTTGTGCCACATGAGGTCGAGCGTTATTCTGGTGAAATATCGACCCTGTGCAAACAGAAGTGGAAGAACGTGAGGACGAAGAATTTCAGAGACGTATCGCTGTGCATTCAGGGGTAATTCAGTTTGCACCATGTTACTTCTTCCCATGAAGTTGATCGTCACCCACATCAGAACACCTCCATTACCATGTGGAGGAGCCTCATCCATGCAGTTCTGGGCTCATGGACTTTGAGGTAAACTCTTCTCCGTCTGTCGCGTCGATGAAGCAGAAAGAATGATTCATCACTAAACCTAACCCATCTCCAATCATTCGTAACGGTCCATTGACGATGCTGATTCGCCCACTGGCGATGCCGGTCCGTAAGAATAGGACCTCTGTAGGGTCTTGTAGCCCAAAGGCCAGCGTCATGCAGTCGGTTCTTGACCGTTTGATCTGAAATTCTACGAGCTGCTGTCATTGACTGGACTGTTGAGGATGCAGATGCAAAATAATTCCTGAGTTGACACAGTCGTATGAAGCGGTATTTGGCAGGAGTTGTGACCACGGGTCTTCCACTTCTCGGCCGGTCTGCAAATGAGCCAGTTTCTTGAAATCGTCTCCAAAGGCGACTAATGGCGCTTCTAACCAGATTAAATTTTCTGACCATTATACTTTGTGACTGTCCTGTCTAAACTTCCAATGATGATGAGTCGTTGATCTGTAGTGAGATGAACTCATAATTGCGCATTGAATTTTCAAATGAATTGATTCGAGGAGCGACAATCTTTTATAGGTATTCAGTAACATGGTCAGTGGGTTTTGTGTTTAGTAAGTTTCACGGGATTCTCGTGAACCTATCTAGAGTTATTGTCAAAAATGCTGTTTTGACTAGTGTCGCTTTTCTGTGCTCATGAATCATCTGCTGACTACTATTCAGGTCTGCACTGAAATTTATGTCCAAATGAACGTTTCAGGCAATTTGGCTTTGTCTGATCAGCACATTGCGATGGCCAGAAGCAGGTAAAAGATCGGCGGAAAATGGTAAGTTAATAATACATTCAGGCAGAAATGACGGTAAAATCCGGGATGGATGGGCATTATTATGTCAAATGTAGCTGCAAAGAGCCTGTAGAATGGGAACAAGTGAACAGTCATATAATAAGAGCACGATATAACCTACGACACGGAAGAATGACAATAATACAGTGTTATGCACCCACGAATGATGCACATGATGATGTGAAAGACGACTTCTATCACCAACTACAACAAATCATCAACAAAGTGCCTAACACGATATCCTAATTGCTATGGGGGGCTTCAATGCTAAGGTAGGGAAGGATAATACCGAGGTTGAAAAAGTGATGGGGAAAGAAGGAACTGACATGGTGAATCAGAACGGAAAAATATTAATTGAAATTTGTCTAACAGAAGGCATGGTCATTGGAGGCACAATATTCCCACACAAAGAGATACATAAAACAAGATGGATATCTCTAGATGATAGAACTAGAAACCAGACAGATCATTTTTGTATTAGAAAGCAATACAGAACATCTCTCATAGATGTAAGGGCTTATAGGGGTGCAGATGTCAACAGTTATCACAACCTGTGTATAGGGAAAATAAAACTAAAATTGAAAAGTCAACACAAGAAATCAGTACACAGAAAGATAAACAGCCACAGCCTACAAGAAGAGAATACTAACAGTAATTTCAATCAGGAACTTGCCAATCATTCCAAAATACCCAGTGAAGTTGAGGAGATAAGTATAGATGAATTATGGAATTCTTACAGCACAGCCATAATCACAGCAGAAAAAGCAAGCGCTGGACTGAAAAAATCAAATAGAAAAGCATGGATATCAGATAAAACATGGAAGTATATACATGAAAGACGAGCAGTCAAATTAGACATGTTGAATGCAAAAGCAGATCCTGGAAAAGATCTGGCGAAAGCAACATACAAAGAAATAGACAAGAAAGTAAAAAGTTCAGCTAGAAGGGATAAAAGAGAATACATAGACAATATGGCGAAATAGGCAGAAAAAGCAACAAAAACAAGAGACAGCAAAACTTTATATAACATACAAAAGAGGCTAACAGGTACTATTACATCTAAAGAAAGACCAATCCTTAGCAAAACTGGAACACTATTAACATCAAATAAAGACCAAAAGCAAAGATGGGCTGAACACTTCCAAGAAATACTTAATCGACCACACTCAAAATAATTGTTAAACTTTGAAACTGACTTACCAGCCCCACAACTAAATGTCAACCTAGATGAAATTAAATTGCATGAAATTGAAACATCAGTGAATTTAATGGCTAACAACAAAGCTACAGGTGAAGATGAAATAACAGCCGAAATGCTAAAAGCTATCAATAGTGACAACATGAGACAACTACAGAGAATGTTTAACAAGATTTGGAAAGAAGAAAAGGTCCCTTCTAATTGGAAGAAAGGAATCATTGTTAAATACAAAAAATTCAATCTTAGTGACCGTAACAACTGGAGAGGAGTAACCTTAATATCGGTTGTGTCAAAAGTATTTTGCAAGGTCATTTTGAATAGACTCAAAGATATAGTGGATACTGCAATGAGAGAAGAACAAGCAGGATTTCGAAAAGGGAGAAGCTGTCTCGACCAGATCTTTACTCTCAGAATAATACTTGAAGAACATATTGAAAAGCAGAAACCATTAATACTGAACTTCATAGATTTTAAAAAGGCATTTGATAGCATACACAGAGATTCATTATGGAGAATTTTATGTCTATATGGAATACCTAAAATTGTCAACATCATTCAGGACTTATACAATGGATATGTTTGTGCAGTCAAGACAGAAGAAGATATGAGTGAATGGTTCCAGATTGAAACAGGTGTGAAACAAGGATACATAATGTCTTCTTTGCTTTTTGGGATTGCAATCTACTTCATAATGAAAAAAATGCTTCACAGGTAACACAGGTATTGACTGGGTACATGGGACCCAACTAGAAGACCTTGATTTTGCTGATGACATAACTCTTATCAGTAATAATGTGAATTCCATGCAAAAAAAAACAGATAGCCTGTCTTCATTGGCTAGCAAAATAGGACTTGAAATTAACAAGGACAAAACAAAAATAATGAAAATTCCTCTCAATCAAAATGGAAAATTCCACATAGAAGGGACAGATATTGAAGAAGTCAATCAATTTGCATACCTTGGCAGCTACATAGACCAGGATAGTGACACTAGAAAGGAAGTTAGGATCAGAACTTCAAAAGAAGCATCAATCTTCTAGAATCTTGAGAACATATGGAATTCAAAAGTTATAAGCACAAAAACCAAGTTAAGACTATTCAATTCAAATGTAATATCCACCCTCATTTATGCATGCGAAAGCTGGAAAACAACAAAAGAAATAGACAAGAAATTAGACTCTTTTGAAAACAAATGGATAAGGAAAATACTCGGCATCAAGTGGAACGAATTCAAGAACAATGCAGAGATAAGACAGATGACTGAACAACAACCAGTCTCATGGTGATCAGGAAAAGCAGATGGACATATGTTGGTCACTTGATGAGAAGAAATGATCAGAGAATCCCAAAACAAGCTATCAAGTGGAACACAACAGGCCGAAGAAAAAGAGGCAGACCGCGTGAAACTCTGAAGAGGACATTATTAAGAGAGGCCAAATTAACAGGCAAAAAAACCGTTGATGAGGTTGGAATACTCCCCGAAGACAGGAAAAATTGGCGAACTACTTTGCGAGCCCTATGTGACGTTTAACGGCACGGGAAAGATATAAGATATAACATAAGATAAGATCAGCAAACTTCAGTTTAAATTGAAACATCGTATTTGTTGCCTTTCTGTTTTTGAAAAGTATATAATTTTCGTTTGTCTGTCCTCTTTTATTGTTTCTACCTGACCCAACCAGTGTAATCTGCTCAGTTTCAGTCAGTCAGTCATTTGCATGTCCTTGCGGAACTTTGCCTCCCTAACAGCTCTGCTGTAGGTCTCTCGGTTGTAAGCAAGGTGCCATGCTGCTGCTGCAACCATTTGCAGATTATCAACGATGTCTTGCAGCCATCTTCGCCTTGGTCTTTCTCTCTTTCTTTTTCCCATTACGTACCCTTCCAATACGGTCTTCTCTAGATTCTCGTGACGTTTAATATGTCCTAAATATTTAAGTTTTCTTTGTTTAATTCTCTAGCCAACTGTTGTCAATATTACGTTTGTGTAGTATGGATATATTTGCTCTTTTTGTGTCCATGATATATGAAAAACTCTTCTGTAGCATATTCATTCAAAGGCATTTATGTGTCTTTCAGTTGTTTTGTTAAGTGTCCAGGTCTCACAGGCATATGTTGCGATGGGAAAGATGCATGACTTTAAAAATATTATCTTTGTAGTTCTGTCTGTTCCTCTCCAGAGCTTTTTTACTTGTTTTGCTTTCTGAAGAGCGATAGATGTCCTTTTAATTTCCCTCATAGTACCTCCAGTATTAATTAGATAATCCTCTGTAGTTCTCACACTTGCTCTTATCGCCCCTTTTAACACTGGGATCAGTACTGATCCTCTCCATTCACTAGAGAGTTGTTTTCCTCTCCATATGTTTTGTATCAGTGCGCATATATATATATATATATATATATACGCATATGCGAATCTGAACTGAGCACTAGTAATTGGGCTGATGATTGGTTTTCTTGGCTTTAGCTTCTGTAATAGTTTATCCATCAGTTAAGGCTTTATGAAACTAAAATCAAATATAAAATGATGTAATGGTATTCTGAAACTGATTTTTTGAGTGGAAACAACTTATAAGAATTCCTGATTGTATCTCAAGTAATTTCTATCTGAATAGTAGCTTTATCAACATATTCTGCAGATGATGTATCTGGTGCTGAGGAAACTATTATTCTAACACTACACTTATCAATTGTCTGCTACGAAACTGTCTGCGTTTTTTGTTTTTGTTGACATTGTTTGTATTTTTTTTCACGCTTTTTAGTTTGCGTTCTAACCTTAAATAGAGTCAGGCAATGTTAATGTCTGCATAAACAACATTAAAATTAGATAACCCTAATTTCTGTACACAAACAATACTACAATTAGATAATCCTAATTTCTGCACACAAACTATACTAAAATTAGAGAACCCTAATTCCTACAAACAAATAACACTAAAGTGAGAGAGATGTAATATCTACATACAAATGACACTAAAATTAGAGAATACTACCGTTTGCACACAAAAGACACTAACTGAAATCAGGTGAATATTAATCGTGCAGAATGTTAATTTACTTCAGGCACATAATCTTTGTTGTTTCCTGTAATGTGACAACGATATGGTGTGACTTGAAGGTTTGGTGTAATGTGACAACGATATGGTGTGACTTGAAGGTTGTGTGTAATGTGACAACGATATGGTGTGACTTAAAGATTTGGTGTAATGTTACAATGATATGGAGTGACTAGAAGGTTTGGTGTAATGTGACAACGATAATGTGTGACATGAAGGTTTGGTGTGATGTGACAACGATATGATAAGACTTGAAGGATTGTGTGATGTGACAACGATATGATGTGACTTGAAGGTTTGGTGTGATGTGACAACTACATGGTGTGACTTGAAAAACAAGGCTGAACACGGAAATAGCTGAAGAGCCTCTGTCTGTGCCTTATACTCAGGTAGAAGGGTTGCGGGCTTTGACTGACTGATTAAATGTAACAACGAGGGTCAAAGGTGAAGAAAAACAACACAAGGGTAAAGCTTGAACCTGCAGTATGAACCTGAAGTATGAACCTGCAGTATGAACCTGAAGTATGAACCTGCAGTATGAACCTGAAGTATGAACCTGAAGTATGAACCTGCAGTATGAACTTGAAGTATGAACCTGAATATGAACCTGAAGTATGAACCTGCAATACGAACCTGCAGTATGAACCTGCAATATGAACCTGCAGTATGAACCTGTCAGCATAATTAAGTATTAGTACACCAGCCATAAGAGGAGTTGTTCAGCAAGATCATGATCAGCAAAATCCAGCTACAGCTAAGATGTGTTGTCTTCATAACTGCTTTACGAGATGACACGTTCTTTTATGAAGTGATATCTTAATAAGAATGCGCTTCAAAACAATTTTACGATCCTTAAAGATCAAATAGAAAACAGCGGGTAGTTTTGTTGAAACTGTATGATGTAATGCAGTCAAGATATACTGAAATTCAACAAAAGTTATTTCAGTGAATGTTAGAATGTGTTTATTAAAAGTTGAATATTTAGGATTTATGTTATAGAATAGTAGAATTCCCCCCCCCCCCCCAAAAAAAAAAAAAAAACTCCATACATTTTTAAAAAAATTATTTCTTTCTTTCTTTTCTATGTATGTCACATATCTCGTCACGACCTTACTCTGCACTCCCTACCTAATGACCCTAATTCGGTTGGGGACCTGAGGTTGGAAAGCCCTGGTCACATTTTGTACACTTCTGCGTTTACTACATAATCCAAACTGCTAGCTTTGGATACCCAATAATTTAAATGCATACATGATAATAAACTCACAGTCTCGAAATATCATACAGATAATATTTGGTCGCCTCATCTTGTGGCCATATATACAGAACATCAAATAATGTAAGATAAATACCAAAGTTAGTCCTCCAAAATATCTTAGTTGACGTTTGTTAGAGCGGCCAACAGCAAATCGTGAACTGAACAAATATGAGCGTTTCAGACAGCAGCAAGTAGGCTACCAGTTGACAGTAGTACAGACTTTCACATCTCTAAAAGTAGTACAGACATTCACATCTCTAAAAGTAGTACAGACTTTCACATCTCTAAAAGTAGTACAGACTTTCACATCTCTAAAAGTAGTACAGACATTCACATCTCTAAAAGTAGTACAGACTTTCACATCTCTAAAAGTGGTACCGACTTTCACATCTCTAAAAGTACTTTCTATCAGTAATTTAGTCATGGTTTAGTTGACTAGCGACAGGTCTAGCCATCATCATCATCATCATCATGTGTGCAGATGTTGTCAGTGTATGTTATGAATAGTAAATGAGATAGTACACAGCCTTGCCTCACTCCAGATTTTATGATGAATGTTTCATAGTGTCCTGTATTTGTTCTGACTGTACACTGACTGTTTTCATATAGGTTTTTTGCATAGGTTAATCAGATGTGCACTAACTCCATAATACTGTAAATTTCCCAGAGTTTATATATATATATATATATATATATATATATATTATCAAGTGTTTTTTCTTTATCTGTGTAAACTATATGCAGTATCTGGTTGTGTTCAACAGATTTTTCTGTTAGCTGACTTAGAGAGAAATGGCATCTATACGGCTTCAGTTATTTTCTAAATCTCATCTGAGTTTCATTTAACTGCAGCTCAGTCACTGGTCGCAGAATTTTCTCTAGGATCTTACAGAACATTTTTCCAGTATGGCTTCGCAGTGAGATGCCTGTAGATTGGTTGCTGTCCCTTTTACTTCTTGTTTTCTTCTATATTGGAATAATTACAGCGTGTCTCCAGTCCTGCAGTGTTTCTTGTTTTTCCCACAACTTTTGTTTACTTTATCATTTTATTTCCTGGCCATGATCTTCGGGTCCACCGTGTGTGTGTGTGTGTGTGTGTGTGTGTGTGTGAGTGTGAGTGAGTGAGTGAGTGAGTGAGTGAGTGAGTGAGTGAGTGAGTGAGTGTGTGAACATCCTGTAAGGTGTACATGTTTTCTGCTTTCAGAACTGTGCCCTTATGTCTGAGGTTGCTAAGTGTTATTTCCTGAATTATTAATCCAGAGATTTCACTAAAATATTTGAAGATTCTTTATGTATATAATTTTAACAAATAAAGAGACAACAATCATTTACATAATTTTAACAAATAAAGAGACAACATTTATGTATTTAATTTTTAAAAAATAAAGAGACAACATGCATTTCAGCTCATTGTTTTGTTTTAGCAGGTTCTGGATATATATTGCCTGATTTTGTTATTGATAAAAGTATGGATTGCTTGTGACTTTATTGTTCTGCAACATAACTGACCTTTTCGGGTATTTAATCAGTTATTCATGTTGCTCAGTGTCAAAGGTTTGACATAATTTACGCAACAGGCATACATGAAACCTTTTAATTTTTTTTTTTGTATTTTCAAATATACTTCGTTCTAAATCTTCTTCTCCCTTGAGCAGGTGTTGAACTCGGCAGCTTTCTGAGGCACTGAGGCTCTCTGCTGCAGACAAGACACGTCTCAATTCCTCTCTGTTCTTTATCGTTTCTTTTAGTCTACCTCTTGATCTATACTCTTTCATCACTTATGTATAGGCCATCTTTCTTTGTCTACCCACTTCCAGTCTGTGTAAATGCCCGAGCTACCTCAGTTTGTTGTTTTTCATATTGACTCTCCTATTACGAGTTAAACAATGTGTATATTTCTTTGTCACTTCTTCTCTTCTCTTTCTCCTTAAGCACTATTATTGCTATATGGCTTGTCAACATTTTGCTAAAGTCAGTACTTAATATTATCTAATGTAAATCTGGGTTGTAATGAAAGAGGTAGATAGAGGTGTATGGTGCAGTTTTACAAAGTGAGGGAGGAAGTGAGCAAGGTGAGAAAAAAACGAATATAAAGTATGAGAATGTATAAATGAAAAACATACAACATCCGATATTTCGGCGTGAGCCTTATTCGAGGATACATGCAAAAACAAAATACAAACATATATAACTTATCTGAAGCGCCTTGCTCTCAGCAAAGCTTAATAGTGTGTGGAAGAAGGAGGAGAAAAAAAAAACGTTGCCTACAGACAAAAGATTCCCGATATAGCCAATCATAGCGAAGAAGCGGAGAGAGAGGGAGGCAATAGAAACATGATAGCCGCTAGAGGTGTCGGGTGGGGGGGTGTGGTGGGGGGGGAAGGGAGAGAAAAGAGGACGCGAGAGATAATGAATGAAGAACTTAAACACCTACAGGGAGGATATGTAAAACTGGTAAATGGGACAAGACCAATATGTTGGCAGAGAAGGAAATAGGATGGTGGTAGGGAGGGGTAGCATAGAGAAAGAAATTAGAGTATAAAAAAAGGCCAGTGGAAAAAGAAAGAAGTTACAGAAAGCTGAAGACGTTGTTAATTCCAGCTGGGTGGAGACAGCTGAAAGAGGACACGTGAACTTGATTACTTCGAGCACAGAGGGACTATATCAATCAATCAAGTACCGTACCGCGTGGCGTAGGCGATCATTTCTCTCCATAATTCCCTGTCTTTAGACTTGATTATGAGATCCGCCGGTGACTTTCTTCCTAGCCACACTGACAGCCTATTCAGTAACTTCTCTCTCTGTCTTCCTCTGTCTCTTCTTCCTTCAATTTTTCCAGTTGCCACAGTGAGTTCCAATGTTCCTCTTCTCAGAAAATGTCCTACAAATCTCGCTTGTCTGCCTCTGATCTTTGCTGTCATTTTCTTTAAACTCCATCCTCTATTACAACTTCTTCGTTGGTTTTCTTAGCTGCCCATGGTATCTTCAACATCCTTCTTATGAACCACTATATAATTTGACATATATCTTGAGAGAAGTCAATGAGGAAACATACGAGTATAATTATATCGTTAATAAAATAAATTTGGCATTTACCTGAGATTAACACAAATCCCTCTTTAGTGCAAGATGATATCTAAGAGGAACAAGAAAAAGTGAAAGAAAATCATGGAAATATAAAGAAAAATACACCAAGTACTAACAACAAATTACCGAAGATAAACTTTGCCTAGAGGTGAACTCAGCTCAGCTCCAAAATTCTCGTGGAATAAATTTCTCTCAGTGCTGTGTCTTCCTTTTTATTTTCTTTTCTCATTGAGATACAGTATAGTTCCTGGTAAAGAATGCTTTCCCAGGAAATATACATTTCTGAAAAGTGATGTTATGTTAATGAATATTCATTATCTGCTGAATAGGGCCCATGCTGATCTTAAATCCGGCTTGATTTGACATCTTACGTCTTCACTGGCGTGGTATTCACATCTCACTATTCAGTACCAACGACGTGTGAAGAAAAGGCTTTACAATTGTTGCTCTGCTATTTCTTTTCAAAAGCCCTAAAGAATGACAAGAAAGCATTGTCTGTTTATCCAGCATACGGATGTAAACGAAGAAAAGGTTATAAAGGTCATGGGCGTTCTAAGGTGTACAAACTTTCAACAAAACTTTATCGTGTTTTATGTGCACAGAAGTAGTAGATCCCTCCAAATAAAAACAAATATAAAGCTGGGACCGTATATATATATATATATATATATATATATATATATATATATATATATTCCAATTGTATAAGGCGTTTTAATTTGGAAAGTAATAATTTAAGAAAAATGAAAAAAACCCGCATTTTCCATGAACTTTATTGCTCTCCTCTCAAGATTTTAGATGAAGTTTGTGTGTTACTTGATTTCTCCCACTGAACTTCTTCATCAGCTAAACTTATAAAACTGATATATCCGCACTACACTCAACTTCTTCATCAGCTCAACTTATAAAACTGATATATCCGCACTACACTCAACTTCTTCATCAGCTCAACTTATAAAACTGATATATCCGCACTACACTCAACTTCTTCATCAGCTCAACTTATAAAACTGATATATCCGCACTACACTCAACTTCTTCATCAGCTCAACTTATAAAACTGATATATCCGCACTACACTCAACTTCTTCATCAGCTCAACTTATAAAACTGATATATCCGCACTACACTCAACTTCTTCATCAGCTCAACTTATAAAACTGATATATCCGCACTACACTCAACTTCTTCATCAGCTCAACTTATAAAACTGATATATCCGCACTACACTCAACTTCTTCATCAGCTCAACTTATAAAACTGATATATCCGCACTACACTCAACTTCTTCATCAGCTCAACTTATAAAACTGATATATCCGCACTACACTCAACTTCTTCATCAGCTAAACTTATAAAACTGATATATCCGCACTACACTCAACTTCTTCATCAGCTCAACTTATAAAACTGATATATCCGCACTACACTCAACTTCTTCATCAGCTCAACTTATAAAATTGGTATATCCGCACTACACTCAACTCCTCTGAGCTAACTTGTTTTCTTTTATCAACAACCTCACAAACTACATTACCGTCTAAACAGTATAGTTGTGTGTCACTGATGGAACCTCATAACCTATATCTGAGTTAGCTGGTACATTTCTTTTTGTTATGACACGTGACTTAGACTGTTTAAAGGCCAGGGTGTAGGTTAGGCTAGCATAGAAATACTTGTATAACAAATATTCCAGAATACATCATGAAGTTCAACAATAACAACCAGCAGTGTAGTAACAGCTACAACAATCACTGAATTCCGAATATAGTACACTTGGCGTAGAAATGTTAAACCTGGTGTTTGGGTGTGTCTAGTTTTAGGTGTTACGTCTAGTTTTAGGTGTTAGTCTAGTTTTAGTTGTTAGTCTAGTTTTAGGTGTTAGTCTAGTTTTAGGTGTTAGTCTAGTTTTAGGTGTTAGTCTAGTAACAATAACCTCCACTCCATGGCATACCCAGGCTTTTAACCTTTAGAAAATTTCAAATATACCTTGTTCATTTTTGAATTAATATTCTCTGTACCAAAATGGTGCCGGTTCTTGGCGGTTTTCTTAAGAACATGGCCGGTTACTGAACCTATATTGCTTCATATGCGTTGTAGATTGATGTTAGTAGTTGAGCTGTTCTTTGAACTAAAGACTGAACAGTAAGCACACTTGTTTTTTTTTCAAACGTTACAAGCAACTTTATTCATTAACGACAGAGACAACTGTAGTTTTCTTCTTTCGTTATGTTCATTTTAAAAAAGACAGAACAAAAGAAAAACAACGCCAACATTTTATTTTTAAAAATACGAGTGTAAGAGAAAATGGGTGACTTATCTCGTGACTGACGTGATGGTGTCCTGGGAAGTGCGTGTTAGTTTACGAATACCTGGGTATTGTTTCACAAATCTGATTGGCTGACAGTAAGGAAGGAGTGAAGGAAGGGGAAAGATGAGAGGGAAATAAAAATTTGTCAGTAGAAGAAGGGAAGAACAGATTAACTGAAGTAGTAGAGTTAAAAGAACAGAGTGTAAGTAACAAGGGAATAACAGATTAACTGAAGTAGTAGAGTTAAGAGAACAGAGTGTAAGTAACAAGGTAAGAACATATTAACTGAAGTAGTAGAGTTAAGAGAACAGAGTGTATTTACTACAAGGGAAGAACAGATTAACTGAAGTAGTAGAGTTAAGAGAACAGAGTGTAAGTAACAAGGGAAGAGATGAAGAACAGATTAACTGAAGTAGTAGAGTTAAGAGAACAGAGTGTATTTACTACAAGGGAAGAACAGATTAACTGATGTAGTAGAGTTAAGAGAACAGAGTGTAAGTAACAAGGTAAGAACAGATTAACTGAAGTAGTAGAGTTAAGAGAACAGAGTGTAAGTAACAAGGGAAGAGGTGAAGAACAGATTAACTGAAGTAGTATTGTTAAGAGAACAGAGTGTATTTACTGCAAGGGAAGAACAGATTAACTGAAGTAGTAGAGTTAAGAGAACAGAGTGTAAGTAACAAGGGAAGAGGTGAAGAACAGATTAACTGAAGTAGTATTGTTAAGAGAGCAGAGTGTATTTACTGCAAGGGAAGAACAGATTAACTGAAGCAGTAGAGTTAAGAGAACAGAATGTAAATAATAGTGGAAGAAAAAAAAGCAGATGGTTTGTCCTAATTTTAGCCCTTTGGTACCTGACAGATTTAATGATCTTCAATGATGTTAGTTCATTATGTGATTTGGTTGTTATGTTATTTCCATTTCTTATGAGATTACCTGGTTATGTAGATGCTGTGTACTCCCATTTGTTGTTAGATTCCTATGTGACGTAGTTGTTATGTTGTTTGCATCTATTGTTAGCTTGATATCCGGTGTGGTTGTTATGTTACCTGTATATGTTAAAACGTGTGTAGTTAATTCCATTTACTGATAGCTTAATATGTGATGTGGTAGCTATATTACTTCCATCTGTTGATAGCTTGATATGTGATGTGCTTGCTTTGTTACATCATCTGTTGTTAGCTTCTTTAAAAATTCATTCATATCAACATCATCTTTTATTATCACACTTGACTTCCATATTAATCTTCCATTATATATAACATTTTCACAGAAGTATTGAATAATCTTTAAAGAAATGACAACTGTGGTAAAACTATTTCAGTTAATGAAATGATATGCGTGTATGGTACAGTTTTACAAAAGGATAGAAAGAGTGAGAAAAGTGAGGATAAATAAGAATGGCATAAAATAAGATGAGTACATATAAATGAAGAAAATACAACAAAGCCTTTTTTTCACGGATCACATACAATAACAACACAACAGATAAAAATAACAGAAATGTGTAAAAAAAATACAGACTTAACCCTTTGACCTGCTTGTAAGAGAGTCCGGCACGAAATGCGCACAGACAGACGAACGAAGTAGAGCACAAAATGAAAGCCAAAGATTGGCCAAGAAATGTCGTAAAGGCGTTATCACGGAGGGTACCATATGGTAAACAAACTGGCCATAGCTTACCACCATAGGATTCCCATGGCCTAAACAAATCCGCCCAGATTTTGCAAATGATAAAACAGTGAGAGGACATAATGGGGAGAGGTGGATGGAGAAATGTTCAGATGAATAGAGTAGGCAGAGAGGACAAGACTGCTTGCTAAGCATGCCTAGACAAGGGAGCTAATAAAGCCTAATATGGGCTAGAGAGGAAGAATAGAAAGGGCTAGAAAATAAATTGCCTCCATCAAGCATGAGGAAATGCAGTGAAGTGAGTGGAATTAAGACAAGAAAGTTGGGCACGCGTATCAGAAATAGAAATAGGAAGGAACTAGGTGGAAATGTAGTTTAAAGAAAGCTGAATTTATTGTTTATTCCAGCTCTGAGTGGAGACAGCCTGTCTGGAAAATAAGGCGCTGTTCCAGAACTTTCCGAGGTCGTTCATTAAAAGAACAGGAACGGATTGAAGGTACAGAGATGCCCCGACTTTCTTGATGGTCTCTTTACCAAGAATGCTTGGTGACCGGTGTCAGTGCTCTCTTGGATATGTCGTTCAGATGCTGGTGAAACCAATCTCCTAAGTGTAAGCCTGTCCGTGGCCATCAGACATGAATCCAATAGAACACTTATGGGATGAACTCAACAGACAAGTCCGCCAGCTAGATGTGGCGCCAACCAATCTCCGACAGTTGTCTCTTGCACTGCGGGAAGAGTGGGCAGCCTTCTCACAACAACAGATCCAACAGACAGATCCAACGGCTAATCGGATCCATGTCAAGGAGATGTCGTTTATTGATACAGCCAGAGAAGGCCATACATCTTACAGAAACGGAGGCCTCAGTCGCAAAGAATAAAAGTCCAAACAAATGAATATCATTTCATTGTTCAAGTCTAAAAGTTTCCTCTTGACAAGATTGATATGCAGGAAAATCTCTACTGTAGAGAGTTTAATAACAACACAGCTCCTTCAGATCATCAGAGGAAGTACCCCCCCTCAGACAAGTGTGTTTCGGCCCTATTAAACTCCTGACACTCTAAGGGGGGTGGGCCCCTCTAGGTCATGACTCCCAGAGATCTTGTGAGTTGTTGCTTTTTTTTTTCCTTTCCCGGTCCCGGGATCGAACCCATGATCTTCCAGTTACCACGCGTCTTTAGTGATTTAGCTACGGAGGACTGGTATTGGTTGTGGCAAATGAAATTACTTATGTTCCCAATGCTTGTTTCTCATACTCCACAGCCAGCATGATGCCTTTTCTGCTGTTTCTGAACTGGTTTTCAATGCCCTTGCTCTTGCTTGTCCCTTTATGCCCATTTGCTTACATAGGACGTATGCTGATGTTGCTACGAATCCTCTTGCTCCAACTTCTACAGCTATCACTTTTGCCCTGACTCCTGCCCCCTGCCTCAGATCACTGTACTTCTCAAATTTGAATAAATGCTGTTCCTCTGTTCTAGTTTCGTACGAGACCGTAAGCTGGATCATTATTAGTTCCTGTTTTTCTGTGGAGTACACTACAATGTCCGGTCGCACTCCTGTGTTCTTGATGGCAGTCGGGTATTCTCTTCTCCCTGGAAGGTCCGCTATCACATCCCAGTCATTTGTACCATCTAGCAGTGATGGTAAGGGAATGTCCCTGATTTCAATATTCGATATCGTACCAGCGCCTATGAAGTATTTATGTGGGACCTCAACTCTTTTGCTGTTATTTGCTTTATCTTTTGCCATGTCTACGATGGCTACTAGTTCCTGCAACATTCTGTTGTGCCGCCAGGTGTACCGTCCTTGCCCTAAAGACACTCTACATGTTGACAGCACATGTTCCAATGTTTGCCTTTCGTTGCAGAGAGGGCACTTTGTATCTTCTGATAAACCCCATTTATATAGGTTGGAGCCTGTAGACAGAAGGTTATAAGTAGCTCTGATGATGAAGCTGAGCCTCAAGGGTGCCATTTTCCAGATGTCATTCCATGTTAGTGATCTCTGCAGGATTTCCTCCCATGTTCTCCATTGCCCTTGTTGTGATTGTTGGACTGCCTTCTGGACCCGCTTGTCATCCTCTGAATTCCTTACTTCGCTGATGACCATATCCTTCTTTCCTTACAGGAGGCCTTTGACCACCATTTTGTTTTCACCATGACCAATTCCCCTTCTGTTGGTCTGGGTGTACCCTATTACTTCTTTTAGCTCCTGCATTTCCTTGGCTGTGGTCACTTCCTCACTTACTTTCCATTTTCGTCCAGTTTTAAGTGTTGGCTGTACTTCTTGTGCCACTGGAACTGTAGATTCTTGTAGCATCATTGCAAGTCTTGTTTTTCCAACCTTGTATTCTTCAACCACAGATTTGAATGGCAGCTGCAGTTTGCTCTTCTTGCAGTACAGTGTTACACCAGTTAATCCTGGTGGTACGCCCAGCCACTTTCTTATGGATTTATTTATATTTCTTTCGACTGCTTCTACTGTTCTGGTACGTAGTTCGTAAATGAGTAGTGGCTACATCAGTTTTGGAATCAGCATGAACTGGAGGCACCATATTTTGAACTTACCCAGTAGCCTGCTTTTGTCTATGATGCTCAGTACATTCTGCGCCATTTCTATAACCTGCTTCACAGCACTTGAGTCCTTCACGGATGCATCATATACTCTGCCAAGGCTCTTCACTGGCTCTTCCCCTACAGTCGAGATTATTTGATTTGCCACTGTGTACGATCTTTCTATCACTTTCCCTTTTATGAGTGACAGGCTTCTTGACTTCTTTGGCTTGAATCTCATGCGGCACCATATGATAAGGCTGTCCAAACGCTCTAACATCTTTTGTGCCTGTTCTTCACTGGTTGTTATTACTGTTGTGTCATCCATGAATGCTTTTAGTGATGGCATTTGATGTCCATTTCTGAATCTTGGGCCTTCTACTGCTCCTTCTGCTGTTCTCAGGATTACTTGCATGGCTAGTACGAACAGTGTGGGAGATATTGTACAACCCATGCAATTTCTACCTGGAGCTCGATCCATCTTGTAATATATCCTGATGTTCCAAACCTCATGATGAACCCTGTGAAGTATATTTTCAGCATACTTGTAATTTCTTTTGGCACATGATACATGTCTAGTGCTAGCATATCATCTGGTGCGGTACTGAGCCATGCGCTTTGGCTATGTCAAGCCATATTACCTGTAGATCTTGCTTTCCACATTTTGCTTGCTGAACAGCTTCCAAATCATTGACGCATGCTCGAGACATCCTGGGAAACCTGGAATTCCTCCCTTCTGCACGGATGTATCAACGTAACCATTGTCTATGAGGTATGTTGTTAGTCTTTTTGCCATCACAGAGAAGAATATCTTTCCTTCCACATTCAGAAGTGAGATCGGTCTGAACTGGTTGATTTCAGTGGAATTCTGCTCCTTGGGGATGTATACTCCTTTAGCCTTTTTCCAATCTTTACATATGACTCCCTTGGTCCATGATGTTCGTAGGAGTTTATGAAGCTTCTTTAGTACTTCACTGAAACGGAGGCCTCAGTCGCACAGAATAAAAGTCCAAACCAATGAACATCATTTCATTGTTAAACTCTTAAAGTATCCTCTTGACAAGATTGAAACATTAATTCCGTAAAATAAAATTTTGATACAAGTTTGAGATTTGGTGTCCATCAGGACTACAATAGTGTTGTGTTTCTTTTTTTTTTTTTTAACAGTATATAATGTCTGAACTGAACAAACTTTATTACTTGCATCTATAAAAGTATTGTCTTTTGATAATTTCTGTACGTGTAAAAGTAACTGTAGATAAAAACAATCTGTTATTCTACGGAAATATTGTCAAACCAAGAAAAGCTACTTTTTAAAAAAATCAAATTTATATATATATTGGTTTCGGAGAAAAACTAATATTGTTATAATCTAAACTTTTTATATTGTTCATATGTTTTACACTGTTGTTAGATATGTTTTTATATTGTTCAATACTTTAAGCGTAGTCAAACAATAAAATGAATGCACATACTGAGATCTTCACTGGTCCAGAAGAAAAGAGTTAACACGTAGTCACGACGCTAGAACGTCTTACAAAAAGTTCAGTGATACTGTCAAGTCCATTTGTCCGTTCTGATAAATACACAGTTTAATCTACACAATTGTCTCTTCTAACTTGGACCTATAATTTCCACCAAACAGTTCATATTAAAATCATAAACAACGATGATCTCAGTCTTGATAAGCATATAATTCTGGATTATACGATCTTTTGTGAAGAGTTATCACCTTGCTCTCATGGGAAGTCAACAAATTTTATCTGAATAGGCAGCAGAGACTGTCTCGAAATATAAGTCCAGATCCTTCAGTTCCCTACTCACAGTATTGACTTGTGTTTACTAGCTTTCCTAAGAACCTGTACCAAACTAGTTCGTAGTTTCATCACATCAGCATGGCTCTCTGTGTCTATATTTCTCTGTCTATTTCGCAAGGTGCACTTCTGTCTATTTATATCTACACAATTCTCTTTGTCTCGATTTACTTATCTGAGTCTATATCTGAGTGTCCGAATATGGTAGTGTCGGAGTTTCTTAGTCGGCGATTATCTGGCGATCTTAGTCACAGAGTACTTTGGTGTCGGAGTTTCTTCGCCGGCGAGTATCTGGCGATCTTAGTCTCTGAGTACTTTGATGTCGGAGTTTCTTCGTCGGCGAGTATCTGGCGATCTTAGTCTCAGAGTACTTTGGTATCGGAGTTTCTTTGTCGGCGAGTATGTGGCGATCTTAGTCACAGAGTACTTTGGTGTCGGAGTTTCTTCGCCGGCGAGTATCTGGCGATCTTAGTCTCTGAGTACTTTGATGTCGGAGTTTCTTCGCCGGCGAGTATCTGGCGATTTTGGTCTCAGAGTACTTTGGTGTCGGAGGCCTCTTGCCTCCTCCTGTCTCCTCCGTTCTCTTATTCTTCCAGTTGTGTCTGATTGTCTTTTTCTGCAGTCCTCTCCTTTATATATGTCTCCCCTTTAACGGTCTGATTATCTTTTTTGTCTCTGCTCTCTCTCTCCATTTTATCTTGGTCCAGTCTGATGGACTGACCAATAGGTATTTTTGCTCCGTCCCAAGCTGTCCGCTGGTTTCTATATGTGTCCCGATTGGTTCTCTTGTCATAACCTGTCACCTGTCAGTTTAGTATTGCCTGTGGCCCTGTCTACCTGCACTTCTTTACTGATCACAAGTCGTTTCTCGTACTATCCTTCGCCAACAAGACTGTTGGCGTTTCTTACGTCTGTCTAGTTTCAATGTTTATTTTATCACCTCGGGCACGCTGTTCTCAAGTGTTTGCGTGTCATCACATGTTATAATATTGTAAGATTCTGCATCATATATTTCTCTTTTAATGACTGATAGTAGAAGTGTTCTTTGGTTCTCTGATCATAACACATAGATGTTTCACAAATATTACACTTCATTAAATCAGAGGAAATCCGATGATGTTCGCTACATATTTCATTTAATTCTGACATATAAGATATTCGACTTAGAATTCACAACATCACTTGTACTAAGATGCAATGTGACATAATCTTCATTAGTTTCGTCGTTGAAGCACATCAGTATCAAACTATCATACTCTGCATGCAGCATTTCTCAAAGTTCTCCTATTTCACAATATTCTACACATTTGATAACAGGACAGTTCTAAACTCTGTACTATATTCCATCTGCAACACGCAGTCAATCAGCTACACGACTAAATCACTGTACTCGAAGTTTCAAAGCAACAGATATTCATATCACTTGAATCACTTGAAACACAGATTTAGTCTGTCCTAAAACTACTTCTGCAAGACTGTTTTCCTGGGCATCTCTATTGCTCTAATTGTCCATCTATTCCAACTGTCGTTACCTATGTCTTCTTTCTCTCTTGTGTCTTCTCTGGTGTGTCTATCCTTCTCTTCTTCTCTTGTCTGGACCGGTCTCAGTTCACTGACCGTCCTTGTTCCTCCGTCTTCGTGGCTCCGTCCTCTGTCTCCTCTCCTCTACTTCTTCTTCGTTCTGTCCCCCACTTTCTTCGTCCTTCTGTCCCCCACTTTCTTCGTCCTTCTGTCCCCCACTTTCTTCGTCCTTCTGTCCTCCACTTTCTTCGTCCTTCTGTCCCCCACTTTCTTCGTCCTTCTGTCCCCCACTTTCTTCGTCCTTCTGTCCTCCCACTTTCTTCGTCCTTCTGTCCCCCACTTTCTTCGTCCTTCTGTCCCCCACTTTCTTCCTCGTTCTGTCCTCCCTTCGTACTTCTCCGTTCACCTTTTTATCTTCAAGTGCAGCTTGGTGGATTAACCAATAAGAATTTTGGCTCCACCCTTCAGATGTCCACTGGTTCTCATGTGCGTTCTGATTGTCCGTCATTCAAACTGACCCGTTATTTATTTGTCGTACGTCAGTTGTCGAACAGCACACGCCTCTAAATATTTAATTGGTCAACTGGCCGAGTTGGTCACTTCTTTATTTAAAAACCGTGTGCAACCGCATCTAACGTGTGTCACCTGTGTCAGTTTCGTCTATACAATTGTTATTTTCCTAAGACATTATCTTGCTATTTCATGTCGGAGGTTTTATTGTGTCCTCGCTTTTCATTGTGTCTGCCTTTTCTATTTGTCTTTTCTATTTTGTTTACTCGTGTCAACGTCCAGTCACTGCTTTGTTATCACTGGACCATCCTACTTTCTGGTGTCCTACTTTTTTCTTGACCTACATGTCAGCGTCACTGTTTACTTTTTGTCCGCGTCTTATTCTAGTGTCATGGAAGTTCTATACCTTTCTCTTCCTTTCCTCGACCTACTTTTCTCTGTCGCTATTCGATCTTACTATTTTCTTTACTGCATATTTTAATAATCATATTCAGTAATAATAACAATAAACTCTACAATATCCGTTACTTACAAGGCTATGCTACAATGTTATTACTGGACTATTTTACTTGCTAGTGTCATATTTAACATTTCCCTTATCTCGGCGTCGTTGTGTCAGCCTTTTCTATTCATCTGTTTCTTCTATTCACCTTTGTCAGCGTCCAGTCGTAACAGTCTATTATTAGTGTCATGATAATTGGTTTTCTACCCTTTTCTAAGTTTCCTACCTAACTTTCTGTTTTTATTTGATGTTAACTTCTTCTTCAGTTTTCCGAGCCATTAAGATAAAAGTTCGCCTCCATTCCTCTCTAATCCTAATCTTCTCTCTTCATTTGGTGACACCAATTTCTTTTATATCCTCTTCTATGTTGTCTTTCCATCTCTGTCTTGGTCTACCCCCTTGGTCTTGTTTCCCTCATCTCTTGTGCATGTATCGTTTTCGTTTGTCTGTTCTCTTCTATTCTTTCTACATACTCCAACCAGGGTAGTCTGTTCAGTTTCAAGACATTTATAATTTGTTATTATAATAAAATATATTCATAATTATAATTACAAGCGACTGTGCTACAAAATGTGTACTTCACGTTTTACACTTTTAGGCGCGCAGGACTAAGACAAACAAATATGGTGTTCTATACAAGACAAACATGAAATCATTTCAAGGACGACTGACTTTTTCATGGAAAACATGACATAAACGGCAGGAAAAGATTTGATTGCTTTCTAGAAACTCCTGACCTACTTTTTTAAAGCTATGCCTGACTAGCTGAATCCGGTATTTAATTTCTGTGCCGTGCAGTGTTTTGTGCAGTGATTCTCAGTTTATCAGGCTGTCACTTCCTTGTCTCTCAAGTCACATCCATAGAGCTCCCAAAACATTTGTCACTCATTTAATTATGATGTCACATGTCACAATCTTGTCTCTCAAGTCACATCCATAGAGCTCCCAAAACATTTGTCACTAATTTAATTCTGATGTCACCTGTCACAAACTTGTCTCTCAAGTCACATCCATAGAGCTCCCAAAACATTTGTCACTAATTTAATTCTGATGTCACCTGTCACTCCCTTGTCTCTCAAGTCACATCCTTAGAGCTCCCAAAACATTTGTCACTCTTTTAATTCTGAATTCACCTGTCACAATCTTGCCTCTCAAGTCACATCCATAGAGTTCCCAAAATTTTTGTCACTCATTTAATTCTGAATTAACCTGTCACAATCGTGACTCTCAAGTCACATCCATAGAGCTCCCAAAACATATGTCACTTATTTAATTCTGAATTCACCTGTCACAATCTTGCCTCTCAAGTCACATCCATAGAGCTCCCAAAACATTTATCATTAATTTAATTCTGAATTGACCTCTCACAATCTTGTCTCTCAAGTCACATCCATAGAGCTCCTAAAACATTTGTGAATTATTTATAAATTTGAAAATGAACAGACTACGGTGGCTGGGATATGTAAAAAGAATGGAATAGAAAAGACAAACGAAAATTATGTATGCTCAAGAGATGAGGGAAACAAGACCAAGGGGCAGACAAAGACAGAGATGGAAAGACAACACATAAGAGGATATAAAAGAAGAAGTAACTGGAGAGAGAAGATTAGGAAGAGAGGAATGGCGGCGAACTTTATCTGCAGCAATGAGCTTTAATGGTTTGGAAAGCTAAAGAAGAAGAAGAGGAAAAAGAAGAAGAAGAAGAAGAAGATGGAGAAGAAGAAGAAGAAGAAGAAGAAGTAATGATTTCATATTACAGACAGGAAAGTAATGTTAGGTTTTATTGTAGCTACTGTACATTCGATTTTACATATTCAGATCTAGGACACAGTTAGCTCAACACAAACAGAGAGAGAGAGAGAGAGAGAGAGAGAGAAAGAGAAAGAGAGAGAGAGAGAGAAGAGATGGCAGAAAAAAGTAATTCCGATCCTTGTAGTAAGGCTAATCCTAATGTGACAATTAATGTGATAACTTAAGATATCAGATATAAAAAACCACTTATGATCTTGGTGCTGGTTTTATTTTCACACATAACATAACGTTCTAAATGTTGCAGCTCAGCTGTAGACATCACTGATGTAACAAGACCCCCGTATTCCAGAGATGAAGAGTATTAAGTATAAACTACATCACCAACATTGTGTTAGCTTGTTGAATGAACTTGTGATTAATCATTCTTGACTGTCTTTTTCACTTGACATTTGCGAGTGTGATTGTGTGTGTGCGCTTGTGATTGAGTGTTTGTTACACAGTGAATAAGTGTTTGTTACACAGTGAATAAGTGTTTGTTACACAGTGAATAAGTGTTTGTTACACAGTGAATAAGTGTTTGTTACACAGTGAATAAGTGTTTGTTACACAGTGAATAAGTGTTTGTTACACAGTGAGCAATTGTTTGTTACACAGTGAATAAGTGTTTGTTACACAGTGAATAAGTGTTTGTTACACAGTGAGCAAGTGTTTGTTACACAGTGAATAAGTGTTTGTTACACAGTGAGCAATTGTTTGTTACACAGTGAATAAGTGTTTGTTACACAGTGAGCAATTGTTTGTTACACAGTGAATAAGTGTTTGTTACACAGTAAGCAGTTGTTTGTTACACAGTGAATAAGTGTTTGTTACACAGTAAGCAATTGTTTGTTACACAGTGAATAAGTGTTTGTTACACAGTAAGCAAGTGTGTGTTACACAGAGAGCAAGTGTGTGTTACACAGTGAGCAAGTGCTTGTTACACAGTGAGCAAGTGTGTGTTACACAGTGAGCAAGTGTGTGTTACACAGTGAGCAAGTGCTTGTTACACAGTGAGCAAGTGTGTGTTACACAGAGAGCAAGTGTGTGTTACACAGTGAGCAAGTGCTTGTTACACAGTGAGCAAGTGCTTGTTACACAGTGAGCAAGTGTGTGTTACACAGTGAGCAAGTGTTTGTTACACAGTGAGCAAGTGTGTGTTACACAGTGAGCAAGTGTTTGTTACACAGTGAGCAAGTGTTTGTTACACAGTGAGCAAATGTTTGTTACACAGTGAGTGAGTGTTTGTTACACAGTGAGTGAGTGTTTGTTACACAGTGAGTGAGTGTTTGTTACACAGTGAGTGAGTGTTTGTTACACAGAGAGTGAGTGTTTGTTACACAGTGAGTGAGTGTTTGTTACACAGTGAGTGAGTGTTTGTTACACAGAGAGTGAGTGTTTGTTACACAGTGAGTGAGTGTTTGTTACACAGTGAGTGAGTGTTTGTTACACAGTGAGTGAGTGTTTGTTACACAGAGAGTGAGTGTTTGTTACACAGTGAGTGAGTGTTTGTTACACAGTGAGCAAGTGCTTGTTACACAGTGAGCAAGTGTGTGTTACACAGTGAGCAAGTGCTTGTTACACAGAGAGTAAGTGTTGTTACACAGTGAGTGAGTGTTTGTTACACAGAGAGTGAGTGTTTGTTACACAGTGAGTGAGTGTTTGTTACACAGTGAGCAAGTGCTTGTTACACAGTGAGCAAGTGTGTGTTACACAGTGAGCAAGTGCTTGTTACACAGAGAGTAAGTGCTTGTTACACGTTGAGTGAGACAGACAACACAGACATGAAGTAGGATAGCAACGCTGAAAGAAAAAAAAAAAGAACATGGACAAGCATCAAAGTAAAAGCCAAACTATGACCAAGTGTTTATTGAGCAAAACTACAACAAAAATACGCGGGTTATTAATGCAGTGTGTAAGCAAATAGGTAATTTATGAGCTCAGACACAAAAGATTACCGTAACAAAATTAGATTTAAAAAAAACATAATTAAATGTAGTAAAACTGCACAAAATACTGCTGACTGTGTCATCATCATCATTAAGACTGGCTGCAGTGAACTGTCAAATTAGTGAGTGGACTACCGTTATGTTCTACCTGACCTAAATCTCTTATTGTGTCCACCCACTTCTCTTTCTCTTCATCTTTTCTCTTCACTATCTTCGTTGTACTCTATTTGTTCGTTATACTCAATTTGCTCCTTGTACTCTATTATGCTCATTGTAATCTACTATGCTCGTTGTACTCTATTCTTCTTTATTCGAAAAGAAAATTATTTAATTAATTTCTTTTTTTTTCCTTTAGATTTCACATTTTGTATCATCCATGAACTTCCTGTGTGAATGTAACTTTCAGAATGTTTGTGAACAGCTGTTTTCAATTGTATCATTGTTATGTTTCCTTTCTGCAGCTTAAGATCAAAGTTCTAGCACTGTAAGACGTGAAGTATTTCTAATGACACTTCTCAGTTTCAGTTCCGCTTCATGTGGTTCTGAATATGAATGTTGCTACTCTACTGAGATTTATTTAACTATTTCCGTTCTAATAACACATTTCCCTAGGTCATTTTACTCTTCCAAGCAACAAGAATAATTAAGATGTTGAAATTCAAGAGAATCACTCTAAGAAAACTTTAACTCAGTATAACTTTTTTTTGACACTGTTTCTTGTGCTTTTCTTGAAAGATGTTGCTGTTTCGTCAGTTGGCACATACCAACTCCTTTATCCTTATATAATGATGCATTTATTTAATATGTAATCAATGTCTTACACACGCTTTCCCAACTCCCGATATTTACAAATGTTAGTTTTATGTCTGAGTTACGGTTCCTATTTTACTCAGACTTTGGATGATGTATTTGCTGTGAATCTTACACAAAAGCAGCAAACGTCCCTGAACCTTTTTTTTTTTTTTGTCTGCTTTGTCGAGTAAGTGCTGTAACTGTTGTAACTATTGTAACTATTTCTGGTTCATCAAATAAAGAACTTTATATAGTCATACAATACTCACTTCACAGCACGGGGCAGTCGGCCTATTTTTTGAGAATATTTTAGCGTAATAATATTATAAACACTCTCAATATCTAACGCAGTCTAGAAACTTCCCCACTTCGTCTTGTAATGTGATGTAAATCTTGTTACAGATGATCTAAAATGTGATACTGATAAGATGACCTTCATTGTCCGCACGTGTCTATATATAGAGGCAACATCGCCTAGAATTCCAAGAATGCAAGTTTCCCCCTCCCTCCCCCCGTTTGATTGGTTCCAAGAAACGTTATCTGAAAGAGATTAGTGTCTTTATAATCTTACCTCGACCTATCAATAGCACAATCTGACGAAGTGCTGTTTTATCCTAGTTGCTGGTAATAATTAATTCCTGCTTTGCCTAGAACTGACTGTTATATTCAAAATGCTGGTTTCACAAAACGTCATTATTTCTCCAATACTTACACAAACACCCATACAGTGCATACCTAAAGTATAATTACAAAATTAGAATCACACGTTTGTACTTATCTTATATCCTTCCCGTGCCGTTAAACGTCACATAGGGCTCGCAAAGTAGTTTGCCAACTTTTCCTGTCCTCGGCGAGTCTTTCAACCTCATCAAAGGATTTTATGGCTGTTAATTTGCCCTCTCTTAACAATGTGCTCTTCAGAGTTTCAGGCGGTCTGCCTCTACAAAGTAAACTAGTGTAATATTCTATGTAAACTGGTAAGTAAACTAGTATAATATTCTGTGAAAACTGGTAATTAAACTAGTGTAATATTCTGTGCAAACTGGTAAGTAAACTAGCGTAATAATCTGTGCAAACTGGTAAGTAAACTAGTGTAATATTCTGTGCAAACTGGTAAGTAAACTAGTGTAATATTCTGTGCAAACTGGTAAGTAAACTAGCGTAATATTCTGTGCAAACTGGTAAGTAAACTAGCGTAATAATCTGTGCAAACTGGTAAGTAAACTAGCGTAATATTCTGTGCAAACTGGTAAGTAAACTAGCGTAATATTCTGTGCAAACTGGTAAGTAAACTAGCGTAATATTCTGTGCAAACTGGTAAGTAAACTAGCGTAGTATTCTGTGGACACTGGAAGGTAAACAAGCGTAATATTCTATAGAAACTGGAAAGTAAACTAGCGTAATATTCGATAGAAACTAGTAAGCAAACTAGCGTAATATCCTATAGAAAGAGGTAAGTAAACCAGTGTAATATTTAGTGCAAACCAGTAAATAAATTAGTGTAATATTCTGTGCAAACTGGTAAGTAAACTAGCGTAATATCCTATAGAAACTGGTAAGTAAACTAGCGTAATATCCTATAGAAACTGGTAAGTAAACTAGCGTAATATCCTATAGAAACTGGTAAGTAAACTAGCGTAATATCCTATAGAAACTGGTAAGTAAACTAGCGTAGTATTCTGTGGACACTGGAAGGTAAACAAGCGTAATATTCTATAGAAACTGAAAAGTAAACTAGCAATATTCTATAGAAAGAGGTAAGTAAACCAGTGTAATATTTTGTGCAAACCGGTAAATAAATTAGTGTAATATTCTGTGAAAACTTGCAACTAAACTAGCGTAATATTCTGTGCAAACTGGTAAGTAAACTAGCGTAATATTCTGTGCAAACTAGTAATTAAACTAGTGTAATATTCTGTGAAATCGGATAAGTAAACTAGCGTAATATCCTATAGAAACTGGTAAATAAACTAGAGTAATATCCTATAGAAACTGATAAGTAAACTAGTGTAATATTCTGTGCAAACTGGTAAGTAAACAGCGTAATATCCTATAGAAACTGGTAAGTAAACTAGCGTAATATCTTATAGAACTGGTAAATAAACTAGCGTAATATCCTATAGAAAGTGATAAGTAAACTAGCGTAATATCCTATAGAAAGTGATAAGTAAACTAGCGTAATATCCTATAGAAAGTGATAAGTAAACTAGCGTAATATCCTATAGAAAGTGATAAGTAAACTAGCGTAATATCCTATAGAACTGGTAAGTAAACTAGCGTAATATCCTATAGAAAGTGGTAAGTAAACTAGCGTAATATTCTGTGCAAACTGGTAAATAAACTAGTGTAATATTTTCTCCAAACTGGTAAGTAAACTAGTGTAATATTCTGTGCAAACTGGTAAGAAACTAGTGTAAAATTCTGTGCAAACTGGTAATTAAACTAGTGTAATATTCTGTGAAAACGGGTATGTAAACTAGCGTAATATTCTTTGCAAACTGGTAAGTAGATTAGCGTAATATCCTATAGAAACTGGTAAGTAAACTAGCGTAATATCCTATAGAAACTGGTAAGTTAACTAGAGTAATATTCTTTGCAAACTGGTAAGTAAACTAGCGTAATATCCTATAGAAACTGGTAAGTAAACTAGCGTAATATCCTATAGAAACTGGTAAGTAAACTAGCGTAATATCCTATAGAAACTGGTAAGTAAACTAGCGTAATATCCTATAGAAACTGGTAAGTAAACTAGCGTAATATCCTATAGAAACTGGTAAGTAAACTAGCGTAATATCCTATAGAAACTGGTAAGTAAACTAGCGTAATATCCTATAGAAACTGGTACGTAAACTAGCGTAATATCCTATAGAAACTGGTAAGTAAACTAGCGTAATATCCTATAGAAACTGGTATGTAAACTAGCGTAATATTCCGTGGAAAGTGGTAAGTAAACTAACGTAATATTCTGTGCAAACTGGAAAGTAAACTAGCGTAATATTCTGTGCAAACTGGTAAGTAAACGTGTGTAATATTCTGTGCAAACTGGTAAGTAAACTAGCGTAATAGTCTCTGCAAACTGGTAAGCAAACTAGCGTAATATTCTATGCATACTGGTAAGGACAATTGTAGGATATTTGAACATCTCGGACAGAGTCCTGCTAGCCAAACTGAAAGGACAACCAATAAACATAAATATTATACAAGTGTACGCTCCAACATCTGAAATCTCTGAAGAAGATGTACAGATATTTTATAATGACATAGAGACAGCACTAAAACACACAAAGTCACATGAAGTTACCATAGTCATGGGAGATTTTAATGCCAAAGTTGGTAAAGGAAGAACTTCGGACATCGTTGGTGACTATGGACTGGGGGAGAGGAATGACAGAGGTTATAAATTAATTGAATGGCAAGAATACATAGCATGGTTGTAGGAAACACCTGGTTTAAACAACATCTTCGAAGACTGGCAACGTGGTGCAGCCCAGACAAAAAGACATTTAACCAGATAGACTACATATTAATCAACAAACGATTCCGCAATGCATTACTGACAACAAAAACCATGCCAGGAGCTGACTGCAATAGTGACCATGATCCACTCTGTGGAAAAGTTAGAATAAAGCTAAAGAAAGCAGGCAGAAAAGTGAGAAACATCAAACTGAATACAGAACTTCTTAAAAATGACCAAGAACTGAGAGAACAATACAAAGTTATTATAACAAATAGATACAATGCAATAGCAAAGATAAATAGTATAGATGAACAATGGGAAATGTTAAGAGATTCTATCCACCAAACTGTTAAGGAGATAATACCACCGAAAAAAGAAGCCCCTAAAAATAAATAGATGACAGACGACATATTAGGACTGATGGACAAGAGGAGGAGTAGTAAAAATAACGAGGAAAAATATAACAAGATAAATAAAGAAATAAGACGCAAATGCAGAGAAGCAAAAGAAGTGTGGTTAAATGAACAGTGCAGACAGACAGAGGACGCTCATAATAAAGACAGCAAAAACATGCACAAACGAATTAATGAACTCACAGGCAGGAAAACAAAATATACCACAGGATGCCTGAAATCGAAAGAAGGTAAAATATTAATGGGAAAAGAAGACATTGTGGACAGGTGGACAGAGTATATCGGTGAGCTATATGGAGGAGAAAGGCCAGAATTAACACCAGATACTGAAAACTGTGATGGACCACCAATACTTGAAGATGAAATCATAGATGCCATCAAACACATGAAGAAAGGAAGAGCGACTGGGCCTGATAATATAACAATAGAAGAAATAGAGACACTAGAGGAGACAGGAATAAAAATAATAACCAAGTTACTGAATGATATTTAAAACAGTGGTTATATTCCCAGTGACCTGATTAAATCCACGTTTTTAGCACTACCAAAGAAACCAGGTGCAAAGGAATGTGACGACCATCGGACTATCAGCCTCTCATGTCACATAACGAAGCTACTTCTGAGAATAATTATGAGAAGAACAAGGAAAAAGATAAAAATGGAAATAGCAGATGAACAGTTTGGATTTGTTGAAGGAAAGGGAACACACAATGCCATTTATGCTTTACGAACACTAACAGAAAGAGCTTTAGAAGTACAGAAAGATCTCTACTTATGCTTCATTGATTACACCAAGGCATTTGACAAGGTGAAACATAATGAAATTATTAAAATGCTTGAAGACATCAATATAGACGGCAAAGACTTGAGGATTGTAAAACATCTATACTGGCAGCAAGAAGCAGCAGTTCGAGTTGAAAATAGAATTGGAAAATATCAACCTATAAAACAAGGGGTGCGACAAGGATGTGTACTATCTCCAGACCTTTTTTCTCTGTACAGCGAGAATATTCTAAGAACAATCATCACATAATCAGGCATAACAATTGGAGGATACAATATTAACAACCTTCGGTATGCTGACGACACAGTACTGATAGCTGAGAACCAACAAGACCTGCAAAATCTCTTAGATAAAGTCGCCAAAGAAAGTGAACAGAAAGGCCTTACTTTGAACATCAAAAAGACAGAGACTATGGTTATATCTAAGAAACAGAATCCACCAGCATGCAGTATTAAATTAAACGGAACTATTCTAAAGCAGGTGCTGAAATTCACATACCTTGGAGCAGTAATAACTTCAGATGGGAAATGCAAAACAGAAATTAGGAACAGAATAGGCCAAGCAAAGACTGCATTTCAGAGAATGAGAAACATATTATGCAACACATCTTTATCAATGAATGTTAGAAAACGAGTCCTAAAATGCTATATTGAACCTATCTTGTTATATGGAAGCGAATCATGGACAATAGGCAAGTCTGCACAAAAATCATTGGAAGTAGCAGAAATGTGGTTTATTAGAAGAATGTTGCGAATCCCCTGGACAGCAAAAATAACTAATGAAGAATGTATGAGAAGAGCTGGAGAAACAAAAAACCTTGTCAGAAAGATAAGAGAGAGACAATGTACTTTCATAGGACATGCAATGAGAAGAGGGGGCATTGAAAATATTATAACAACAGGAAAAATAGAAGGAAGAAGATCAAGAGGAAGACCAAGAGAAATGATACTGGACAGTCTGACGTGATGGTGTGAGAGGAGATCACCAACTGAACTGATGGCCTGCATGAAGGATCGGGTACTCTGGAGAAGCATAATAGCCAACGCCAGTCGGCACGGCACCTGATGATGATGATGACTGGTAAGTAAACTAGCGTAATATTCTGTGAAAACTGGTAAGTAAACTAGTGTAATATTACATGCAGACTGATGCAATATTAGTTCAAAGAAAAGGTAATGTCACAAGACAGTCACAAGCTGTTGACCGCTGATAACTGGCGCAGGTGTATGATGACATGTCAAGGAAAACGTAAAGCAAATTTAAGACAGATAGAAACTCTTCAAAATAACACAAGAAACAGTTACATAATTATGTGGGAATGAATCTTCTTTGTTCCACTTGGTACAGCTGTTACTTTAGCCTCAAATTCCACATCGTGTTGTAAGTACCTACCAACAGCCTGCGTGGCACTCGAACAGCACAACAGCGCAAGCTACTTAGGAATTTTTAAAACAACACACACACGTCATCAATAATAAACGTCACTGGCAGTATCTTGTTAAAATAATGTTTATAGCCAGATATAAACTGATAAGATATTGCTAAAATATTTTTATAGCCTGATATAAACTGAAAAAAATATTGCTAAAATAATGTTTATTGGATGGTGTAAACTAACAAGATCTTGCTAAAATAATGTTTGTGGCCAGATGTAAACTTAGCAACTAAAAATAAGTACAATCTAACATTAAACTTAACAAGTAAAAGTAAGTACAATATACCATTAAACTTAACAACTAAAAAGTACAATATGAATTAAACTAAAATTTTTAAAAGTGTAATATATCATTAAACTTAACTAAAAAGAACTAGAAAGTAACAATAAACTTAAATACTAAAAAAGAACTACAATATAACATTACGCTTAACAACTAAAAAAAGAACTGCAATATAATATTAAACTTAACAACTAAAATAACTACAATATAACATTAAGCTAAACAACTAAAAAAAACTACAATATAACATTAAACTTAATAACAAAAAAGACTACAATATAAGATTAAACTTAACTACTGAAAAAAGTACAAAATAACATTAAAGTAAAGAACTAAAAAGACTACAATATAAGATTAAACTTAACGACTGAAAAAAGTACAAAATAACATTAAAGTAATGAACTAAAAAGACTACAGTATAACATTAAACTTAATAACTAAAAACTATACAATACAACATTAAACTTAATAACTAAAAAGACTACAATACAACATTAAACTTATGACAAAATGAAATACTATATTTATTAAACAATGAGAGAATACATTTTTACATAATCTATGAAAAGGAAACACAAATGGCTCCAGCAAATTTTCCACACATAGTTACATCTAATCCACTACATTTTTTCATGAAAAGAAGACAAAGTTTGTAAAAGAGAAATGGATGAGTTTATAACCAATAATTATGCTGGAAAATCAACCAAACGTAGAACAGTTATTGCTTATAAAAAACAGAAAAAGATGTTTCGAACAAAAACCTTTTTAGCCTACTTTGTTCTGTGCAGAAACTGAGACAATGGCCAGGTGAGAACTAACTACTCACCTGCAGTGATGGGTGCCTTGTCTGGATCTGGGCAAGGGAAGGCGGCTGAGCCTGATATCCACCATACAAAAGAACATTAACCAGTAACCACGTATGTCCTGCATGTTTCAAGAGTATAACGGGGATACGTCTTAGAGAACAATCTTCAAACAATTTGAAATGACCAGTTCGGGGAAATTAGGGAGTATCATTTGCTAAAGAGCGTTGATTCTATGGTATAATGGTACAGGCGAGCAAAACAGAAGCACTCTATACTTGAATTACAAGTCTAGTATCTGTGTTTATGTCTTATGTTTTTTAGTTTACTGCTGATAGCTTCCTTAAACGACTCTCTGGATCTTACACACAGTTAGTTCTCGTGTGTGATAGTTTATCAACAGTTTCAAGTTAGTTCTCGTGTGTGATTGTTCATCAACAGTTTCAAGTTAGTTCTCATATTTGATAGTCTAAGGACAGTTTCAAGTTAGTTCTCGTGTTTGATAGTCTAAGGACAGTTTCAAGTTAGTTCTCGTGTTTGATAGTCTAAGGACAGTTTCAAGTTAGTTCTCGTGATCATTGTAGTCCTCATAGCTGATGTAGTCTATGACTGATGTAGTTTATGACTAATGTAGTTTGTGACTGATGTAGTCTATGACTGATGTAGTTTGTGACTGATGTAGTTTATGACTGATATAGTTTATGACTGATGTAGTTTATGACTGATATAGTTCATGACTGATGTAGTTTATGACTGATGTAGTTCATGACTGATGTAGTTTATGACTGATGTAGTTCATGACTGATAGAACCTTCTAAAGAACCATTGCATCATCCCTCCTACAACCCCCCCCCCCCCCCCCAGAAACAAACACTCCTCATTAGACCCTGTGCTTCCATTTCCAGATATAAGAATATAAAAATAACGACGACAACAAAAACTAATATTTTTGTCCATTTTCATACTATGTTTGTAACATTTATTATGTATATGCTACAAAATGTTCATTTCTCCATTTTTAATTATTTATTAAAAAAATATTAGTGGGCTTCAAGTTTCACAGAAATTTTAATTGTATTGTGTACATTTCACCTGCTCTTCTACTTGCAATTTCGCAATTCCACTTTTACTGACTGCTTTATAACCTACATTAGAATAACACGTCAGACACCAGCACACTTTGTTGCTTCAATGTTACTTTCAATTCCTTGTTCTCGGATGCCACATACTATCTCCCCAAAGCCAGCTAAAACACCAATACCTGCTACAATAGCCTTTCCTGCAATAGGAAGAGGAATCCAATTGATAAAACTGCACAACTTAGTCAAGCTAGTATAACAATGTGAGTTATATTTTGTTGTTCAAGATGATTGTTCTTAGTAATATCATATTATTCAAGAAGTTTCTCTTTATCATCACCTCACACATAAATAGCTGGACCATCGAAGTTTCATATAAATGGCAATTGATGAGGCCTCATAAAACATTTCACTGTTTCATTTTAATTTGACAATAAATATCAATATGATCAATACGTATAGCTGATAACTCACTTGTAATAATAGGCATAGGCAAGATTATACACATTTCATTATTTTCATCATAGTAGCACGAAATCTCACAAAATCACAATATCAAAATTCTCATAATTCTACAAGCAGTATTTAAGCAGCGTTCACAATATTCAGTAATACAAAAGCTCTTGGTAACAATTACTGTACGATCTCTTGCTACACTAGTTCAATCTAACTCTACTTCTCTATCTGTTATTTTCTTCTATTAGACTACTTGTTTAGGACCTTTTGGTCCTCCTCTATCAAAATCTCTCTCTGCCTCCTCCTCTATCAGAACCCCTATCTGCTCTCCTCTCTCTACCTTTCTGAATCCTCCTCCCTTCTTTATATTCGTAAGTTCTGACCACGCCAAAACCGGTCGCAACTGGCGTCTTCACTTTAGTCGCTTTCATCTCCGTCGTCTAATTGTTACCTCCCATTAACAAGTCCACCATCTCTTTCATGTTATCTGCTTCGGGACCTAGTCCGTTCTCTGTTCAGTCTTTGATCTACTGGTCAGTTGTTCCCCCTCGGCTACTGCAGGTGTGCGTGAAGTCGCAATGTTACGATCTATCGGTGTACCCATGTCGATTCGGTTTACCTTTGATCAGGTCTTTGAAGTACCGAGTATCCGTTCTTCGTCCTTCTAACTATCCCTTCTCTGCCCCCCAATACATTCTTTATTCCTGATCATGTCACTAATAATAATAATAATAATAATAATTATAATAACTATAATCATTACTTACAAGGCTATGCTACATACCTCCCCTCGTTTAAGTCATATTGTTAACATTATGACTACACAAAAAAAAAAAACTAGCAAAGTGCCTTGTAAGTAATGAGCTACCAAAATATATTTCCATGTGGACCACAGTACCAACAAAAATCACTTTGCGGTCACCTCCCCTTGTTTAAGTCAGAATGTTAACGGTACCGACTACATCTCCATAAACATGGTAACCACATTCTGTCAATATACCATTCATAATTATCATAAGAAGAAAACATGTATCAGCATATTTGTATCTTGTTCAAAAAAAGTTCCAGTAAGACATTAATTCATAGCTGCTCTTCTACATCAAAATGATGTCTCATACACACTCAAGAAAAAGAAAAGCACACATTCTTTCAAATGACCAAAAATACTGTCATTACATTTGAGGCTCAACCTCAAAACGAATCACTTTATTGCCCTTATGATGAATTTTCAGTCGACAAACCTCCCGTTTCTCATCATCAGCGGCAACCATAGGATATCTCATACACATTCCCTGATACATACTCAGTGTGAAAATGTGATGTACTGGTTCCTGAAAGACCAGAATACTCCCATCGTATTCTCACGAAATTTGTTCCACTGACTTCAATTATTTTACCCCCCAAGTACTCCTCTATCATGATAACTCTTGGGTCTCCATCCCTCTATGCCAACCATTTTTAGTGGTGAGGGTATCCTCGTATTGATAATCACAACACAACCTTCTCGGTTCCACTAAACAATCTGGCAACACCCAAACATCTCACCCTACTCTTCTTAATACAAATGAAAAGTTTGTTTCCATATCTCAAAAAAAATGTGTAGGCACTTCATTCATCATACAAAATTATGCAATATTACATTATTATTCACCATAAAAAGATACATAGAGTGTTATACTACTAACACTCTCAATTTCTGAGCATTTCAACATTAGCAATACCATAGTAGCAATGTAAAAAAATGTACATCATCAATGCGAGCCATATTAGTCTCGTCTCATAAACATAAAAAAATTAAGTCACATTATCCTCAAGATATGTATACCTGTATGTACATCAGTTTGAAACCTTTGCATCCCCAAAAAAAAAATGTAGCAACCTCGTAATTGTGCTCCCGTCAACCTACCACCATTTATAAGATGTAAAGTTAATAAACCCTTATGGTAAATAAAAAGAAATCACCCATCCTCTTGATTCCTCACATCAGTAAAAAGAATATTAATGATCATTTTACTCTGTCGTTTCATCTTTGTTATATTTCTTATTCTGAAATTTCATCTGTTCAGTACATTTCTCGTTTTTCTTAAAGTGGCCATAGCTCTGAATAAGCAAAATCATTTAGCATACGATCTATTGTAGCTATGATAAACTTTTCCCTCATTTGTATGTTTGCTATTGCTGATTCTTTATAAATTTTTAACAAAATCTGTTGAGTGGTCATGTCTGGCGTAGTCTTATATATAAATCTTCTCACTACTCTAATGATGTCTACGTCATCTGGGATATACGTATCTCTTTTCTGCACTAAATTACAATTTTGTACCCTGTGATTTTTTCTATGATCAGAATTATTTACCTGTTCTCGGTGCACAACCTTTCCATTGAACTGACTGGATTTTTCTGGTATCTTATGTGTTCTAATATCTTGACCTATACTTCTCTTCATTAATTGCTGTTTTACTGCTTCCACCCTTCTTACTGGTCGTTTATTGGGTTTTGTCTTTATGTGTTTATTATTGTCTCGCTCAGCTGTATTTAGGTTCCTCGCTGCCTGTATCTGTGAACTAGTATTAGGTTGATGTTTCCATATGTGTGACCACCTGGTTAACGCCGGGTCATGGTCAATAAGATCCTTCAATGCATCCTCTATGTATATCTGTCCATATTTGTTATCTAATGCGGGATAGCCCACACGTACATCATTAACTATCTCATTCTTCGTCGTGTGTGATTGTGACCTACTGGCATAATTTAGGATATCTTTCATAAATGTTTTAAGTTCATCTTCATCTGGAATATCATCATCATCATCTGATGTCAGCCTTTCATCAGTCATGTTAATATCAGTGACAGTACCTATTGTATAACATGTACCATCTACTTGTCTCTGACAATTATTGCATACTTTGACGGTATCTTCATTCATTTCAGCTGTTCTATCCGCCATACACGTAGAGCTATCCGTTAACACGATCCTGTCTGTTTCTATGGTAATATCACATGTTTCTGTGAGTAAAGTGTTTGTGGCTACATCACTTTTTCTTACCAAACAATCTTCGCTCACTCCCACACCTACATTAACCATTGTGCGAGCTAATCCGCCTAGGTCTGTGTTTGTTGACCTGTCTTTTCTGTCATTAACTGTCTGGCTACCAGCCTCGACTAATTCTACCCTAGTTTTATTCCTCTTCGTCTCATATTTATGCCAATCGTTTCTTTTAAAAGAGTTGTGCTGGTAGCTGTCTCTAAACCTTGTGTCGTTGTAGGCTGGTTGTCTGGTGTCTCTAAACCTTGTGTCGTTGTAGGCTGGTTGTCTGGTTTTATAACTCATGTTTTGATATTTGTTTCTAATTCCAACTCTCTCATTTCTATAACCAGAGTTCTGTGTCTGTCTAACGTCTGTTCTAGGATAAAAATTGTAATGTGGTCTCATATTTCTTTCTTGCCTCAACTCTCTACCTAACCTAGCTACTTCTCTCCTCAGATATCTGACCTCCCATTTTAGTATGTCTATTTCCGGTGTTTCTGCCATTTTCTCTAATACTTTCTCAGAAAATCTCTGTATTATTCACACTATATGAAATATTTGGTGAAAATACAATAATTTCTAGTAAAAAAAATATTCTAACACAGCAATATAAATCAAACCAATGTACACTGCAATTTCAACAACAATCAAACTAATACCTAACTATCTCCTGTTCCTCTGTCGCTGATGTTGTTGTTCCTCGTGAATGTCTCCTTAATGTTCTCTAATTAACACTGTTAAAGAAACAATTGTTCTTCGCCTATGTCACATCAGTTCAACACAGTCTTGCACGTGATAGTTAATAGCTAACACTTCGCATTGTGGCCGCTTATACACCAGGTCGTCTCCTCCTAAATGTCAGGAATAGGCACGGGCACCATTATAACACTATGAGTTCTTTTTTGTCCTTCAAGATGATTGTTCTTAGTAATATCATATTATTCAAGCGGTTTCTCTTTCCTCATCACATCTCACATCGAAGTTTCACAACATAAATGGCAATAGATGATTTCTCATGAACATTTCACTGATTCATTTTAATTTGACAAATAATATCAATATGATCAATACGTATAGCTGATCACTTCGCTTAGAATAATATGCAATATTATATACAGTTCATTGTTTTCATCATTGTAGCACGAAATCTCAAGATCTCACAATATCATACTTCTTACTATAGAACAAAAACTCGGTGCTCGAAGTTTCAATGTAACAATTGCTACACAATCTCTTAATACACTGGTTCAGTCTAACTCTACTTCTCTATCTGTTATGTTCTTCTATTAGACTACTTGTTTAGGACCTTTTGGTCCTCCTCTATCAAAATCTCTCTCTGCCTCCTCCTCTATCAGAACCCCTATCTGCTCTCCTCTCTCTTTCTTTCTGAATCCTCCTCCCTTCTTTATATTCGTAAGTTCTGACCACGCCAAAACCGGTCGCAACTGGCGTCTTCACTTTAGTCGCTTTCATCTCCGTCGTCTAATTGTTACCTCCCATTAACAAGTCCACCATCTCTTTCATGTTATCTGCTTCGGGACCTAGTCCGTTCTCTGTTCAGTCGTTTGATCTACTGGTCAATTGTTCCCCCTCGGCTACTGCAGGTGTGCGTGAAGTCGCAATGTTACGATCTATCGGCGTACCCATGTCGATTCGGTTTACCTTTGATCAGGTCTTTGAAGTACCGAGTATCCGTTCTTCGTCCTTCTAACTATCCCTTCTCTGCCCCCCAATACATTCTTTATTCCTGATCATGTCACTAATAATAATAATAATAATAATAATAATAATAACTATAATCATTACTTACAAGGCTATGCTACACTAGACCATACAATCTTTGACTTCCTGTGCCAGTCCAGTTTCTTTCGAAGACGTGGAAGTTCATGTCTGTCATTAAAATGCTCTGTAGTTTCTGTCAATAGATCGTAAATGTGTGTAAGCACCCCGAACCCTTTGTCTTGTATTTTTATTTCATCCTTCAGAGATCGTATGCGTTTCCCAATCTTTTCTATGTCTCTGATGGATGGTTCTTCGATAAGTTTGTCAATGTCTTCTACAATAAGATCGATCTTTCTTTGGTATCTCTCCTTCAGTTGTGGGGCTCTCAGTTCTAATATCAGTTCTTCTCGAGCATCTTTAGCGATCTTAAAACATTCGGCAGTATAGCGCCCATGTTCAGTTTTCAAATTATCCACGATCTCAAACAACTGTTTCCTCTGTGCCAGCTTCTTCTTCTCATCCTGTTCGTTGTTGTTGAACAACACGCATCGTCTACCACAACTTTCGTACAACTTTCGAAATTCTCCTTCCTGTTTCTTGCACCACGATTCAAAATTCTTCTGCAGAAACGAATCTCCCCCAGTGATAACTATAATAAGATGTTTGAAAAATTCTTCACCAAAAATCTGTTTCAGAGCCTCGAGTGCTTGATACTCTTCCGGTGTGAATCTACAACCAAGTTTATAAACGAAGAGGAATGCGTCAACGCCATCTGAGCACTCAGCAAGCGCCAGGTCCATGTTTCTTGCTGCTTGCTCCAGGTCTTCGGCTTTGTCCTTCCTCGTATCCGCCAAACCTGAAGTATCAACGACCTTCAGTTTGTAGTTCTCAAACTTGGAGTATCTCGCCAGAGTTTCAGTGCTTTCGGAATCCGTGTTGGATGAAACTTTGAAAGCCTTTTTCCTGTTAAGTATAGAGTTCCCGGTCGAATTTTTGCCATTTCCTGTTTTTCTCAAGAGCAACATGTTGAATTCTTTTTTCTCCGTTTTCACCTGTTGTGTCTGTGAAATAAAGAAATAACTTTTCATTTTTATGTTGCATGTAATAAAAAATAAAAACAGTATTTCGTTCTATAAACTGAAAAAAAAATCTTCGCAATATCTTCATTGTAATCACATACTTTGTTAAACAGAAAGAAATGATGAAAATCTGTAACGATTCTTTTTCTTTTCAACTTTACTTCCAGATTTATGAATGAAGAACCTGCAAGTCGACAGTGTTCTTTATAATGATGAGCATTTTTTTCTATAATAAAATATCTTTGTTGACATACAAACAAACAATAACTTTTTACATGGAGAAAAATTCAGTGTGATAGGATGAAAACATAGACGTATATGAGGAATTATCAGGCAACACATAGAAACAGACAGACAGATAGACGGATAGATAGAGACAGACAGATAGATGGATAGATAGAGACAGACAGATAGACGGATAGATAGACAGACAGATAGACGGATAGATAGAGACAGACAGATAGACGGATAGATAGACAGACAGATAGACGGATAGATAGAGACAGACAGATAGACGGATAGATAGACAGACAGATAGATGGATAGATAGACAGACAGATAGATGGATAGATAGACAGACAGATAGACGGATAGATAGACAGACAGATAGACGGATAGATAGACAGACAGATAGACGGATAGATAGAGACAGACAGATAGATGGATAGATAGACAGACAGATAGACGGATAGATAGACAGACAGATAGATGGATAGATAGAGACAGACAGATAGACGGATAGATAGACAGACAGATAGATGGATAGATAGACAGACAGATAGATGGATAGATAGACAGACAGATAGATGGATAGATAGACAGACAGATAGATGGATAGATAGACAGACAGATAGACGGATAGATAGACAGACAGATAGATGGACAGATAGACAGACAGATAGACAGACAGATAGATGGATAGATAGACAGACAGATAGATGGATAGATAGACAGACAGATAGATGGATAGATAGACAGACAGATAGATGGATAGATAGACAGACAGATAGATGGATAGATAGACAGACAGATAGATGGATAGATAGACAGACAGATAGATGGATAGATAGACAGACAGATAGACAGACAGATAGACAGACAGATAGACGGACAGATAGACAGACAGATAGATGGACAGATAGACAGACAGATAGACGGATAGATAGACAGACAGATAGATGGACAGATAGACAGACAGATAGACGGATAGATAGACAGACAGATAGACGGATAGATAGACAGACAGATAGACGGATAGATAGAGACAGACAGATAGATGGATAGATAGACAGACAGATAGACGGATAGATAGAGACAGACAGATAGATGGATAGATAGACAGACAGATAGACGGATAGATAGAGACAGACAGATAGATGGATAGATAGACAGACAGATAGACGGATAGATAGAGACAGACAGATAGATGGATAGATAGACAGACAGATAGACGGATAGATAGACAGACAGATAGACGGATAGATAGAGACAGACAGATAGATGGATAGATAGACAGACAGATAGATGGATAGATAGACAGACAGATAGATGGATAGATAGACAGACAGATAGACGGATAGATAGAGACAGACAGATAGATGGATAGATAGACAGACAGATAGACGGATAGATAGAGACAGACAGATAGATGGATAGATAGACAGACAGATAGACGGATAGATAGACAGACAGATAGACGGATAGATAGACAGACAGACAGACGGATAGACGGATAGATAGACAGACAGATAGACGGATAGATAGAGAGACAGACAGACGGATAGATAGACAGACGGATAGACGGATAGATAGACAGACAAACAGATAGAACAAACTTTATTTTTAAAAGGTAAAGAACTGGCTACACAAGGCAGTCTGATATTCTCTATATCTCTGTCATTTAGACCTCTGTTTCCCATACTGTCTACACAAGGCAGTCTGAGATTAGGCTCTCTATATCGCTGTCATTTAGACCTCTGTTTCCCATACTGTCTACACAAGGCAGTCTGACATTCTGCTCTCTATATTGCTGTCATTTAGACCTCTGTTTTTAATACTGTCTACACAAGGTAGTCTGACATTCTGCTCTCTATATCGCTGTCATTTAGGCCTCTGTTTCCCATACTGTCTACACAAGGCAGTCTGATATTCTCTATATCGCTGTCATTTAGGCCTCTGTTTCCCATACTGTCTACACAAGGCAGTCTGATTCTCTATATCGCTGTCATTTAGACCTCTGTTTCCCATACTGTCTACACAAGGCAGTCTGAGATTAGGCTCTCTATATCGCTGTCATTTAGACCTCTGTTTCCCATACTGTCTACACAAGGCAGTCTGACATTCTGCTCTCTATATTGCTGTCATTTAGACCTCTGTTTTTAATACTGTCTACACAAGGTAGTCTGACATTCTGCTCTCTATATCGCTGTCATTTAGGCCTCTGTTTCCCATACTGTCTACACAAGGCAGTCTGATATTCTCTATATCGCTGTCATTTAGGCCTCTGTTTCCCATACTGTCTACACAAGGCAGTCTGATATTCTCTATATCGCTGTCATTTAGACCTCTGTTTCCCATACTGTCTACACAAGGCAGTCTGAGATTAGGCTCTCTATATCGCTGTCATTTAGACCTCTGTTTCCCATACTGTCTACACAAGGCAGTCTGACATTCTGCTCTCTATATTGCTGTCATTTAGACCTCTGTTTTTAATACTGTCTACACAAGGTAGTCTGACATTCTGCTCTCTATATCGCTGTCATTTAGGCCTCTGTTTTCTATAGTGGGCGATATCCCCCCACACCCGCCCCTGTGACCGTTGGAAAGACCAGGGGGGGGGGCGGTGAAAGAAAGAGGGTTTGATTGATTGATCTTTATTTCAAAAGGGTTAAGAATTGGGCACGCAGGCCCGTCTGACATTCTGCCCTTTATCATACAACTTTCATTCTGTTCCAGACATTCTACAAATATGCTGTTCATATAACAAACATAACTAACACTGAATCTGAGAGACATAAAATAAAATATAACATTTACGTTTCGCTCTTAAACATTCACTCAGTACAGAAGTAACTACATATATTATAAATGACTATCTACTAAACAAAATTTTCGGGACTATTCAGAAAACAATTAATTGTATTCGGTGTCTGTAGGAACAGCTTAAGATAAGTTTTAAGTTTTATAATTCATGGAGGCATGTAGTCGACATCAAATAGATATTGGGAAAGCTTGTAGTTGTAGAAAGGAGTATAATTTATATTTTTTATATAGGGTCATTAGGGGAGCGGTGAAAGAAAGAGGGTCAGTAGGAGGGCAGTGAAAGTCAAGGGGGTGGGGTGGGAGGGTTCAGGTAAAACGAAGCAACAGATGGGGGTAACAATACCTTCCTTCTTAGCACTTTTCAAGCTGATACCGAGAAACTTGTGTCCCGACATGAAACTCATCCATCACATTAAAAGCTGAGAAAATAATGCAATGGGGAGTTATAAATGTGTTCCTCATATTGTTCAATAAACTGGCTCACTAGCTTAAACTTTTTTTTTAGTTCTGTAATGCATATCCAATGTTATACTCTATTTTTATAAGTCTTTGTACCAGTAGTACATCGGGGGGGGGGGGGGTGTTGTTGAAGATGCAGACTGATAGAAAAGGGCGTGGCAGCCAGAACAGCCTGAGAAACGCTGATTTAAACCCAGCCAATGGACATCAGTTTGGTACTAACACTATGAACACATAAAAAACAATATTAAATATGATTTGAAAATTGTCACACACTATCTCTTACCTGCACATTCAACAGAATATGCAAACATTTCGTAAGATGAAGCTATTTCACATTCTCACACTTTAGCTACAGTCACACTTTAGCTACAGTCACACTTTAGCTACAGTCACACTTTAGCTACAGTTACACTTTAGCTACAGTCACACTTTAGCTACAGTCACACTTTAGCTACAGTTATATTTTAGCTACAGTCACACTGATAAACAATCCCGTGCATGAATTACTCCAATCAAGGTTCATTGCTACGTAATGAAAGCTATATAATGAAAGTAATGTAAGCTATATAATGAAAGTAACGAAAGCTATATAATGAATGTAATGAAAGCTGTATAATGAAAGTAATGAAAGCTATATAATGAAAGTAATTAAACCTATATAATGAAAGTAAATAAAGCTATATAATGAAAGTAATTAAACCTATATAATGAAAGTAAATAAAGCTATTTAATGAAAGTAAATAAAGCTATATAATGAAAGTAACGAAAGCTAAATAATGAAAGTAATTAAAGCTATTTAATGAAAGTGATTAAAGGTATATAATGAAAGTAATTAAAGTTGTATAATGAAAGTAATTAAAGCTATGTAATGAAAGTAATGAAAGCCATAAAATGAAAATATTTAAAGCTATATAATGAAAGCTGTATAAGGAAAGTAATTAAAGCTGTGTAATGAAAGTAATTAAAACTATGTAATGAAAGTAATGAAAGCTATATAATGAAAATAATTAGAGCTATATAATGAAAGTAATGAAAATTATACAATGAAAATAATTAAAGCTATATAATGAAAGTTGTATAAGGAAAGTAATTAAAGGTGCGTAATGAAAGTAAGTAAAACTATGTATTGAAAGTAATGAAAGCTATGTAATGAAAATAATTAAAGCTATATAATGAAAGCTGTATAAGGAAAGTACTTAAACCTGTGTAATGAAAGTAATTAAAACTATGTAATGAAAGTAATGAAAACTATATAATGATAGTTTTCAGCCTAGTAGTTTTTAAAATGTAGAGCGTAGAACTTAGTAGTCCTCTTTAGAACAAAAGTGTAGTTGTCCTTTTTAGGACCTTTAGAGTGAGTCAAAGTTAGGTTGTTTTACTGTCAGACATGTTTCTGTACTAGTGTTAGTCTGTTTGTTCCAACATGGAATATTGGAATGTGTGGATTTACCAGTTGTTGTGGTATTTCATGAGAGTTGTAAGCATGGAAAATGTTCATACATTTGTTGTAGAATTCTAGGTCTTAGGTTTCCTCCCACATGGCAAACCATGTTTTCCGGGGAGTTGGCTGTTGTTTTGTGTGGTCGCCCTACCCTGTTAGCAGATCTTTTTGCTTTTCATCCTCATAACTCATCGTCAAATAATCACAATAAATTCATGTCTGTGTGACTGAAACCACATTCTTGGTTGTTCCTCACGTCGTGAGAGGCTGTCATGTTAGAAGCTTGCAGCGTTCAGTCTGGCTGTAATGTTGTTGTTTAGCGGTGAATGAACAGTGCTTGAGGAGTTATGTGTTTCTAAGTACATATCATAGAAACAAAACTTGAAGATTAATTGATCAATATTTTCAGCTTTATCTTGAGAGTAACTAGCTATCAATTAGTTATCCCACTAGACACTTTACTAACAACAGTAATTCACACTTTATATCATGTTATAGGCAGTCTCCACACATTCGTCTCATTGATCTTCAGTGGTCCCGTACTAGGCCCATGTATTATTTTTTAAGGTAAACGTAGATGTCATCACAGAACTGTTCAGGTAAACGTAGATGTCATCACAGAACTGTTCAGGTAAACGTAGATGTCATCACAGAACTGTTCAGGTAAACGTAGATGTCATCACAGAACTGTTCAGGTAAGAGTAGATCTCATCACTGAACTGTTCAGGTAAGAGTAGATCTCATCACTGAACTGTTCAGGTAAGAGTAGATCTCATCACTGAATTGTTCAAGTAAACGTATATCTCATCACATAACTCTTCAGGTAAACGTAGATCTCATCATAGAACTCTTCAGGTAAATGTAGATGTCATCACAGAACTGTTCAGGTAAACGTAGATCTCATCACAGAACTGTTCAGGTAAACGTAGATCTCATCACAGAAGTGTTCAGGTAAACGTAGATCTCATCACATAACTCTTCAGGTAAACGTAGATCTCATCATAGAACTCTTCAGATAAACGTAGATGTCATCACAGAACTGTTCAGATAAACGTAGATGTCATCACAGAACTGTTCAGGTAAGCGTAGACCTCATCACAGAACCATGTGTTATGGTGTAGCTTGGCGTCACATTCTGCAATAGCCCAGGCAGTAAAACTGTGCCCGCCGTTTCACGTCATTCACTGTTAGTTTCTACAGCACTGCAGAAAAGAGGCACAATACAGGAAGAAGTGCAGATCTGCATGGGATATTCTCTGAAGAGAACGACGTGAGATGCTGAATTCAGCAGAAGCAGTTCTGGTGGATATAGCGGGACTTGGACAAAACCATTCTCACAGCCTCAATATTCTCTGTAGTACGGACTGTTGTCTAATCATGGACACTTCTACACCAGGTTCTCTATCGCTGTTCATTCTTTATTTTTGGTATTGATGACATGACTGTACTAAATTGTTATAGTCTTGCTGGATGGCAAAACCAGTCTAACTGTAAGGTTTTGTTTAACATAAACTTTCTCATGCTTTCTTGTTTAAACATAATTACATACATCGAGAACAACGTTCACATTGTTAACTTCCTGAGAAACCAACCTGGCTCTGTTCCGGGCGAGATGGTGATCCTCCCATCTTTCTGAGTACGCTCTGGAAAATAATATCATGACAGCTTGATAACATTGTACACACCGGAAAAGAGATCTACTAGAGTTCCAAACTAGAATCATCATCATCATCATCATCATGTGTCAATTTGAAACTGCTATTTGTTTTTTTAATCTCAAGTTCAACTGAACATGATTTTATTTCAGAAGAACAACTTCCTTCAGGTCAACAATGCAGACAGCAGAAGTATCTAAGATTCTTAAATGACTTTCAGCCTCATGCTGATGATTAATGATATTCTTAGATGTAGTGTAATCTTTCTAAATCTCATAAAGTCAGGATAAAATGCAGTGAAGGAAAGGACTAAACGTGTACAACGAATAAGATTAATTCACTGGCAAGAGGTATTATCAGGATATTATATTTTGAATGTTTACATGTAACTATATATAAATTAGTGTGATCTAGTGACTCAACATTTCATACAGTTACCTTCAAATTTCAGAATCCGGCATCACCACATTCAGGACACTCCTATACATGCTCTGCCGCCAACTCAAACATGCACCTAAGAGTCTGTCTACTAATCCTACATCCTTCCTGTGCCGTTAAACGTCACATAGGGCCCGCATGGTAGTTCTCCACGATGTCCTGTCTTCGCCGAGGTTTTCAATCTCATCAAAGGATGTTATGCTCACTAAACTGGCTTCTCTTAACAATGTCGTCCTTAGAGTTTCACGTGGTCGACCTCTTTTTCTTCGGCCTGTTGTGTTCCATTTAATAGCTTGCTTGAGGATTCTCTGATTGTTTCTTCTCATCACATGACCGATATATGGCCGTCTTCTTTTTCTGATCAACCGTGAGACAGGTTGTTGTTTGCTCATCTGTCTGATCTCTAAGTTGTTCTTGAATTCATTTCACTTGATGCCGAGTATTTTCCTTAGGCATTTGTTTTGAATAGAGTCTAATTTCTTGTCTATTTCTTTAGTTTTTTTCCAGCTTTCGCATGCATAAATGAGGGCGGATATTACATTTGAAATGAATAATCTTAACTTGACTTTTGTGCTTATAACTTTTGAATGCCATATGTTCTCAAGATTCTGTCTACTAATAGTGCCCGTCAAATGTTGGTCGTTTATTTATACGTTTTCCCTCACTTAGTTCAGGTTTTCTTCCAGCTCTGTCCTCACTTCATCAATCTCTGGATATGCACCAAATCTACTCCCTCTCCTCATCCTCCTATAGCCTTCTAATACGACCTTCCCAATGCCCTCTTTATCCAGACTCAGCCTTGTATTTCTGCCTGTCCTGCCAGTCTACTAGCCAACTCACTTCCATGCACACGAGCATGCCCTGGACAGAAGATCCACGTTAACCCCCTCACATGTGAGTGTCCCAACAGGTTTACTCTTTCTCTCAGAAGAAAATTCTTCTCGGTCTTCCATAACATGTTCAGTGAGTCTGTCACAACTCCACCATGAGACACTAACATGTTCAGTGAGTCATTCACCAGGTGGATGCTGGATGTAGTGACTGCAAAAGAACCAGATCTCTTTTCTACAACTTCTCCATTGTAATAGGCGACAAAGTCCCAGCCACTTTTGCTTTCTTTATTCATTGAACCATATGTGTATACTACGATATCTGATGCTTGTGCTTTCTTTATTCATTGAACCATCTTTGTATACTACGATATCTGAAGCTTTTACTTTCTTTATTCATTGAACCATCTGTGTATACTACGATATCTGAAGCTTTTATTTTCTTTATTCATTGAACCATCTGTGTATACTACGATATCTGAAGAAGTTTACTTTCTTATTCATTGAACCATCTGTGTATACTACGATATCTGAAGCTTTTACTTTCTTTATTCATTGAACCATCTGTGTATACTACGATATCTGAAGCTTTTACTTTCTTTATTCATTGAACCATCTGTGTATACTACGATATCTGAAGCTTTTACTTTCTTTATTCATTGAACCATCTGTGTATACTACGATATCTGAAGCTTTTACTTTCTTTATTCATTGAACCATCTGTGTATACTACGATATCTGAAGCTTTTACTTTCTTTTCATTGAACCATCTGTGTATACTACGATATCTGAAGCTTGTGCTTTCTTTATTCACTGAACCATCTATGTATACTACGATATCTGTAACACAATAACTGGTGTATAAGTATACAACTATACACTAAACACTGCAGTAAAGCTGTGATACTAGAATGTATAAAATCGGAAAAAAGTAGGAGCAGCTTTATTACTTAACGATTACAAAGTTGTGACGTTTCGGCGTGAGCTTTAATCATACAAAAACATACAGGACGAAGAAATAGGGAGAGGAGATAAAGTATAGATTACATGAATACTGTTTTTAAAAAAAACAAACAAAAAAAAACAAAAACAAAAACAAAAACAAAAAACAAACAAAAAAAAAACTACGATATCTGAAGCTTTTGATTTCTTTACTCATTGAACCATCTGTGTATACTATGATATCTGAAGCTTTTATTTTCTTTATCATTGAACCATCTGTGTATACTATGATATCTGAAGCTTTTATTTTCTTTATTCATTGAACCATCTGTGTATACTATGATATCTGAAGCTTTTACTTCTTTATTCATTGAACCATCTGTGTATACTATGATATCTGAAGCTTTCACTTTTTATCATTGAACCATCTGTGTATACTATGATATCTGAAGCTTTTACTTTCTTTATTCATTGCACCATCTGTGTATACTATGATATCTGAAGCTTTTACTTTCTTTATTCATTGCACCATCTGTGTATACTACGATATCTGAAGCTTTTACTTTCTTTATTCATTGAACCATCTGTGTATACTACGATATCTGAAGCTTTTACTTTCTTTATTCATTGAACCATCTGTGTATACTACGATATCTGAAGCTTTTACTTTCTTTATTCATTGAACCATCTGTGTATACTACGATATCTGAAGCTTGTGCTTTCTTTATTCACTGAACCATCTATGTATACTACGATATCTGTAACACAATAACTGGTGTATAAGTATACAACTATACACTAAACACTGCAGTAAAGCTGTGATACTAGAATGTATAAAATCGGAAAAAAGTAGGAGCAGCTTTATTACTTAACGATTACAAAGTTGTGACGTTTCGGCGTGAGCTTTAATCATACAAAAACATACAGGACGAAGAAATAGGGAGAGGAGATAAAGTATAGATTTACATGAATACTGTTTTTAAAAAAAACAAAACAAAAAAAACAAAAACAAAAACAAAAAACAAAAACAAAACAAAAAAAACTACGATATCTGAAGCTTTTGATTTCTTTACTCATTGAACCATCTGTGTATACTATGATATCTGAAGCTTTTATTTTCTTTATTCATTGAACCATCTGTGTATACTATGATATCTGAAGCTTTTACTTTCTTTATTCATTGAACCATCTGTGTATACTATGATATCTGAAGCTTTTACTTTCTTTATTCATTGAACCATCTGTGTATACTATGATATCTGAAGCTTTCACTTTCTTTATTCATTGAACCATCTGTGTATACTATGATATCTGAAGCTTTTACTTTCTTTATTCATTGCACCATCTGTGTATACTATGATATCTGAAGCTTTTACTTTCTTTATTCATTGCACCATCTGTGTATACTATGATATCTGAAGCTTTTACTTTTTTATTCATTGAACCATCTGTGTATACTATGATATCTGAAGCTTTTACTTTCTTTATTCATTGCACCATCTGTGTATACTATGATATCTGAAGCTTTTTCTTTCTTTATTCACTGCACCATCTGTGTATACTACGATATCTGAAGACCCACACTGAACCATCTGTGTATACTACGATATCTGAAGACCCACACTGAACCATCTGTGTATACTACGATATCTGAAGACCCACACTGAACCATCTGTGTATAATACGATATCTGAAGTCCCACAGTGTCTCTGAATTAGCTCCTTCATCCGAAGTTCAGCTGCACCGTGTATCCAATCTCGGCTTATCGACCGAGCTGTACAACAACCTGTGATGGCTGAGGCTGGTACAACCTGTGATGGTTGAGGCTAGTACAACCTGTGATGGTTGAGGCTGGTACAACCTGTGATGGCTGAGGCTGGTACAGCTTGTGTTGGCTGAGGTTGGTACAATATCCTGTGTTAGCTGAGGCTGGTACAACAGCCCGTGTTAGGTGAGGCTGATCCTGTACTAAAAATCGAGGTGCCGTCATAAAGGGCGTGAAACTGCGAAAATAGCACGATGAATGTAGCAAACCACAACAAAATACTATTCCAGAAATAGCATCTATTGTGTTTTACCCACATCTGGAGGTAATGTACGAAGAAGTTGCAGGTGATGTGCAAATGAATTATCGATATCATGTCCTCTGACAAGCTCTTGTCTGCATTCACAAGTTGAGAGAGACATTCGGAAACCTGAGCACAAAGTGTACACTGTGTGCTGAATGGCCGAATGGCTGAATGGCTGCAAGGTTTGCTGCTAATAACACAAGATAAAAGGGATGACGACTGCAGTAAAACTGGTTTAAATAATAAAGGTAGATAGAGGTTTATGGTGCAGCTTTACAAAGTGGCAGAGGGAGTGAGTAAAGTGAGAAAAAACGAATAGAAAGTATGAGAATATATAAATGAAAAACATACAACATCCAATATTTTGGTGTGAGCCTTTTTCGAGGATTACATGCAAAAAAGAAACAAAAACAAAACACACACACACACACACACACGAAGAACTTATCTTAACATGGCCTCCATCAGAAGTAGGAAACAGAAATGTGTGTCATAGAAGAACACGTAGACCACGCACAAAAGATAGAGCCACTCGTAAAGAAGAGGTGGAGAGAGAGGAGGAAAACAAGTTGTAGAAAGAGGTGGGGGGAAGGCAATAGAAACATGATAGCAGCTAGGGGAGACGGTGTTGGGGATGGGGGGGGGGTGGAAGGGAAAAGGGGACACGGAGAGATAATGAATGAAGAACATAAACACCTGCAGGGAGAAAATGTCAAACTGGTGTACAGGGCAAGACTCTATAAACACCAATACGTTGCCAGAGAAGAAAAGAGGGTGGCGGTAGGGAGGGGTAGCTAGGAGAAAGAAAGTAGAGTAAAAAAAAAGGAAAAAAAGGTTGTGGAAAACTAAAGAAGTTACAGAAAACTGAAGACATTGTTAATCCCATCTGGGTGGAGACAAACAGTATGGAAAATAAGGCGCTGTTCTAGGACCCTCCGAGATCGTAGATCAGCACAACAAGAGCGGATCGCACTGACAGAAATGTCCTGTTTACCCCTGTGGTTGCTAAGGCAAAAATGTTTAGCCACAGATGTCTAGGCCCTATTAGAAATATCATTAGGATGCTAGCGAAATCGATCTCCTAAGCGTAAGCCAGTCTTCCCTATGTACTTCAAACCGCAACGTTTGCACATAACAGCATAAATAACATTGCGTGAAGAACAGGTGAAACGCTCCTGAACTGATAACGTGGACTTAGGGAAGGAGATCTGGCTAGCCTCATCAACAAACAGACAAGTGTTGCATCTACGGCGTCCGCAACATCTGGTACCAAAACAGTGTCATCTGTCTTAAGATGACTACGAATTAAAAGGTCCCCGAGGTTCTTGTCCCGTCTGTAGGCCACCAATGGGGGTTCTTCAAAAAGTTCACGTGTATGAGGCTCGGTCTGGAGGAGATGGAGATGGCGAAACAGTATGTTTGTAACTGCCGAGCTATGAGGGTGGTACGTGAGTACCAGTTTAACTCTGTCCGAGCTACAGTGCGGTTTAGGAGTGAGGGCTTGTTGCCGCGATATATGGCTGATGCAGTTCCAAGATGACGAGAGAACATGTTCAGGATAGCCGCGCTGACGGAAGAAATCTGGTATTATGTGGCCTTGATCCTGGAAATCCAAATCCTCATTACACAAACGTCGCAACCCAAGAAGCTGGGGAAACGGAATAGAGTCCTTACACGATCTGGGATGGGAGGAAGAGTACAGGAGGTAGCTGTGAGAGTCTGTAGGTTTATAGTGGACAGAAGTAGTGAGCCCGGAAGGGCCGATAGTGGCGACAATGTCAAGAAAGTTAGCGGAAGTAGCAGAGACATGGGAGGTGAAAGAAATGATAGGATTCAACTCCTTAACAAAACTGATAAAGTTGTCAAGATCTTCCTCTGGCATTGATGTGACCCCAATGCCGTCATCTATGTAGCGTCTATAGAAGGCGGGAAATGGGCCTCTAAAGGCTCTCAGAACTTTGTGGTCGAAGTGGCCCATGAACAGACACGCGAAGATGGGGACCATTTTGGTACCCATGGACACACCACTGATCTGGCCGAAGTTAAGGCCATTGAATTCAAAAGAATTAAGTTGGAGGACAAGTCGTGTAAGGCGCAGAATAGTAGACGTAGGAATAGTGGGATTGCGTCTTTTGTTCAGAAAGAACTTGATGGCCTGAAGTCCCTGATCATGCGGGATGGATGTGTATAAGGATACTACATCAAGGGTGAAGATAAGGTAGGTGTGACCAGGCAGGAGTGTAAGGGTCTCAAAAGCAATGAGAGCATGATTCGTGTCCTTAAGATAAGTGGGCAGATTAGTGACCATAGGTTGAAAGATGCTGTCAAGAAAGTCAGAGATTTGTTCCGTAGGGCAGGAACAAGCAGACACTATAGGCCTTCCTGTGTTGACTAGTTTGTGAATCTTAGGGAGTAGATAAAAGGATGGCTTCCCAAGCAGCTGTCTCGGATATGAAGATGAGTAGCCGAGGGAGAAAGACCAGTCTTGTGGATGAGTTCGTTGATGGTGTCACGAACATGGTGGTTGTTGGCCAGAGTCGGATCTTGAGGGCGAGAGGCATAAAATTTTATTTCGTAGTCATCTTAAGACAGATGACACTTTTTATGATACCAGACGTTGCGGACGCCGTAGATGCAACACTTGTCTGTTTGTTGTCGAGGCCAACCAGATCTCTTTCCCTAAGTCCACGTTATCAGTTCAAGATGGTGTCACCTATACTTCACGCAATGTTATTTATGCTATTATGTGCAAACGTTGCGGTTTGAAGTACATAGGGAAGACTGGCTTACGCTTAGGAGATCGATTTCGCTAGCATCCTAATGATATTTCTAAGAGGGCCTGGACACCTGTGGCTAAACATTTTTGCCTTAGCAACCACAGGGGTAAACAGGACATTTCTGTCAGTGCGATCCGCTCTTGTTGTGCTGATCTACGATCTCGGAGTGTCCTAGAACAGCGCCTTATTTTCTAGGCTGGCTGTCTCCATCCAGATGGGATTAACAATGTCTTCAGTTTCCTTTAACTTCTTTAGTTTTCCACAACCTTTTTTTCATTTTTTTACTCTACTTTCTTTCTCCTAGCTACCCCTCCCTACCGCCACCCTCTTTTCTTATCTGGCAACGTATTGGTGTTTATAGGGTCTTGTCCTATTCACCAGTTTCACATTTTCTCCCTGTAGGTATTTATGTTCTTCATTCATTATCTCTACGCGTCCCCTTTTCCCTTTCCCCCCCCCCACCCCCGACACCGTCTCCTCTAGCGGCTATCATGTTTCTATTGCCTTTCCCCCACCTCTTCCTACCACTTGTTTTCCTCCTCTCTCTCTCCACCTCTTCTTTACGATTGGCTCTATCGGGTATCCTTTGTGCGTGGTCCGCGTGTTCTTCTATGACACACATTTCTGTTTCCTACTTCTGATGGAGGCCATGTTAAGATAAGTTCCTCGTGTTTTTTTTTTTTGTGTTCTTGTTGTTGTTTCGTTTTTGCATGTAATCCTCGAAACTGATGTTGTATGTTTTTCATTTATACATTCTCATACTTTCTATTCGCTTTTTGTCACTTTACTCACTCCCTCTGCCACCTTGTAATACTACACCATACACCTCTATCTACCTGCTGATAACACCAAAGCGCTCTGATGCAGGCGAGGTGACACCAAGTGTCTAGTTTTACCTCTTCTCTACCATTAGGGCTCTGATGCAGGCGAGGTGACACCAAGTGTCTAGTTTTACCTCTTCTCTACCATTAGGGCTCTGATGCAGGCGAGTTGACACCAAGTGTCTAGTTTTACCTCTTCTCTACCATTAGGGCTCTGATGCAGGCGAGGTGACACCGAGCGTCTAGTTTTGCCTCTCCTCTACAATGAGGGCTCTGGTAGAGTGATCGGACAATTCCCTCCATGGATCGAAACAATGAAGTGGATTTGTCACTTAATATACAGAATCGTCACTGGTGCTATGGAGATGGTGCACTGAAATCGACACTGCAACATTATTCCCTGAAGAGTTAAATTGACTGATTAAGAGAAAGAGGAATCGTCTTGATGTTGAGATGAGGAAAATAAGTGCGGGAAACAGAATTATAGCAGTATTCGTGTAGAAACTGTTGACTTGATAGTAAGGGCGTTATTATGGGTTTTTATTTTTGAATTTTCTCGTGCAGAGATCCTTCGAGAAGGTCACGGGGGCTGCAAAACCCGTGACAGGGAATTGTGGGGGCAAGGCTGAGTGCTTGGAGTCAGTTTTGGTTTGAACGTGTAACTTTGTGGACATTTTTTTGTGTGCTGTGTGATGTCTTCGTGGAACATATGAAGGTTATAGTTGTACTGCTGTTGTACGTATGAATGGACTGGCCTCATGGCAGGGATAACCAGCCGGCAGTCAGATTTAATATTATTTTCATCAACATTATCATACTTCCATCAATAAATGTTCCAAGTCACCGTTACTCAGGATTTACTTGACTATCTGTACAAGTTGTCGTCAACATGAGGTTTTGAAGAGCCTGGATGAGAAGTATGCCTGGAACAGTGTTTAACTAATCCAGCAAGTGAGAGTGAGAGCTCGAATTCTGTGTATGACAGGTCCAGTAACTTCAACTGACGAAGATCAAGATGAAAGTCTACCCTGTTACTCATGTGCGTAACGTGATCGTTGATCCAAGCTGTTACCAGCTTTATACCATCATTCTCGTTGATCCTTTTATCGATTTAGCCACGGTGGGCTATTTATGTTCTCAATGCTTGTTTCGCATACTCCACAGCCAGCATGAAACCTTTTTTGCTGTTTCTGAAAGGCTTTTCAATGCCCTTGCTCTTGCTTGTCCCTTTATGCCCAGTTGCTTCCACAGGTCGTATGCTGATGTTGCTACGAATCCTCTTGCTCCCACTTCTACGGCTATCACTTTTGCCCTGACTCCTGCCCCCTGCCTCAGTTGCTTGACCAGGTCATTGTACTTCTCACATTTGAATAAATGCTGCTCCTCTAATCTTGTTTCATACGGAACCGTAAGCTCGATCATTATTAATTCCTGTTTTTCTATGGAGTACACTACAATGTCCGGTCGCATTCCTGTGTTCTTGATGGCAGTCGGGTATTCTCTTCTTCCTGGTAGGTCCACTATCACATCCCAGTCATTTCCACTATCTAGCAGTGATGGTAAGGGAACGTCCCTGATTTCAATATTTGATGCCGTATCAGCGCCTATGAAGTATTTAGGTGGGACCTCAACTCTTTTGCTCTTATTTGCTTTATCTTTTGCCCTGTCTACATTGGCTACTAGTTCCTGCAGCACTCTGTTGTTCCGCCAGTTGTAGCGTCCGTGACCAGCTGTATCCCATCATTCTCACTGATCCTGTCTGTTACCAGCTGTGTCCCATCATTCTCACTGATCCTGTCTGTTACCAGCTGTGTCCTATCATTCTCACTGATCCTGTCTGTTATCAGCTGTATCCCATCATTCTCACTGATCCTGTCTGTTACCAGCTGTATCCCATCATTCTCACTGATCCTGTCTGTTACAGCTGTATCCTATCATTCTCACTGATCCTGTCTGTTACCAGCTGTATCCTATCATTCTCACTGATCCTGTCTGTTACCAGCTGTATCCTATCATTCTCACTGATCCTGTCTGTTACAGCTGTATCCTATCATTCTCACTGATCCTGTCTGTTACCAGCTGTATCCCATCATTCTCACTGATCCTGTCTGTTACCAGCTGTATCCCATCATTCTCACTGATCCTGTCTGTTACCAGCTGTATCCCATCATTCTCACTGATCCTGTCTGTTACCAGCTGTATCCCATCATTCTCACTGATCCTGTCTGTTACCAGCTGTATCCTATCATTCTCACTGATCCTGTCTGTTACCAGCTGTATCCCATCATTCTCACTGATCCTGTCTGTTATCAGCTGTATCCTATCATTTTCACTGATCCTGTCTGTTACCAGCTGTATCCCATCATTCTCACTGATCCTGTCTGTTACCAGCTGTATCCTATCATTCTCACTGATCCTGTCTGTTATCAGCTGTATCCCATCATTCTCACTGATCCTGTCTGTTACAGCTGTATCCTATCATTCTCACTGATCCTGTCTGTTACCAGCTGTATCCTATCATTCTCACTGATCCTGTCTGTTACCAGCTGTATCCTATCATTCTCACTGATCCTGTCTGTTACAGCTGTATCCTATCATTCTCACTGATCCTGTCTGTTACCAGCTGTATCCCATCATTCTCACTGATCCTGTCTGTTACCAGCTGTATCCCATCATTCTCACTGATCCTGTCTGTTACCAGCTGTATCCCATCATTCTCACTGATCCTGTCTGTTACCAGCTGTATCCCATCATTCTCACTGATCCTGTCTGTTACCAGCTGTATCCTATCATTCTCACTGATCCTGTCTGTTACCAGCTGTATCCCATCATTCTCACTGATCCTGTCTGTTATCAGCTGTATCCTATCATTTTCACTGATCCTGTCTGTTACCAGCTGTATCCCATCATTCTCACTGATCCTGTCTGTTACCAGCTGTATCCTATCATTCTCACTGATCCTGTCTGTTATCAGCTGTATCCCATCATTCTCACTGATCCTGTCTGTTACCAGCTGTATCCCATCATTCTCACTGATCCTGTCTGTTATCAGCTGTATCCCATCATTCTCACTGATCCTGTCTGTTACTAGCTGTATCCCATCATTCTCACTGATCCTGTCTGTTATCAGCTGTATCCCATCATTCTCACTGATCCTGTCTGTTACCAGCTGTATCCCATCATTCTCACTGATCCTGTCTGTTATCAGCTGTATCCCATCATTCTCACTGATCCTGTCTGTTATCAGCTGTATCCCATCATTCTCACTGATCCTGTCTGTTACCAGCTGTATCCCATCATTCTCACTGATCCTGTCAGTTCAATAACTGACGCTGAGTAAAAGAACTCAATTGTTTTTAACACGTACAGCTCGCTCTGTTGTACACTTTTGCCTGTTGTACACTTTGGTTTGTTGTACAATCACAACCAGAAAAAAATAGAAACTTCAAGATCTGCACATATGAATGTTTCACATTTTTTTCTATCTTTATCTTTTGCCCTGTCTACAATGGCTACTAGTTCCTGCAGCACTCTGTTGTTCCGCCAGTTGTAGCGTCCGTGACCAGCTGTATCCCATCATTCTCTCTGACCATGTCTGTTACCAGCTGTATCCCATCATTCTCACTGATCCTATCTGTTAGCAGGTGTATCCCATCATTCTCACTGATCCTGTCTGTTACCAGCTGTATCCCATCATTCTCACTGATCCTGTCTGTTATCAGCTGTATCCCATCATTCTCTCTGATCCTATCTGTTAGCAGCTGTATCCCATCATTCTCACTGATCCTATCTGTTAGCAGGTGTATCCCATCATTCTCACTGATCCTGTCTGTTACCAGCTGTATCCCATCATTCTCACTGATCCTATCTGTTACCAGCTGTATCCCATCATTCTCACTGATCCTATCTGTTACCAGCTGTATCCCATCATTCTCACTGATCCTATCTGTTACCAACTGTATCCCATCATTCTCACTGATCCTATCTGTTACCAGCTGTATCCCATCATTCTCACTGATCCTATCTGTTACCAGCTGTATCCCATCATTCTCACTGATCCTATCTGTTACCAGCTGTATCCCATCATTCTCACTGATCCTGTCTGTTACCAGCTGTATCCCATCATTCTCACTGATCCTATCTGTTACCAGCTGTATCCCATCATTCTCACTGATCCTGTCTGTTACCAGCTGTATCCCATCATTCTCACTGATCCTATCTGTTAGCAGGTGTATCCCATCATTCTCACTGATCCTGTCTGTTACCAGCTGTATCCCATCATTCTCACTGATCCTGTCTGTTATCAGCTGTATCCTATCATTCTCACTGATCCTATCTGTTAGCAGGTGTATCCCATCATTCTCACTGATCCTGTCTGTTATCAGCTGTATCCTATCATTCTCACTGATCCTGTCAGTTCAATAACTGACGCTGAGTAAAAGAACTCAATTGTTTTTAACACGTACAGCTCGCTCTGTTGTACTTTGCCTGTTGTACTCTTTGGTTTGTTGTACAATCACAACCAGAAAAAAATAGAAACTTCAAGATCTGCACATATGAATGTTTCACATTTTTTTCTATCTTTAAATCTCTGAAGACTCTATTCGATAAAGTTTGATCTTTTGACCTTATGTCAAGATGTCCGAACCTATTATTATTTCACACACTTAGCGTAATCAATTGTTAGATTTGAAACTGCCGTTTCTGGAAACATAGGGTTTTGTAGCTCCAGCGTGAAGCTTGAGAAACGCTGATCTAAAATTAAACAACAAAACAATTAACATTTACTTAAAATTATTCACAAATTCTCCACGCAGTCCAAGAAGATATGACCACTCAGTATCGTGTGTGAGTCTCGTCTAATGTGGAGGTTGTGTGCTCGCATAACGTTTATTTATTTTCCAGTAAAATCTCTTCTGTGAGCTCATGTCCAAGCTGCCGTTCTTACATAATAGTTATATTTAGTTCACGTAAGCTCACTATATGGTAGGCTGCAGCTGCTGCTCGGCCTCTTTTATTGCCTAGTGGAGTGGTTCCCAACCTTAGATTGTGGGCTCAAATTATAGTAGCTGGGGTCAGAGTTCAAGTATTGGGGTAAGAGATGAAGTTCTGAGTTAAGATAGTGGGTGTAAGAGGTGGGTTATGAGTTAAAGTATTGGGTTAAAAGGTGGGGTTCTGAGTTAAGATAGTGGGGTAAGAGGTGGGTTGTGAGTTAAAAGATAATGGGGTAAAAGTTGAGGTAGTGAGTTAAAGGTGGGATTTTGACTTAAGATAGTGGGGTAAGTGGCGGAGTTGTGAGTTAAAGTAATGGGGTAAAAGGAGGGGGTTCTGACTTAAGATAGTGGGGTAAAAGGTGGAGTTGCGAGTTAAGGTAATGGGGTACAAGTTGGGGTTCTGACTTAAGATAGTGGGGTAAAATGTGGAGTTGTGAGTTAAGGTAATGGGGTACAAGTTGGGGTTCTGACTTAAGATAGTGGGGTAAAATGTGGAGTTGTGAGTTAAGGTAATGAGGTTCAAGTTGGAGTTCTGACTTAAGATAGTAGGGTAAAAGGTGGAGTTGTGAGTTTAAGGTAATGGGGTAGAAGTTGGGGTTCTGATTTAAGATAGTGGGGTAAATGGTGGAGTTGTGAGTTAATGTAATGGGGTACACGTTGGGGTTCTGACTTAAGATAGTGGGGTAAAAGGTGGAGTTGTGAGTTTAGGTAATGGGGTAAAAGGTGGGTTTGTGATTTAAGGTAATGGTTTAAAATGTGGGATTCAAAGTTAATGTTGTGAAGTAACAGATGGGGTTGTGAGTTAAAATAGTGGATAAGAGATGTAGTTCTGTGTAAAATAGTGGATAAGAGATGTAGTTCTGTGTAAAATAGTGGATAAGAGATGTAGTTCTGTGTAAAATAGTGGATACGAGATGTAGTTCTGAGTTAAAATAGTGGATAAGAGATGTAGTTCTGAGTTAAAATAGTGGATACGAGATGTAGTTCTGAGTTAAAATAGTGGATAAGAGATGTAGTTCTGAGTTAAATAGTTGATACGAGATGTAGTTCTGAGTTAAAATAGTGGATGAGAGATGTAGTTCTGAGTTAAAATAGTGGATGAGAGATGTAGTTCTGAGTTAAAATAGTGGATGAGAGATGTAGTTCAGAGAAACATAGTGGATAAGAGATGTAGTTCTGAGTTAAAATAGTAGATAAGAGATGTAATTCTGAGTTAAGGTAGTGGGGTAAGAGGTGGGGTACTGAGAAAAAGAATGTATTTAAAAAATAAAAGATAAAATACATTATTTAAAAAAAGAGATATCTTTCGAGAAATCCTACTATTTTATGTTTCTAAACCTAAATATTCAAAATGACAGCAGCCACGCTCTGTACAAGTCGACGAAATATTTGTGTACTTATTGCAGTAGAGCCCGGCACTTGAAATATTTTTACTATTTCGTAATATCTTGAAAAATGTTGGATTAGTTATGATATCATATTATGTAGAACTTTGCTGTGGCTAGGGCTGAAGTTACGTTATGTTAACAATAGCGAAACAGAATTAGTTAAGTTTTATTGAATTTCAAGATGCTTATACGAGAAAGAAACTGTTTCAGAGCGACGCGGTTCACGTACCATTGTTGGTTAGGCTATGACTCACCAAAGGTTGAGAACTGCTAATCTGAGTGAACTTAACCAGAATAGAGCAACGGAAATTCTCCTTTATGATTTGTAATACATTCTGGAAAAATATACAGGAAGAAATAAATTCTCGAAAACTCGTTCGTATGGTTTCGTTTTGTTGTTTTTTTCTTTTAACTTTTTGGTTACGTTGTTTCAGTTTAGAAGTGGAGCCTAGGTTTCGCTGGTTCTCCTTGACACCAGCATCCATGTTGTCATGCTGACATATTCTTATGTTGTCATGCTGATATATTGTTATGTTGTCATGCTGATATATTGTTATGTTGTCATGCTGATATATTGTTATGTTGTCATGCTGATATATTGTTATGTTGTCATGCTGATATATTGTTATGTTGTCATGCTGACATATTGTTATTTTGTCATGCTGATATGGTGACATATTGTTATGTTGTTATGATGACATAATGTTATGTTGTCATAGTGACATGCTGTCAAGGTGAGATAATGTCATGTTGTCAGGCTGGAAATGTATCATGCTGTCATGCTCTCTGTGTTCATTAACTTCATAATGTACCCACACACACACTCACTTAACTGACTAAGACTTCGTATAGTTTTACATAACTGAGCACGTATATATATATATATATATATATATATATGTAATCATAATTTAATCTTTTTCACTGTTCGTTTCATTCCAAGCACGTTTTGGTCTGCTAAAATAATCACATGTAAAAATATTCACATCTTTTTACACATTTAGCATGTGTTAAACAGAAAATAAGCACGTTCATTGTTACATAATCCAAGTTAAATTTTGTAATCTGGCGCAAAAGAAAAAAATTCCGGCCAATTACCCGTACATAAAGAGAAAATCTTTCTGGGCCCCCACAGTGGTGTACCGGGCCCAATACTGGTGTACCGGGCCCTTTCTCACTGACTTCGGTCATAATTATAAGTGGGTAAAGAAAAATAATTTATTTCAAAATTAATTTAAATTATTCACTGTTTTCTTTTAATTATTCTTTTTCAATTGAAGTATTAGCTAGTACAGAGAGAGTTTGTTTGTAATTTGTATACAAAAGAAATGTACATATTATGTTGGAAATATCTACCTTTCACATGATAAGTCGACCTGTCGACTTCAAAGTGTTGCGTGCGATCGGTTCAAAGGACTGGTACAAATGAAGGGGTGACATGTCTTGTGTTAATCTACAGATTAGATGATTATTATTCATTCATTCCTTTGCATGTCCCTTGCGGAACTTTGCCTCCCAAACAGCACTCCTGTAGCCTCTCGGTTGTGAGCAAGATGGCCTGCTGCTGCTGCATCCATTTCCAGATCATCAACGATGTCTTGCAGCCATCTTCGTTTCGGTCTTCCTCTTTTTCTTTTTCCCATTATGTATCCTTCCAATACGGTCTTCTCTAAATTATCATGACGTTTAATGTGGCCAAAATATTTAAGTTTTCTCTCTTTAATCCTCCTCAAAGAGAGAGGATTAAAGATGATTATATGCATTATTTATTTAATGTATTTAATTACATCAAAGAAAATGGGCGCCGTGTACGCAGCAGTAGAAGTGTACAGGATACCAGGTGTTGTGACATGGGAGTGGTTTGCTGAAAATGGTAAGGAATCTCTAGTTTATTGATGGCCAGTCGCCGGTTGGTTAGTATGTTCCCCAGACTTGATGAGAGTTCTGTAGTGCTTCCATGTGAGTGAGGAAGTGTGAAGTTCTGTAAGAATCATTAGTGTGGTGACAGTTTACAGGTAATGTGATTTATATCGTATGTAAATAAAAGGAAGTAGAAGAATGATCTCTTCAAACTCTCCTCTCAAGTAACTATGTTTATCTGTAGAGATGTTGTACGACAAACCTGACAGAGCTCACTCATACAGACAAACGTGGAGCAGTCTACCTCACTTTCCTTAAGAAACCCAATAATCCAGATTTTTTTCTTGACATCCCAGGTGTCACAACTGGTGAGTATTTATCAAACTCTCTGATTTTATTAAGGGATTTTTTTTAACCTCGCCATTGCTGTCTCTTCCTTCCGTTGTTCTAGGAAGAAAACACAAATCAAGTTGTTCATCTTTGAAAGAAAACTCTTCCCAGGTATATGTAGAAATATCAAAAGCTGACAGGAAGTTCGTCAAGACATAATGAAAATAAAATAATTATTATTGTGAACTATGCCAGACACTGTTTTTTGTTGTTGTTGTTGTTGTTTTTTTTTTTCTTCTCCCGAGTTAGTAATCCTTCCTTGGACAGTCTAAATGGGAAATTGTATTATCTAAAAACTTTCATCTATTCTGCCACCCCAAATTCCTTCACCATGTCAGCATGACATTATTTCACCATATTCCCGTCGAAGAGAAGGCTTACTTCGCCTTGGAGAAGGCGCAAAGGAAGTAAAGAAAGTTAGTGCTTGAGTCTTGTTGCCTTGCTAGACATCCCAGCTTGCGACGGAAGATTCCCTCCCGCAAACCTCTAATATACGCGCTTTGATATTATCCTTCATATTTCTTATATTTCTTTCCTTGCATGGTTAGATAATGTCGTTTACCGTTATATTCCACGAGATCTTATACCATTTACATACACACGAAACAATGCAACTTCCTATTTGTGCTTGTTATGAAATTAACTTTTCTCAACGATAGGCTCTTTTTTCGCTTTCAGTTATGCGTTTCCTATAACTCATTATGATATCACTCAGAGAATGAAAGAATTAACAAAGACTTAACACAGGTAGGTAAAAAGGGAAAGATAGTCCCATAACAAATGCTGTAGGGGATGAAGCGTTAGAGACCTCATTATGCTGGGCCATCAGTGTATGAGGTAGGGTGGCCAGTTCTTTTCCTCGCTGCCTTTCCTTCCCAGATTTTCTCTGGTACCCATTTTACGAGGCAGAGTCGACCTCGGGGCCGTATTGGTCGGAAAAAAAAACCCGATCAGCTGAGGATTCGAACCCTCGACAATTCGGTTGCTAGACGAGTGCTCTAACCACTACGCTAGTCGGTCCCATCTTAACACAGGTATTAAGAAACATTTCTATGTCGTGAAAGCGTTCAAGTATAGAGGACATGAAAAGGTTTTGACCGAGGACACTTTTCATGAAAGAATATACCTTTTTCTGGACAGGCCCGCAGTTAAATTAAACTACGTGATGATTGGGTATTCTTAGTTCAGCTGATGTCAGGTCACGAGATTTTGGAAATGTGGGAGAGCAGATGTTCGGGAGCGGTGCTAGAGAACAGATGGGTTAGTGGTTCGTCTAGGTTTTTTAGCTTAGGGTGATTTGATTGTAGTGGTGTTAGAATGTAAGAACAGTTGTCTACTTGTCCTTTTAAAGACAGTTTTAGTTTCTGGAAAGTCCAGTTAGAGTGTAAAATAAATATCTGCGTGTCCTTTTTAAGACACAGATAAGAGATTGTTAGTCACGTTGTTGTGTGGAGTTTTTCGGACTGGATGAATTCTCAATGTTAGGTTAGTATGTCATGTTTTAATTACGTGTACATTCATGTGGCGATGTCATATTCGTCTGGATGATTTTGTGTATTATTTTTTTTTTGATTTCCCATGTCTTGCAGTGATAATTCATATTCCTGATTCATCAGGATTCCAAGGACATTTTTCTCTCATATTAAATTTGTTGAAGGATTTTGATAACTTCTGACTTTGCCTATTGTGTACATCAAAGTTTTTCTCCTGTTAGTTCTGCTAATTGATTGCTTGGACTACTGAACCTCCGTGACTGTCAGACGTTCATGTTACCTCCCTTTTGTTGTTGTGTCAACTGTGGATTTTTTCTTACCTGGGTTGTTGTGTGAACTGTGGAGTTTTTCTTACCTGGGTTGTTGTGTGAATTGTGGATTTTTTCTTACCTGGGTTGTTGTGTGAATTGTGGAGTTTTTCTTACCTGGGTTGTTGTGTGAATTGTGGAGTTTTTCTTACCTGGGTTGTTGTGTGAAGTTTTTCTTACCTGGGTTGTTGTATGAATTGTGGAGTTTTTCTTACCTGGGTTGTTGTGTGAACTGTGGAGTTTTTCTTACCTAGGTTGTTGTGTGAACTGTGGAGTTTTTTTTACCTGGGTTGTTGTGTGAACTGTGGAGTTTTTCTTACCTGGGTTGTTGTGTGAACTGTGGAGTTTTTCTTACCTGGGTTGTTGTGTGAACTGTGGAGTTTTTCTTACCTGGGTTTTTGTGTGAACTGTGGAGTTTTTCTTACCTGGGTTTTTGTGTGAACTGTGGAGTTTTTCTTACCTGGGTTGTTGTGTGAACTGTGGAGTTTTTCTTACCTGGGTTATTTTGTGAACTGTGGAGTTTTTCTTACCTGGGTTGTTGTGTGAACTGTGGAGTTTTTCTTACCTGGGTTGTTGTGTGAACTGAGGAGTTTTTCTTACCTGGGTTGTTGTGTGAACTGTGGAGTTTTTTTTACTTGGGTTGTTGTGTGAACTGTGGAGTTTTTCTTACCTGGGTTATTGTGTGAACTGTGGAGATTTTTTTACCTGGGTTGTTGTGTGAACTGTGGAGTTTTTCTTACCTGGGTTGTTGTGATAATTGTGGAGTTTTTCTTACCTGGGTTGTTGTGTGAACTGTGGAGTTTTTTTTACTTGGGTTGTTGTGTGAACTGTGGAGTTTTTCTTACCTGGGTTGTTGTGTGAACTGTGGAGTTTTTCTTACCTGGGTTGTTGTGTGAACTGTGGAGTTTTTCTTACCTGGGTTGTTGTGTGAACTGTGGAGTTTTTCTTACCTGGGTTTTTGTGTGAACTGTGGAGTTTTTCTTACCTGGGTTTTTGTGTGAACTGTGGAGTTTTTCTTACCTGGGTTGTTGTGTGAACTGTGGAGTTTTTCTTACCTGGGTTATTTTGTGAACTGTGGAGTTTTTCTTACCTGGGTTGTTGTGTGAACTGTGGAGTTTTTCTTACCTGGGTTGTTGTGTGAACTGAGGAGTTTTTCTTACCTGGGTTGTTGTGTGAACTGTGGAGTTTTTTTTACCTGGGTTGTTGTGTGAACTGTGGAGTTTTTCTTACCTGGGTGTTGTGTGAACTGTGGAGATTTTTTTACCTGGGTTGTTGTGTGAACTGTGGAGTTTTTCTTACCTGGGTTGTTGTGATAATTGTGGAGTTTTTCTTACCTGGGTTGTTGTGTGAACTGTGGAGTTTTTTTTACTTGGGTTGTTGTGTGAACTGTGGAGTTTTTCTTACCTGGGTTGTTGTGTGAACTGTGAAGTTTTTCTTACCTGGGTTGTTGTGTGAATTGTGGAGTTTTTTTTTACCTGGGTTGTTGTGTGAACTGTGGAGTTTTTCTTACCTGGGTTGTTGTGTGAATTGTGGAGTTTTTCTTACCTGAGTTGTTGTGTGAATTGTGGATTTTTTCTTACCTGGGTTGTTGTGATAATTGTGGAGTTTTTCTTACCTGGGTTGTTGTGTGAATTGTGGAGTTTTTCTTACCTGGGTTGTTGTGTGAAGTTTTTCTGACCTAGGTTGTTGTATGAACTGTGGAGTTTTTTTTTACCTAGGTTGTTGTGTGAACTGTGGAGTTTTTCTTACCTGGGTTGTTGTGTGAATTGTGGAGTTTTTCTTACCTGGGTTGTTGTGTGAAGTTTTTCTTACCTGGGTTGTTGTGTGAATTGTGGAGTTTTTCTTACCTGGGTTGTTGTGATAATTGTGGAGTTTTTCTTACCTGGGCTGTTGTGTGAACTGTGGAGTTTTTATTGCCTTTGTTGTTGTGTGAACTGTGGAGTTTTTCTTACCTGGGTTGTTGTGTGAGCTTTGGAGTTTTTCTTACCTGGGTTGTTGTGATAATTGTGGAGTTTTTCTTACCTAGGTTGTTGTGTGAACTGTGGAGTTTTTATTGCCTTTGTTGTTGTGTGAACTATGGAGTTTTTATTAACTGGGTTGAATGCTGTTACTGAGTCCTTTACAAAGTATGTTTTTTTTTTTCTGTCAAGTATTCTTACTTGTGTTGTTGTGGACATGCATACGTACATACACACACGCACGCACGCACACACACACACACACTAGCAATAATTTCCTGCCGGACTTCCTTGCAAGAAGGAAGGCTAAGTCTGTATATTTTTCATACATTTCTCTTTTTTTATCTGTTATGTTCTTTTTGTATGTTGACCTTAAATATTGGATTGTTATGTGTCCTTCATTTATATGCATTCATCTTGCTTTCTGTCACTCTTGTTTCTGCCCACTTTCCTCACTCTTTCTATCGTTTTGTAAAACTAAACCATAATCCTCCATCTATTTTCATTACTAGAACCAGTTTAACTGCAGGTGTCGTTTCTTCTATGTCTCTTACTAGCAATTACACCTTCTGTCTTCTATGTCTCTTATTAGCAATTACACCTTCTTTCTTCTATGTCTCTTACTAGCAATTACACCTTCTGTCTTCTATGTCTCTTACTGGCAATTACACCTTCTGTCTTATATGTCTCTTACTATGAATGATATCTTCTATGTCTCTTACTAGCAATTACACCTTCTGTCTTCTATGTCTCTTACTATGAATGATATCTTCTATGTCTCTTACTAGCAATTACACCTTCTGTCTTCTATGTCTCTTACTATGAATGATATCTTCTATGTCTCTTACTAGCAATTACACCTTCTGTCTTCTATGTCTCTTACTATGAATGATATCTTCTATGTCTCTTACTAGCAATTACACCTTCTGTCTTCTTGTCTCTTACTAGCAATTACACATTCTATCTTCTATGTCTCTTACTATGAATGATATCTTCTATGTCTCTTACTATGAATGACATCTTCTATGTCTCTTACTAGCAATTACACTTTCTGTCTTCTATGTCTCTTACTATGAATGACATCTTCTATGTCTCTTACCAGCAATTATACCTTCTATGTCTATTACTAGAAATTACACCTTCTATCTTCTATGTCTCTTACTAGCAATTACACTTTCTGTCTTCTATGTCTCTTACTATGAATGACATCTTCTATGTCTCTTACCAGCAATTATACCTTCTATGTCTATTACTAGAAATTACACCTTCTATCTTCTATGTCTATTACTAGAAATTACACCTTCTATCTTCCATGTCTATTACTAGAAATTACACCTTCTATATTCCATGTCTATGAGATTTGGCAAAAGCAAAATACAAAGAAATAGACAAGAAAGTAAAAAGTTCAGCTTGAAGGGATAAAAGAGAATACATAGACAATACGGTGAAAGAGGCAGAAAAAGTCCAGCAGAAACAGGAGACAGTAAAACTTTATATAACATACAAAAGAGGCTAACAGGTACTATTATATCTAAAGAAAGACCAATCCTTAGCAAAACTGGAACACTATTAACATCAAATAAAGACCAAAAGCAAAGATGGGCTGAACACTTCCAAGAAATACTCAATCGACCGCACCGAAAAGAATTGTTAAACCTTGAAACTGACTTACCAGCCCCACAACTAAATGTCAACCTAGATGAAATTAAATTGCATGAAATTGAAACAGCAGTGAATTTAATGGCTAACAACAAAGCTGCAGGTGAAGATGAAATAACAGCCGAAATGCTAAAAGCTATCAATAGTGACAACATGAGACAACTACAGAAAATGTTTAACAAGATTTGGAAAGAAGAAAAGGTCCCTTCTAATTGGAAGAAAGGAATCATTGTTAAAATACCAAAAAATGGCAACCTTAGTGACTGTAACAACTGGAGAGGAGTAACCTTAATATCAGTTCTGTCAAAAGTATTTTGCAAGGTCATTTTGAATAGACTCAAAGCTATAGTGGATACTGCAATGAGAGAAGAACAAGCAGGATTTCGAAAAGGGAGAAGCTGTCTCGACCAGATCTTTACTCTCAGAATAATACTTGAAGAACATATTGAAAAGCAGAAACCATTAATCCTGAACTTCATAGATTTTAAAAAGGCATTTGATAGCATACACAGAGATTCATTATGGAGAATTTTATGTCTATATGGAATAAAATCTAAAATTGTCAACATCATTAAGGACTTATACAATGGATATGTTTGTGCAGTCAAGACAGAAGAAGGGATGAGTGAATGGTTCCATATTGAAACAGGCGTGAAACAAAGATGTATACTGTCTCTTTTACTTTTTGGGATTACAATAGACTTCATAAAGAAAACATGCTGCACAGGTAACACAGGTATTAACTGGGTACATGGGACCCAACTAGAAGATCTTGATTTTGCTGATGACATAACTCTTATCAGTAATAATGTGAATTCCATGCAAGAAAAAACAGATAGCCTGTCCTCACTGGCTAGCAAAATAGGACTTGAAATTAACAAGGAAAAACAAAAATAATGAAAATTCCTCTCAATCAAAATTAAAAAATACACATAGAAGGGACAGATATTGAAGAAGTCAATCAATTTGCATACCTTGGCAGCTACATAGACCAGGATGGTGACACTAGAAAGGAAGTTATTATCAGAATTGCAAAAGCAGCATCAATCTTCAAGAATCTTTAGAACATATGGAATTCAAAAGTTATAAGCACAAAAACAAAGTTAAGACTATTCAATTCAAATGTAATATCCACCCTCATTTATGTATGCGAAAGCTGGAAAACAACTAAAGAAATAGGAAAGAAATTAGACTCTTTTGAAAACAAATGCCTAAGGAAAATACTCGGCATCAAGTGGAATGAATTCAAGAACAATGCACAGATAAGACAGATGACTGAACAACAACCAGTCTCATGGGTGATCAGGAGAAGGAGATGGACATATTGTTGATCACTTGATGGGAAGAAATGATCAGAGAATCCCAAAACAAGCTATCAAGTGGAACACAACAGGTCGAAGAAAAAGAGGCAGACCGCGTGAAACTCCGAAGAGGACATTATTAAGAGAGGCCAAATTAACAGGCATAAAATCCCTTGATGAGGTTGAAAGACTCGCCGAAGACAGGAAAAATTGGCGAACTACTTTGTGAGCCCTATGTGACGTTTAACGGCACGGGAAGGATATAAGATATAAGATCTTCTATGTCACTTACTATCACGAACACTGTCTGATATACGTAGTAGTCATGATATCGTTGGAATTACAAGCAACCAAATATTGCGAAAAGGCCATGAAAGGTTGGCTACTTTGTGTTCTAGATATACTACGTAGGACTGTGAATTATCTGCAATATTTATTGCTATAATTATGTCACATTACGGACAGGAAAGTAATGTTTGGATTATAGTAGCTACCTTGTATTGCACATATACATATGTAGTGCACAGTTAGCTTAAGAAAAAAGTAGGTATCACATTTCTTACCAAAATGTCACCTTGGTGCTTGTTTCTTTTCACAAATCACTTTCCTTCCATATTGTTTTAAAAGTTGAGTTACCTGACTTCGCTGAACACTTTCAGCCCAATCTCCTACATCATTGATGTAGCTAGAGTGCTGTATTCCAGAAATGAAGAGTAAGAGGTATAAACATCTACATTACTAACATTGTGTCATTGTGATGAATGAGTTCGCCATGATTTCTTCTTGACTTTTTATATCTTGACTTGTGTGTGTGTATGTGTGTGTGTTTATGAGACAGAAAGAGTGATTGACGAAAGAACGAACTAACAGACTGTATTTTCAAAGGATTAACAATTGGGCACGCAGGCCCGTCTGACATTCTGCCCTTCATCATATAGCTTTCACTCAGTCACAGTCATTCAGCATTTGGTAATGATCATAATAAGCGTGAATAAACAAACAAATGATTAGATGAATAAATAGTAAACTATCTCTTGTCCGTACACTCCACACTCTGGTTTATATAACTACATGATATATTCTTACATTCATTAAATGCTAACAAATTTAGAGAAAAACAGTATAAAAATACAACAATCAAGCCATGCTGTAAACAATTTAGATATTGACAGTACACGTGTATATTCCTATACTTTTCACAACATATTTATGTACAGGGAGATACATATATTCACACACAAATACATGCCACATATATACAGATACATGCACATATACACACATAAACATATATATATATATATATACATATACGTCTGAGAGTGAGAGAGAGAGAGAGAGAGAGAGGGAGAGAGAGAGAAAGTCTACACAGGCACGAAGCATGACAAGTTTCAAACAGAATCAATGAACAAAGAACTTGACCAAACTCAAAAATAATAACCAGTATGATCTAATATTTATTGATCAAAACTATAACACAAAATCTAGGTTATTAATTAAAGCAAGCAGCTAATTTAAGAGTTCAGAGATAGCAGGATATCATCATAAAATCGGATTTAAACAAATTAAATGTAGTAAAACTGCAGGAAACACTGTTGATCTTGTAATCATCATCATCATCATAATCATCATCATCATCATCATCATTTCTATAGCAAAGACAGGATACAATGTATAGTCAATCCAGTCAGTGACTTACTTTTATGTTGCACCTTATTTTCCTCTCTTATTTTGCACATTCATCGCTCTTTCTCTTCATCTGTTCTCTTATGCTCTTTGTATCTTTGCACTCCTCTTTATATGAGAAGAAAATCAAAAATTTACTTTTAAAGTTTTTCATTATTCACACATTATTGTTTTTATGATTATTCTCTACATATGAAATAGTTTGGATATTTCTGAATATCTACATTAATGGATCATATTTCTCTTCCATTCTCCTGCTTAAGATCAAAGTTTGAGCACTGTAAAACTTAGGGGGTATTTGTAACACATTACAACGCTCAGCTCGGAAGGCTTACAGACAATGAGTTCCTTGTCCTACTGAGAGTTTATTTAATAATTTCCACGTTAGTTAGGACTTCTATAGTACATCGTACATGATGTTCCTTTTGTTGATTCTTCCGTCAGAAAAAAATTCTTCGATGAAATTTGAGATTACCTGTAAGAGAACATTCACTCACCTTTCTTCTTCAGAGTCATTTCTACGATCTGAGTAGCACTTTGCTGATAGTCGAACATCTCATTACGTGATGTCTCCTACGTGTATGTGCTGACTTTATAACTGATGTCTTATACCGCGTATTCTGTAACTTCATGAATTATACATTTTAATCATTTATGCCAGAATTATTTTTTCTTCACCATGTGAAACTTATGAAATATTTTCTGTCAGTCTTTCACGAAAACAGACAGTTTATCAAGCCGCAGAACCATTTTCTTTGTGTTAATGCTCACTTGTTTTTGCTGTTATTAGTTTTGACGTAGAATGTATTTTATATAATGGTATACAGTATACACATCCTTATCAATGAATGTTAGAAAACGAGTCCTAAAAAAACAGACTTCATGTTTCTTAAAAATATTTTTACCTTGATGTTAGGTTTTATATTTTAACATGTTGCAATTTTAGATTACGTTTTCAGTGCTTACATACCTCAAATATGTGTTGGTAGTAAAACTACAAATTCTGTTATTACACAATTGAAACTTTCAGCTTATTTAAACAACCAAAACACGGAACTTTATTTTGAAAGAGTGAAAAAAAAATATCACTCTGGCCTGTGTGATAATCTAGTTTTTATAATTGTTAGAGCAAGTGAGAGTGTATAATTGTTCGCTGCGCAAATGCAGTGTCCCAAGAGGCCATGATTTTGTGACTGGAGACATTTTGAACGCGTAAATACATGGGAACATAAAATAGAAATAAAGAATACTATTTCTCTTTATAAATGTGAATTCTTTAGTATGAGGGATTTGTAAAGTTATTTGTCTTAAAACGTACCAGAATCTGAGCCGAATTTTGTCAAGGCACAAGGAGAGAATGTTATTTTATAATGTAAAAAAAAAATAACTTGCGGGACCAAAACGGTAATTTAGTTTGTCCCATCAAGTCAACAAAAAGTGTGGAACGTTCAGATGTTAAATCTAAGAATGTATGCTGCAAACGTTGAATGACAAATCTATGAGTGTTTACTACAAACGTTGAATGACAAGTCTATGAGTGTTTACTGCAAACGCTGAATGACAAATCTATGAGTGTTTACTGCAAAGATTGAATGACAAATCTATGAGTGTTTACTGCAAAGATTGAATGACAAATCTATGAGTATTTACTGCAAAGATTGAATGACAAATCTATGAGTGTTTACTGCAAACGTTGAATGACAAATCTATGAGTGTTTACTGCAAACGTTGAATGACAAATCTATGAGTGTTTACTGCAAACGTTGAATGACAAATCTATGAGTGTTTACTGCAAAGATTGAATGACAAATCTATGAGTGTTTACTGCAAATATTTAGTGACAAATCTATAAGTGTTTACTACAAACTTTGAGTGACAAATCTATGAGTGTTTACTGCAAACATTGAGTGACTTGTGCCAATCATACTCAACTGTGCAGCAGTGGTTTTCTAAATTTCAGCATGGAAATTTCGATACTAAAGATAGAGCGAAATCTGGAAGGCCTTCAACAGAAATTCTGGAAATGTTGATAATGCTAATGACTCGATTTTGTTAATTTGACAAATTTCAGCTACAATAAATTGTTGAGACAAAAGAGATATCAGTGAAACGTGTCGGCCTTATAATTCATGATCATTTGAGCATGCATATGTTGTCGGTGAAATGGGTGCTCGTCTCATAGCCCTCTTCAAACAATGGCCCTCAGTTTGTAATAAACATCAGAAATACATCAAATTTACTTAATAAATCTCTGGATCAATACTTATGCCCTCTACAAGCAAATAAAAACGTGCATTGCATGAACTCAACATTCAATATCTGTCCAGCAGGACTGAAAATACTCTGATAATGAAATATCAAACAAACAAGCATCTCATAAAATGTGTAACAATCAGCTGCACAGAAAACATCAGCAAATATAATCCAATATGCAATTCATAGCATGTCAAAGAAGAGGCTTAACATGTTCATCAGATGATTGCAATGTTACACACATACACACACACATACATATATAAAGTTATTTATTGATAAAAGACTATTCTAACTTGCTTTGTTGATTAAAGAACACATGGAAAGATAAAAAAGAGAGGGAAGATACAGAAAAGTTTCCCCTTTTTTCTGCACCTGCTCACAAGACGTTAGATGCTTTGAGTACATAGATCATGATTTTAGGTCTGAGTACATATATCATGATTTTAGGTCGGAGTACATATATCATGATTTTAGGTCTGAGTACATAGATCATGATTTTAAGTTTGAGTACATAGATCATGATTTTAGGTCTGAGTACATAGATCATGATTTTAGGTCTGAGTACATAGATCATGATTTTAGGTCTGAGTACATAGATCATGATTTTAGGTCTGAGTACATAGATCATGATTTTAGGTCTGAGTACATATATCATGATTTTAAGTCTGAGTATATAGATCATGATTTTAGGTCTGAGTACATATATCATGATTTTAGGTCTGAGTACATAGATCATGATTTTAAATTTGAGTACATAGATCATGATTTTAGGTCTGAGTACATAGATCACGAATTTAGGTCTGAATACACAGATCATTAATTTAGGTCTTAGTACATAGATCATTAATTTAGGTCTGAGTACATAGATCATGATTTTAGGTCTGAGTACATAGATCATTAATTTAGGTCTGAGTACATTGATCATGATTTTAGGTCTTAGTACATAGATCATAATTTTAGGTCTGAGTACTTAGATCATGATTTTAGGTCTGAGTACATATATCATGATTTTAGGTCTGAGTACATATATCATGATTTTAGGTCTGAGCACATAGATAATGATTTTAGGTCTGAGTACATAGATCATGCACCTTACTCACCAAATCTTGCTCCATCTCACTATTTTCTGCTTTTTAGCCTTAAAAGTGTTCGAAAAAGAGGAGTTTTTGTTTTATGATTCGAAGATGATAGCAGAGACAGGTAAAAAAAAAATTAAAGGTAATCCTGTCATACCTTAGAGGCACATAAAGATATGGTGTTAGTTCCCATATTTTCCTTGACTTCACCTGTCAGCACACTAGAGGGTGATATGCACAGTATCACAACCTGGCTGCCTTTCCTTCCTGAACTCCAGAAGAAGTCGTGTACCCAATTCTACAGCTGGGTTATTGGGGTGCCTCAGGCTAGATTCGAACCCCCGACCATCGCCATGAGAGACCAGTGCACTAACCACTTTGTAACTCAGACACCCATAGCACCAACAGAGGAGTACTTTATTAACAGGATATCAGGTATTTTTCTTATTTGTTTGTGTGAATGGTTAAAGAGACTAGAGAAACTATGTGGCTAATGTGTTGAACTTTGGGGTGAATATGTGGAATCACATGCAAGTGTAATGGCTCTAGGTCATTCTCTTCTTTTTTCGGGCCAATAACTTTTCAGTACCCCCTCGTTCATGTATATCACTAGTCAGAAAAGAAGCCTCTTTTATAATCGTGTACATCTCTAGTACTAGGTTCAGTCCCAGCAGTGGGATTTTTTTCTTGTACACACCGAAAAAGGGCCCGGGGTTGACCCAGCCTCTAAAAATGGGTACCAGAGAAATCTGGGAAGGTAAAGCGGTCATGCGTGATACTGACCACATCAGACTTTCATGTGCCAAAGGTCATGGACAATACAGGCCTAACACCGTATTCCCCAGTATGTTTTAACGGCGTGGAAACGGGAATTTTAGCTTTTGCATCTCTAGTCAGAAAAGAATCCTCTTGTTTCAATTTCTACAAATGTTACTTTAACCTTGGGCCACAATTCAGAACTTTGAGTTTCAGACCAGGTCAATCTATCTGGAAGGGGAACACAAACATGTAGAAAAGTATTGGGTATTTAAAATCGCAGGCTATGACAGAAATCACTTGCAACATCTGACATCTGACATCCTTCCCGTGCCGTTAAACGTCACATAGGGCTCTCATGGTAGTTCGCCAAGATGTCCTGTCTTCGGCGAGGTTTTCAATCTCATCAAGGGATCTTATGCCCACTGAATTGGCTTCTCTTAACAATGTCCTCTTTAGTCACCTCTTTTTCTTCGGCCTGTTGTGTTCCATTTGATCGCTTGTTTGGGGATTATCTGATTGTTTCTTCTCATCATATGACCGACATATGTCCATCTTCTTTTTCTGATCAACCACTTGCAACATACAGCTAAAATAATGTTTATATAAAATTTAATTATTGACAACAACCGAAGCATGCAAATAAAACGTTAAAAATTATCCCATATTCAAATACTTCAGTTAACAAAACATGATGGAATACATTTACAAATAAGAAAAAAAAACCCTAAGCACCTGTGTAAGAACACAAACTGTGTACAAGTGATATAAGTGATTTATAACTAACAAAAATGTGAGGAAATCACCCATACAATTACTGCTTAGAAATACAGAAAGAAAAGTACACTGAATAAGTAAGAATAATTGCTATTTTAGAAAACTTTACTTAATGTACTTCTTTAGATCTAGACTGGATTCACCTCAGTCACTCACCTGTAGAAGTAGTTATTTGGATTTTCCTGTACCAGGGCTAGGTAAGGCACTAGTATAAAACCATGTGATCTTCTAAAACAGCGGTTTCCTAACTTTTCCAAACTCTAGCACACTTGTTAACATAAATTTCTTTCGAGTCACACTTGAACTCTCGCAAAGTTAACAATATATAATATTTTTAACATTGTCAAAGAAACAAAACACATTTAAGGACTTTGTTTAGAAATAAAAAAGTGTTTACCTTTTAGATTGATGTAGGCTACAAATCTTTTCAATCCTGGGTTTAATATTTGAACATGAAACTCGTATATCAGCTTCAGCGTTCGGCGGACGAGTTCAAAGGGTGGTCTCTATGAGACGTAGTTGCCCACAACAAAGTGTGGTCTCTATGAGACGTAGTTGCCCACAACAAAATAGCGTCGACTTTTTCCTTCCATCTTGTGAACAAAAGTCAAAAGCCGGGAGAAGTAAAAGTTGACCATAATGAATAGAAATGTCGTCTGTTATGTGCTTCCTTCTCGTGGCCAAATTTACAAAAGCTAAAACAACAGAGGGGGAACGGGAGAAGCAGAGGTTGACTACAATGAAATGGAATTATGGTAGAGCAGAATCAAAATAAAAATAATAACCAAGTTACTGAATGACATTTACAGCATTGGTTATATGTCAAGTGACCTGCTTAAATCCATGTTTATAGCACTACCACAGAAACCAGATGCAAAGGAATGTGAGGACCACTGGACTATCAGCCTTTCATGTCACATAACAGAGTTACTTCTGAGAATTATTATGAGTAGAACAAGGAAAACAATAAAAATGGAAATAACAGATGAACACTTTGGATATGTTAAAGAAAAGGGAACAGACAATGGCATGTATGCTTTACGAACACTAACAGAAAGAGCTTTAGAAGTACAGAAAGATCTCTACTTATGCTTCATTCATTACACCAAAGCGTTCGACAAGGTGAAACATAATTAAATTATTAAAATGCTTGAAGACATCACTATGGATGTCAAAGACCTGAGGATTGTAAAACATCTATACTGGCAGCAAGAAGCAGCAATTCGAGTTCAAAATAGAACTGGAAAATATCAACCTATAAAATAAGGGGTGCGACAAGGATGTGTGCTATCTCCAGACCCTTTTTCTCTGTACAGCGAGAATATTCTAAGAACAATCATCACAGAACCAGGCATAAAAACTGGAGGATACAATATTAACAACCTTCGGTATGCTGACGACAAAGTACTGATAGCTGAGAACCAACAAGACCTGCAAAATCTCTTAGATAAAGTCGCCAAAAAAAAAGTGAACAAAAAGGCCTTACTCTGAACATCAAAAACACAGAGACTTTGGTTATATCTAAGAAACAGAATCCACCAGCATGCAGTATAAAATTAAACGGAACTATTCTAAAGCAGGTGCAGAAATTCAAATACCTTGGTGCAGTAATAACCTGGACACTTACGAGTAACAAAGCCGAGAAACATTAAAATGCCCTTGAATGTAAATGATACAGAAGATTTGTTTTGTAGACACAAAAACAGAAGAAATATATTCATACTACAAGAACGTAATATTGAAGGTTAGCTAGTAAAAAGATTAAGCAGAGAAAACTTAAGTACTTTGGGCATATTAAACTTTACGAGAATTTAAAGCAGACAATCTTGGAAGGATCATCATCATCATCATCACCATCATCATCATCATCATCATCATCATCATCATCATCGCCTTTCACTCCCTTGAGAGGATAGGCCACGTATAAATGATCTCCAGTCATCCCTGTTCTTGAAATTATTCTCTATTTCCTTCCATATGTTTCCCTGGTCTCCTAGCACTGTCATAATTTCTCTTCTCCAAGTAAGTCTAAGTCTTCCTCGTTTTCTCTTTCATTGGGGATTCCATGTCAGTGCCTGTCTTGCTATGTTGGTGTCGGGTTTCTTCAGAGTGTGGCCAATCCACCTCCACTTCCTAGACAAGATTTATAGGTTCATAGGTTCTTGTCCTGCCCTTTCCCATACCTCATCGTTGCTGATCTTGTCCGGGCCATTTGATGTTTAAAATAATCATCAAGCAGTAGTTCATGAATGTTCGTATCCTCTGTTGTACTGTCTTGGTCATAACCCATGTATCTGAACCATATAGCAGGACAGTCTTTACGTTTGTATTGAAAAGCCTAAGTTTGGTTCTTGTTTTAATATTCTTAGATGACCATATTTTGTTAAGTTCGATAAATGCTTTCCTGGCCTTGGTTATTCTAGCTTTAACATCCTTTTCCGTTCCCATATATTTATCCACTATGCTGTCTAAATATGCGAAATACTTTACTTCCTCAACTGGCACTCCCTCAATTACCATGAGACTATTGTTTGTACTATTACTTTTTACTATCTTTGTTTTGTGTCTGTTAATATATATAGTCCCAGTTTAGCTGAATGTTTTTCTTGAGATCTGAAGTTTCTCTTGCATTTGTGTGTGGCTGTGTGCCAGAAGTGCCACATCATCTGCAAAGTCAAGATCTTCCAATTAGTTCCACAATGTCCATTGTATCCCATTTCCTTTTCTTTGTGTGGTAGTTTTCATGATCATTTTCATTTGTAGTTTTCATTTGCTAGAAGAAATAGGAATGATGATAACAAACATCCCTGGCACATGCCTGTTTCCACTTTAAAACTTTCCATGAGAGTTCTTCCATCAACAATTCTGCACGTTCTTCCTTCATATATGTTCTTTATAAGCTTTGATATCTTGGCTGGGATACCATAGTGTTCCAGTAGTTTCCATAGAAGTCTACGATCTAAACTATCTAAAGTCTTCTCATAATCAATGAATGTAACGAACAGTGAAAATTTCCACTTCATGCTTCTACTATTTTTTGCATTGTAGCAATATGGTCAGCACAGGATCTTCCTTGCCTGAAACCTGCTTGCTCTTCTCTTAGTTTACTATCTACCGATGTTTTAATTCTATTTAGCAAAATCCTGCTGAAGACCTTGCTGGGTATTGAGAACAGTGAGATGCCTCTATAGTTCTTACATTCTGATAGATCTCCTTTCTTAGGGAGTTTTATAAGATGGACCTCTTTCCAGTCCTCTAGGACCTTCTCTTCTTCCCAAATCCTGTTAAATAGTAAGAGTAGTATTTCTGTTGTTATTTCTTTTTTCGCTAAGAGCACTTCTGCTATAATTCCATCTGGACCGGGTGCTTTATTTCTCTTCAACTCTGAGATAGCGTGTTCTATTTCGGCCTTGCTGGGTGGTTCTACATTGATGTCTAGAGTATTCTCTGCTCCTGGTATCTCCTCTGTTTCTGTTGGTGCTGGCCTATTTAGGATTCTGCTAAAGTATTCCACCCATCTTTGCATCTGCTCTTCTTCTGATGCCCCTTTTACTTTCATTTCTGTCCTTCTGTCTATCTTCTTCAGTGTTTTCAATGTAATCCACTCCTTGTGCTGAGTTTTCCTAAATCCCACTGTCTCTTCGCATGATTTGCTCCATATTCTGGGAAAAAGAAAGAGAGGAGGACCAAGGCGAAGATGGCTGCAAGACGTCGTTGATGATCTGCGAATGGATGCATCAGCAGCAGGCCATCTTGCTTACAACCAAGAGGCCTACAAGAGAGCTCTTAGGGAGACAAAGTTCCGCAAGGGACATGCAAATGACTGACTGATATTATCATCGGCAAATTAACAAGAGCTTACAATAACAGAACTTAAAATAGCAAGAACTTAAAATAACAGAACTTAAAATAACAAGAAATTAAAATAACAGAACTTAAAATAACAGGAACTTAAAATAACAGAATTTAAAATAACAGAACTTAAAATAACAAGAATTTAAAATAACAGAACTTAAAATAACAAGAGCTTAAAATAACAGAACTTAAAATAATAAGAAATTAAAATAACAGAACTTAAAATAACAAGAACTTAAAATAACAGACCTTAAAATAACAGAACTTAAAATAACAAGAATTTAAAATAACAGAACTTAAAATAGCATAACTTAAATTACGTGCAGAATACATTGGTCATCTATGACCACACGAAAATACAAACATGGCCAAAATATATAAGTCAATACCTACACCACTATAAAACAGTGTCTACTTGTGAAAAACAAAGACTAATAAATCGTTAAGTTAAAAACGTGACTTGAGTACACTTTATACAAGTTTATGTACTCTTTGGCCGTGGAACCAGACATCCAAGACATGAAATTTAGTAGGAAACCACATGCCCTTTGAAAGTGCCATTTTGTATTTTATATCAATATATGACGACAGTAAATAAAATAGAGACAAACGTATGACGACTGTAAATAAACCACATACTTAAACGTACGACGACTGTAAATAAAATACAGACAAATGTATGACGACTGTAAATAAAACACACTTAAACATATGACGACTTTAAATAAAATACAAACAAACGTATGGCGACTGTAAATAAAATACAGAAAAACGTATGGCGACTGTAAATAAAATACATTTAACAGTTTGACGACTGTAAATAAAATGCAGAAAAACGTATGACGACTGTAAATAAAATACAGAAAAACGCATGACGACTGTAAATAAAACTCACTTACACGTATGACGACTGTAAATAAAACACACGTACACGTATGACGACTGTAAATAAAATACACTTAACCGTATGACGACAGTAAATGAAACACACTTAAACGTATGATGACTGTGAATAAAATACAGACAAACGTATGACGACTGTAAATAAAATACAGAAAAACGTTTGACGACTGTAAATAAAATATAGACAAACGTATGACGGCTGTAAATAAAATACAGACAAACGTATGACGACTGTAAATAAAATACAGACAAACGTATGACGACTGTAAATAAAACACACTTAAACGTATGACGGCTGTAAATAAAATACAGTTGAATGTTTTTTCATTCATTCATTCATTTGCATGTCCCTTGTGGAACTTTGCTCCCTAACATCACTCCTGTAGGCTTTCGGTTGTGAGCAAGATGACCTGCTGCTGAATGTATGGCGAATGGAAATAAAATACAGATATACGTATTGTGAAGGAAAATAAAGTTACTGATAAACGATGGCGAATTAAAATATCTATGTTCGACATTTCTTCATACTGCCATCAAGCAACAAGATCTCACAAGATTAACACTAAATTACAAGAAAAAGGTTCAGCAACAATATGAACGAACTTTACAAGTGAATGTCCATGATGGGCTTTATCTTTGTAATAATTTATCAGCTGAAATCAGAATATTAGCTTCAAACCTGTTTTTGCATACTGTGCCGTACAGACTGCAGACACATCCTGCTAACCTGCTCTCTCTGAAAAGACTTAAGAGTCTAAGACCGTCACTGGGAAAGCACTAAAGATGGCAGACTGTAAGGCATACATGAAGAACGCCGTTTAACGATCTAAAGTTCCATGTTTCCATGTGCAGATGCTGTGAGGACCAATTTATTCATGCTCTATATTTATCTCTGGTTTCAAGAAAGAATCAGAAAAAGAAACCAGAGATAAATATAATCTCTGGTTTCTTTTTCTGATTCTTTCTTGAATATTTCTCAGTGCTTATTCACACATTTTTTGTGTTTGTTAGAACTTTTCTTTCTCAGGTTAGTTTGCCCTTCAGACTGACGTTGGTTTTTAAAAAATAATCTCTGAATAAGAAACAAGGAAAACGTCTCTTCACACATTTCATATCCACAATGACGTCAGTTTCCTCATTGTTTTACATGATCTGTAACAATCGTTTTTTTCAAAACTATAATTCCTTATGTTATTTTATCATCGAACTTCATGATTCAAAGGCGCGTGAGAAGACCACAAGATTGTTTTCAAAATCCCATATTAACTGCCATTTATGTATTACTTCTGCGTTTTTAATTCAATCTAATCATAGTGATACAAATGTTGTTTTAAATGACACAGATATACGTGTTAGAATGGAACTCAGTCTATTTCTCTGTTGCATCAATGTCTTCCTGAACTAATTTCACTTGGATATCGGTAGCTATATCTCCGGCCCCAGTTACAAGAGTAGCCACTGCACCAACAGCTCTTCCTATAAGACCGATAGGAGTGAAGGTAAGCACTCCCACACAAACAGAACAAATCATGTTCAAGTAGAACCAGACCTCCTTTGCCTTCCTGTGCTTGTTCAGTTTCTTGCGCAGACGAGGAAGTTCGTGAACGTCATTAAAACTGTGAGTAACTTGTTTCAGAAGATCCTGAACTTCTGTAAGAACCCCGAATCCCTTGTCTTGTATTTCTATTTCGTTATTTAGAGATCGTATGCGTTTTCCAATCTTTTCTATGTCTCTGCTGGATGATTTTTCGATAAGTTTGTCAATGTCTGCTACAATAAGATCGATCTTTCTTTGGTATCTCTCCTTCAGTTGTGGGGCTCTCCGTTCTAATATCAGTTCTTCTCGAGCATCTTTAGCGATCTTAAAACATCTGGCAGTATAGCGCCCATGTTCAGTTTTCAGATTATCCACGATCTCAAACAACTGTTTCCTCTGTGCCAGCTTCTTCTTCTCATCCTGTTCGTTGTTGTTGAACAACACGCATCGTCTACCACAACTTTCGTACAACTTTCGAAATTCTCCTTCCTGTTTCTTGCACCACGATTCAAAATTCTTCTGCAGAAACGAATCTCCCCCAGTGATAACTATAATAAGATGGTTGAAAAATTCTCCACCAAAAATCTGTTTCAGAGCCTCGAGTGCGTCCTTTTCTTCCCGTGTGAATTTACAACCGTACCTAAAAACGAAGAGAAATGCATCAACGCCGTCTGAGCACTCAGCAAGTGCCTGGTCCATGTTTCTTGCTGCTTGTTCCAGGTCTTCAGCGTTGTCCTTGTCTGTATCTGCCAAACCTGGAGAATCAACGACCTTCAGTTTGTAGTTCTCAAGCTTCGCGTATCCTGCCGTCACTTTTTTTGTCTGAGACATCACATAACTTGAGACTTTAAAAGCTTTTTTCCTGTCAAGTATAGAATTTCCTGTCGAACTTTTACCATGTCCGGTCTTTCCCATCAGCAAAAGAGTCAAGTCTTTCATCTGCTGCGTCTGCGGAAAACAAAAAATTAAGGTGCAGTATTCTTTTCATATAAAGTAACAAATTTACTGTGAAAGTGAAAAATACTGAAACATTAAATGAAACTGTAAGGGCTTTTCTTTCCTACAGATCTATACTATAAAGAATTTCTGTAAGTGATTTTTTATCAGTTTCACTTTACAAAAGTATAATCACGTGTCCTCATTACATCATTGGCTGTATTGATGACGAAAAATTGTGATCACGAATATATGCGTGTGTATGTGCATAGCATGCCCTGTGCAAAAAGATATGGCATTCAGGTATTTGGCCAAAAGAATGGAAAAGAACTGCATTCATACCACTGCCAAAAAAGGGTAACCTGAAATTATGCACAAACTAAAGAACTGTTGCCCTGATTAGTCATGCCAGTAAAATTATGTTAAAAATCATAATTGGTAGACTTTGACAGAAAATAGAAGAAGAAGTCTTTATGGTCCAAGCTGGTTTCAGACAAGGAAGAGGATCAAGAAATTATGTATTCAATCTAAAGTTAATAAGAGAGAAATGCAGAGAGTTTAATGTGAATCTATATTTATCCTTTATAGACTACCCAAAGGCATTTGATTGTGTACAACACCAGAAACTTTGGGAAATAATGGAAAAAATGGGATTTGCAATACATTTGATACAATTAACATCACTGCTGTATCTAGACCAACAAGCAGCAGTAAGAATAAATGGTGAAACAACAACTTGGTTTGACATAAAACAAGGGGTCCTTCAGGGGGTGCATATTGTCACCCTACTTATTTAACTTGTATACTGAAAATATAATGAGGAATGTTAGAGAAGATGTAGACAAAGAATATTACGATGCCATAACAATTGGAGGTTATGAAATACCAGAGATTAGATATGCTGATGACACAGTATTGCTGTTCACAACACAAGAAGGAATGGAAAAACTAATTATGTCAGTCCGTAAGAACAGCGAAGAGCAGAACATCTATCGTAATGCAAAAAAAAACTAAATTAATAACAACTGACAAAACAAAGAAGGCAGCTTAAATATATATCAATGCGGAAAAATTGGAAGAAGTGGAGAGTTTTGAATATCTTGGATCACTACTAACTAATAATGGAGATACAATGCGGGAAATTAAAAGTGGGACATCTATCGCTCTTCAGAAAGTAAAACAAATAAAGAATCTGTGGAGAGGAGCAGACAGACCACAAAAATAAGATTTTTAAGGGCATACATCTTTCCCATCGCAACATATGCCTGTGAGACCTTAACAAAACAGCTGAGAAACACATAAATGCCTTTGAATGTAAATGCTACAGAAGAATTCTTCAAATATCGTGGACACAAAAAAGAACAAATATATCTATACTACAAGAGCTTAATATTGAAGAAGGCTGGCTGGTAAAGAGGATTAAAGAGAGAAAATTTAAATATTTTGGACACATTAAACGTCATGTTAATTTAGAGAAGACAGTCTTGGAATGGTGCATAATGGGAAAAAGAAAAAGAAGAAGACCAAGGCGAAGATGGCTGCGAGACATCGTTAATGATCTGTGAATGGATGCATCAGCAGCAGGCCATCTTGCTCACAACCGAGAGGCCTACAAGGGAGCTGTTAGGGTGGCAAAGTTCTGCAAAGAACATGCAAATAAATGAATGAATGAATGTGTGTTTAGTCCAATAGTTTATATTGATCGATGAATATAACGTCTATAAAAAAATCATCTACCCACACAAATGCAGCTGAAAGCAGAAGAAAATAAAACAAAATCTGACAATATTTGAGATATAACCTTTTTCTCTTTAGAATTAAAAAACAAATTATGAAATAATGAAAAATACAAAAATAAATAAATGATGAAAAAATGAAAAAAAAAACGCATGGATAAGACCAAGATTATTATAGAAATTGTGCTTTTTGTAATATTCTAAAGTATATGGAACAAGTTTTCAAAGATTTATGCTCAAACACATATAGCCATTTTGTAGTATGTAAGCTGTCAGTACGTCCAGTTTTTCTAGCACACTCTCCTCCGTCTGGTGCCGTCTCGAGCCCGAACTGTTCTCCTTCTGTGAGCTGGAAGGATTTCGGAAACTGAACAAAGTGACCTGTTCTCTCTTTTCTTGTTTTATATTCAGGAAACTTTGAACAAAAAAATTCTCATATGAAGAACAACAAAGCACCAGAACTAGATAATATCACCAAAGTAGAACTGGAATCATTAGAAGAGCTTGGCATAGAAATAATTACCAATTTTTTAAATGACATCTATAACAGTAACTGTATCCAATCAGACATTTTCAGTCAGTTTTCGTTGTCCTACCTAAGAAACAAGGTGAAGTTGCATGTGAAGACCATCAAACCATTAGTCCTATGAGCCATGTTACCAAATTCCAGCTTCATATTGTTATGAGAAGAGTCAGGAGCAAAATAAAAGCAGAAATCGCTGAAGAACAATGTGGCTTCGTCGAAGGAAAAGGTACAAGTAACGCCATGTATATGTACAATGAGAACGTTGATGGAGAGATCAGCTGAAGTAAAGACGGACCTTTAGACGTGAGATACAAAAATACACTTTATACGTGAGGTACGAAACACACGTTAGACGTGAGAAACAGAAACACACTTTATACGTGAGATACAAAAATACACTTTATACGTGTGGTAAGAAACACACTTTAGACGTGAGAAACAGAAACACACTTTGTACGTGAGGTAAGAAACACACTTTAGACGTGAGATACAGAAATACACTTTATACGTGAGATATAAAAATACACTTTAGGTGTGAAACACAGAAACACAATTTAGACGTGAGATACAAAAATACACTTTATACGTGAGGTAAGAAACACACTTTAGACGTGAGATACAGAAATACACTTTATACGTGAGGTAAGAAACACACTTTAGACGTGAGATACAGAAATACACTTTATACGTGAGGTAAGAAACACACTTTAGACGTGAGATACAGAAATACACTTTATACGTGAGGTAAGAAACACACTTTAGACGTGAGATACAAAAATACACTTTATACGTGAGGTAAGAAACACACTTTAGACGTGAGATACAGAAATACACTTTATACGTGAGGTAAGAAACACACTTTAGACGTGAGATACAAAAATACACTTTATACGTGAGGTAAGAAACACACTTTAGACGTGAGAAACAGAAACACACTTTGTACGTGATTTAAGAAACACACTTTAGACGTGAGATACAGAAATACACTTTATACGTGAGATATAAAAATACACTTTAGGTGTGAAACATAGAAACACAATTTAGACGTGAGATACAAAAATACACTTTATACGTGAGGTAAGAAACACACTTTAGACGTGACATACAGAAACACACTTTGTACGTGAGATACAAAGATACACTTTAGGTGTGAAACACAGAAACACACTTTAGACGTGAGATAAATAAACACACTTTATACGTGAGGTAAGAAACACACTTTAGACGTGAGATACAGAAATATGTTTTAAACGTAATATGCAGAAACATAAAAAGAGAATTAACTTATCTCAGACTCCGGTACAACAGGCAACTGCCCAGCTGAGAGAGAACAGTGCATTGTCCATCCAGGAGCATTGTTCTGTCCCAACATCATCAATCTCTGTATGTACACATTGTCCATCTATCAGCACTGTTCTGTCCCAACATCGTCAATCTCTGTATGTACACATTGTCCATCCAGGAGCATTGTTCTGTCCCAACATCGTCAATCTCTGTATGTACACATTGTCCATCCAGCAGCATTGTTCTGTCACAACATCATCAATCTCTGTATGTACACATTGTCCATCCAGCAGCACTGTTCTGTCACAACATCATCAGTCTCTGTATGTACACATTGTCCATCCAGCAGCATTGTTCTGTCACAACATCGTCAATCTCTGTATGTACACATTGTTCATCCAGCAGCATTGTTCTGTCACAACATCATAAATCTCTGTATGTACACATTGTCCATCCAGCAGCATTGTTCTGTCACAACATCATAAATCTCTGTATGTACACATTGTCCATCCAGCAGCATTGTTCTGTCACAACATCATCAATCTCTGTATGTACACATTGTCCATCCAGCAGCATTGTTCTGTCCCAGCATCATCAATCTCTGTATGTACACATTGTTCATCCAGCAGCATTGTTCTGTCCCAGCATCATCAATCTCTGTATGTACACATTGTCCATCCACTTCCTCTATTCGCCCTCCCCTAGTCTGTCTAATACGATCTACGCAATGTCTCCTTATCTAGTCCAAGCCTGCCTTGTACTTCATTCAGCCCAGCCAGTCAACTCCCTGCACACCCGCAAGCCCTTGTCAGAAGATCCACGTTAATCTCCTCACATGTGACTGTCTCAACAGTTTTACCCATTCTTTCCAAGAAAATTCTTCTCAGTCTTCCTTAGCGTGCTCAGTCTGTCAGGACAACACCACGAGCCACTTGCTAATCTACCGGGCACCCGACAACCCCCGATAAAGCCTCAATCTCCATGGCGTCATGCTGGATGTAAGAGACTGCAAAGGCACCCGATCTCTTTTCTACAACTCTTCCATTGCAATAGGTGACAAAGGCCAGCCACTTTTGCTTTCTCTAGTCATTGAACCATATATTTGTGTTAGCTGAGGCTGGTCCTGTACTAAAACCCAGTCCTGTCTTGGTGAAACCTCGTCCAGATCACACACCGCCATTATTGTATCCTCCGTCCAAGATCTTCTTGGTTTAATACCCTTGGCTAAATGAAGCATTTAATGGAGAGGATGATTTTCCGTACTATTAACTCTGATGTATGTCTTGACCTGGGCTTACTTATGCCTCACTCTCCCACTTGCCGTGTCAAGCAGATACTGCATGGCTATCGCTGGAGTATCTCTAGTGCATCGCAAGACTACTCTCATGGCCTCAGTCTGTACACGCTCATGTTTGCTCAACTGAGAGTTAGACAAGGTTAATAGATCAAGATCATAGTTCAGTGCTAGCACCACCAACTGAGAGTTAGACAAGGTTAATAGATCAAGATCATAGTTCAGTACTAGCACCACCAACTGAGAGTTAGACAAGGTTAATAGATCAAGATCATAGTTCAGTACTAGCACCACCAACTGAGAGTTAGACAAGGTTAATAGATCAAGATCATAGTTCAGTGCTAGCACCACCAACTGAGAGTTAGACAAGGTTAATAGATCAAGATCATAGTTCAGTGCTAGCACCACCAACTGAGAGTTAGACAAGGTTAATAGATCAAGACCATAGTTCAGTACTAGCACCACCAACTAAGAATTAGACAAGGTTAATAGATCAAGACCATAGTTCAGTACTAGCACCACCAACTAAGAATTAGACAAGGTTAATAGATCAAGACCATAGTTCAGTACTAGCACCACCAACTAAGAATTAGACAAGGTTAATAGATCAAGACCATAGTTCAGTACTAGCACCACCAACTAAGAATTAGACAAGGTTAATAGATCAAGACAATAGTTCAGTACTAGCACCACCAACATATGCATTATTCATAGATTTTGAGAAAGCCTTTGACATTGTCAACAGAGATGCACTGTGGAAAATCCTAAGATGGCATGGCCTCCCCCATAAAATGGTTAATGTAATCAAAGCCCTATACGAGGGTTTTCAGTGCAAAGTTATCTGTGGAGAACATACCTCCAGCAGCTTTAGGGTACAAACAGGAGTGAAACAGGGATGTGTACTATCATCAACATTATTTATCTTGGCAGTAGACTGGTTAATGAAGGAGGCAACATCAGACAAACGCAGAGGATTACAATGGACCCTTGACACAGTGCTGGAGGACCTTGACTTTGCGGACGACATTTGTCTATTATCAAGCAGTCACAAAGATATGCAAGATAAAATAAACAAGCTAACCCAGAATGCAAACAACATAGGACTAAAGATCAACGTAGGAAAGACAAGTTAATGAAGCAAAATGTGAACAACAGAAATGTACTCAGAGTAGATAACAAGTTAGTGGAGGAGGTCAACGAATTTGTATACCTTGGCAGCAGAGTAGTAGAAAATGGAGACAGCACAGAGGACATCAACAGCAGACTTACTAGAGCAAACCAGGCTTTTGCAATGCTACAGAATATATGGAGATCAAATAAACTAAGCATAATATGAAAATCAGGATATTTAAGAGTAATGTTCTAAGTGTACTACTCTATGGAAGTGAATGCTGGAAAATCACCAAAACCATAGAAAACAAGTTGAATTCTTTCCAGACTAAATGTTTACGTAGAATTAAAAAAATATTTTGGCCAAACACCATAAGAAATAACATCTTATTGGCAGAAATGCAGATGAAACCACTGACAACAATTATTGAGGAAAGACGCTGGCGATGGTTGGGACATGTGCTCCGAATGACTGACAACTCACTACCAAAAATAGCACTAAGATGGACACCACAGGGGAGCAGAAGTAAGGGTAGACCAAAAGAGACATGGAGAAGAACAACAGTAAGGATGTTGAGCAATAGAGGGCTCACCTGGGCAAGAGCAGAAAAAAAGGCGAAAGACAGGCATTTGTGGAAAACCCTTGCGGAAGCCCCATGTGCCCTGGGCACTTAAGGTTCAGAGAGAGAGCACCACCAACTAAGAATTAGACAAGGTTAATAGATCAAGACCATAGTTCAGTGCTAACACCACCAACGCTTGCATTAACAAGAAGAGTTCACTGTGGGAAATATTTGCAGCCATAATCCTAACTGCACCAATCGTCTTCTGCTGTGTGTATTACATTATCAACATGGTAGACAAAGGACAAGTAGCTGTCAAATGTGATCCCCAGGTACTTCGTGAACTGCGTTCTCATAATAACTTGTCCTTGACACTTTACAACTGAAACATTGGACCCCACAATTCCGTTGTTTAGGGAGCACTATAGAATGTTTGCTTTTTCTGATTGTTTAGCCACTTTCTCTAAAGCTCTACCATGCACAAACGTCAACATATCCAAAAATGTCAACTTTCGCTCTGGACTATTCCAATGTACCTTCACAGTTAATGCAGAATATACAAGAAGAGCACAAGCCACAAACCAGAGCATTGCGGTAGTCCTGTATTAATAGTTTTGTGCTCTGAGATCTGTAGCATAGGGCAACTGTTCTTTTCAATGGAGGTTGTCCATAGAACGAGTCATCTTCCTTCCAGCGTCAAAGTAAACAGGCTTGTATAATCCACTCAGTGATCTTCGTAGTTTCTCTGAAATCCATCATATACATCATATGCGAGTACTGATGCTCTGATGCTAACAATACACTTGGTCAGTCAGTAGACACTGCCTTGGTAGAAATGTCAGTGGTGAACAGAAATAAAGCGACGAGACTGACAATAAGAGAGAATGATTCTGGCTCAGACAGTGACCGGACTCTGGTATCCATGGATGCATTGTTGGATGTACACTGGGAAACATTGCCAGGCACTGGATGTGATCAATCTCCTGATTGGTGAGAGTTAAGAGAGGTGGAAGTCTCTGGTACAGAAAGATACAGAATGCATTATGTATGTGTGCACATGTGAGACAGACAGCATGCATTAAGTATGTGTGCACAGGTGAGACAGCATGCATTAAGAATGTGTGCACAGGTGAGACAGACAGCATGCATTAAGTATGTATGCACAGGTGAGAACTTGGCAGGTTAAGATTTAGTCATGATAAATGAAAACAGGCGTTACGTGACTCAGCCAACCACCCTGGGACTCAGCCAACCACCTAGATTTAGTTAAATGCATAGATGAGAGTTAATCCATTATATTTATTATCATACATTGTTACTATTATGAAATAACGTTTGTATATCCTGTGTGTATATATATATATATATATATATATATATATAACATCAGTTCTGGTGTTATTATGTGTAGTGTGAATAAATAAAATGGTTGTATAGTTAATTTGTTGACTTGGTAATTATGTATTGCATGTTGATGTAATGTGTATGGATAGTTAGAATGATACAACTGGCATATAGTAACCTAGGAGGGGGGAATATGGGTTGGGCGATCACGAGGGGAGAGCTAGATCTTGGCCACGCAGTACAGTAGTACATTGCCAAGTGGTAGGTGGGGGAGAGCTAGATCTGGTTCCACGCAGTACAGAAGTACATTGCCAAGAGGGGGGGGAGAGCTAGATCTTGGCCACGTAGTAAAGTAGTACATTGCCAAGTGGTGGGTGGGGAGAGCTAGATCTGGTTCCACGCAGTACAGAAGTACTTTCCCAAGAGGGGGGGGGGAGAGCTAGATCTGGTTCCACGCAGTACAGAAGTACATTGCCAAGAGGGGGGAGAGCTAGATCTTGGCCACGGAGTAAAGTAGTCCAGTGCCAAGAAGGGGAAGAGCTAGATCTTGGCCACGCAGTAAAGTAGTACATTGCCAAGCGGTGTGGGGGTGGGGAGAGCTAGATCTTGGCCACGCAGTACAGAGGTACATTGACAAGAAGGGGGGGGGGGGGAGAGCTAGATCTTGGCCACGCAGTAAAGTAGTACATTGCCAAGAGGGGGGGGAAGCTAGATCATGGCCACGCAGTAAAGAAGTACATTGCCACAAGGTAGGGGGGAGAGCTAGATCTTGGCCATGTAGTAAAGTAGTACATTGCCAAAACGGGGGAAGAACTAGATCTTGGCCACACAGTAAAGTAGTCCAGTGCCAAGAGGGAGGAGAGCTAGATCTTGGCCACGGAGTAAAGTAGTACATTGCCAAGAGGGAAGAGAACTAGATCTGATCCACGCAGTACAGAAGTACATTGCCAAGTGGGGGGGGGGGGGAGATCTATATCTTGGCCACGCAGTACAGAAATACATTGCCAAGTGGGGGGGGCGAGTACTAGAATTGATCCACGCAGTACAGAAGTACATTGCCAAGTGGGGGGAAGAGCTATATCTTGGCCACGCAGTACAGAAATACATTGCCAAGTGGGGGGGGGGGGGCCGAGTACTAGATCTGATCCACGCAGTACAGAAGTACATTGCCAAGTGGGGGGAGGAGAGCTATATCTTGGCACGCAGTACAGAAATACATTGCCAAGTGGGGGGGGGGGGAAGAGAACTAGATCTGATCCACGCAGTACAGAAGTACATTGCCAAGGGACTGTCTGGAACAGCTGGGTCATCTATTCCTGAAATTATTTATAAAAATGTAAATTATGCACCAACAAAATTTTCAAATGGCGCAGTGAGAAAATTTACCTACCAGATGATAATACTCTATGCTAGAACATTTTTATCATGACATGTTCAAAAATGTGAAAATGTTTAAGTTACATTTTAGTCAGAGTCAGATCAAGGACACAAGACAGTTGACGAGATTTTTGGAAAAGTCGGAGATGTGACGTCAAGTAGACGAGAGGCTGCGCGAGTGGTGCGACCAGAAAGAGAGGGTGGAAGGATGATGAAAAAAAAACGCGTAGGAGTGCTCGGAAACAAGTGAGATTCAAATTGGTTCAAAGAAAAGATACAGAAACTTTTTGTTAGAAAACGAGCCAATAATTCCAGTCTGTGACAATTTCAAACAATTCAATTTCGAACGAAGACTCTCAAGCACACGCAACAGAACTGGAAAGTCGTTTATTCAACAACTAGCAGAAACTTTTCAGACGATAAACATATCAGTGCTTATGCAGAAAGCATTCATTGAAAGTTGATAAAAATCACAGAGCAAATCACCACACGGGTCCACCACTCAAGGAGCATTAGTCAGAAAATAACAACCAAGGTGTTTTCATGTCATGAAAATGAACATTTCGATTTTGGGTTATGAACATTATGTATAATTATGAGAAACCGAACATATGGCTGGCATATCCAATCAAAAATGTTATGACTTTATTTAATTTTATGCGATGTGTTAAGGAAAGAATTATAGTGCAGTGTTGGACGACTAAGTCCTGAATTTGATAATTTTGTAAAAATTTGTTAATATAACACACATTTTTTTCTGTCAAGGAGAGAGACAGTGTGAACGCTCACCCGAGGTTCAAGGGGTGTACGACATTGGGAGGAGAGTCATCGTTCACGTGATCTGGGGGTAGAAGGATCTATATATATATATCGAGGAAGGACTGAGCTAAAGGCAATGGCAGGCGAGGTCATATTCGTTTGTGCTTATGATTGTTTTGGACACTCAGCCCTAGCAAACTTCATACTGTGTCATTATGTATTGTGTAGTATTACTGTCACTGGATTTATATAATTCACGTGTTGATCTGGAGTTGCTGTGTGATTCATGATGATTATCGTTATACTGGATGAGCACCAGTCTGATTCAACAATATGCTCTCATTCGTATGGATATTATATACGCTAAATGTTTATCAGGTGATATGTTACCTGGCAGTGGCGACTGCAGGAAGAGGTGCATTAGCAAAAGATGCTTTATGGAGAGGTGGAGGTGTGTCGCAGCAGCGGCAAAGGCAGGCAGTGATTCGTGGAGATATAGAGGTGCATTATATCAGCGGTGGCTGAGTTGGTTATAAGTGCGATGCCACAACTGGATTTTCAAGTGTAGATTATTTGTGGGGCCAGGAGAGCCCAGGACCACGGGTCCAACAGATCTTGATAAATGCTTAGACGAGAGTTAATCCAATATAGTGACTATCATGCCTTGTTACCATTATGATGTCATCCTGTGTATGTAATGTCATTATCGTGTTACTATTATATGCGTAGTGAGAATAAATAAAATGGTTGTATAGTTAATTAGCTGACTTGGTAATTATGTATTGCATGCTGACGTAATGTGTATGGATAGGTAGAATGATACAATTGGCATATAGTAACCTAGGAGGGGGGAACCTGGGTTGGGCGATCACGAGGGGAGAGCTAGATCTTGGCCACGTAGTACAGAAGTACATTGCCAAGTGGGGGAAAGAGAGCTAGATCTTATCCACGCAGTACAGAAGTCCATTGCAAAGTGGGGGGGGGGGAGAGCTAGATCTTGTCCACGCAGTACAGAAGTACATTGCAGGGGGGGGGGAGAGCTAGAACTTGTCCACGCAGTAAAGAAGTACATTGCCAAGGGAGGGGGAGAGCTAGAACTTGTCCATGCAGTAAAGAAGTACATTGCCAAGGGGGGGGGGAGAGCTAGAACTTGTCCACGCAGTAAAGAAGTACATTGACAAGGGGGGGGGGGAGAGCTAGAACTTGTCCACGCAGTAAAGAAGTACATTGACAAGGGGGGGGGGGAGAGCTAGAACTTGTCCACGCAGTAAAGAAGTACATTGCCAAGGGAGGGGGAGAGCTAGAACTTGTCCATGCAGTAAAGAAGTACATTGCCAAGGGGGGGGGGGAGAGCTAGAACTTGTCCACGCAGTAAGGAAGTACATTGACAAGGGGGGGGGGAGAGCTAGATCTTGTCCACGCAGTACAGAAGTACATTGCCAAATGGGGGGGGGGGAGAGCTAGATCTTGTCCACGTAGTACAGAAGTACATTGACATGTGGGGGGGGGCAGAGCTAGATCTTGTCCATGCAGTACAGAAGTACATAGACAAGTGAGGGGGAGAGCTAGATCTTGTCCACGCAGTACACAAGTACTTTGACAAGTGGGAGGGGATAGCTAGATCCTGTCCACGCAGTACAGAAGTACATTGCCAAGTGGGGAGGGAGCAGGAGAGCTAGATATTGTCCACGCAGTACAGAAATACATTGCCAAGGGGGGGGGGAAGAGTTAGATCTTGGCACGCAGTACAGAAGTACGTTGCCAAATTGGAGGGGGGAGCTAGATCTTGACACGCAGTACAGAAGTACATTGCCACGTGAGGGGGGGGGGGGAGAGCTAGATCCTGGCACGCAGTACAGAAGTACATTGCCAAGCGAGGGGGGAGAGCTAGATATTGGCACGCAGTACAGAAGTACATTGCCAAGTGGGGGGGAGCTAGGTCTTGGCCACGCAGTAAAGAAGTACATTGCCAAGGGAAGGAGAGCTTGATCTTTGTACGCAGTAAAGAAATAGATTGCCAAAGGAGGGAGAGCTAGATATTGGCCTCGCAGTAAAGAAGTACATTGCCAAGGGAAGGAGAGCTTGATCTTTGTACGCAGTAAAGAAATACATTGCCAAAAAGAGGGAGAGCTAGATCTTGGCCACGCAGTACAGGAGTACATTGCCATGTGGGGTGGGGGTAAGCTAGATCTTGTCCACGCAGTACAGAAGTACATTGCCAAGGGGGGGGGGAGAGCTAGATCTTTTCACGCAGTACAGAAGTACATAGCCAAGGGTGGGGGGAAGAGCTAGATCTTGGCCACGCAGTACAGAAGTACATTGCCAAGGGGGGGGGGGGGGGGAGAGCTAAGTCTTGACAAGCCGTACAGAATTACATTGCCAAGGGGGGTGGGGAGAGCTAGATCTTGACACGCAGTACAGAAGTATATTGCCAAGGGGGGTGTAGAGAGCTAGATCTTGACACGCAGTACAGAAGTACATTGCTAAGTGGGAGGGGGGAGGGGAGAGCTAGATCTTGGCCACGCAGGAAAGAAGTACATTGCCTACGGACTCTTGAACAGCTTTGTAATCTATTCCTCCCAAACTATCTATGAAAGTTTCACATGCACCAGCAACTAGTAAGTTTACACTACCCTGGGACTCAGCCAACCACCCTGGGACTCAGCCAACCGCCCTGGGACTCAGCCAACCACCCTAGGAGTCAGCCAACCCCCTTGGGACTTATCTAATCACCCTGAGGCTCAGCCAACCACTCTAGGACTCAGTGAACTACCCTGGTACAACCAACCACCCTGGGGCTCTGCCAACCACCATAGGACTCAGCTAACCACCTTGGGGCTCAGCCAACCACCCTAGGACTCAGCTAACCACCCGGAGACTCAGCCAACCACCCTGAGACTCAACCACCCTGGGACTAAGCCAACCATCTTCGCGGACAGAAACCACAGAAGCTACTCGGCGGACCAAGCGGGATGCAGGGAAAAATGTGCCAAGATCTAGAGCAAATCCTAGAATACATTTGATGAAAACTGTCTCGCACAAGAGAGCATACGAAAGACGACCAATAATTTCCAAACGTTAAATATAGAGCCACAAATCTCAGAAACAGCATAAGTTTGTTCAACAAATAAAAGCTGAGAAGACTGTGTAAATTTGGTTAGCTACAGAAGCTCATGAGATACAAGTCTGACGTAAGAGTGAATGTTAACATCAAGAATGAGGGAGGCAAGCTACCGAGTACTGGAGAACTGAAAGGGACTGCATTTTTCCATTAATATACCTGAAGGGTAACTTTGAGGAGCGCATAGTGACAAGAGACACAATGTTCGGTTTTGTACAAAGTATATGGGGGTTACAATAGAGAAGGAGGAGGTCCGCCAGACAATAAAGTCTATGCTATCTTACACCATTGACAGCCGCACACAGAACAGATCGCATCAGTTTTATAAACCATGTATTTAGCGCCATACAAGACTCACCGGCGTACACGGCTTACTATAATTTTAAGGGAATATTGTGTAAAGGAAAAATGGGGACACCACGTTATGCATAAAAATATGGCATTCTCACTAAAATAAAAATATTATTATCACATTATACTCAAATAATAAGAATAGTAACATGACATTCTAACTCTAATAATAATATGGCATTCTAACTCAATACATAGAAAGATAAACAGCCACAGATTACAAGAAGAGGATACTAACAGTAATTTCAATCAGGAACTTGCCAATCATTCCACAGCACCCAGTGAAGTAGAGGAGATATGTATAGATGAATTATAGAATTCTTACAGTACAGCCATAATCACAGCAGCAAAAGCAAGCACTGGACTGAAAAAACCAACTAGAAAAGCATGGATATCAGAAAACACATGGAAGTATATACATGAAAGACAAGCAGCCAAATTAGACATGTTAAATGCAAAAACAGATCTTGGAAAAGATCTGGCGAAAGCAACATACAAAGAAATAGACAAGAAAGTAAAAAAGTTCAGCTAGAAGGGATAAAAGAGAATACATAAACAATATTGCGAAATATGCAGAGAAAGCAGCAAAAACAGGAGACAGCAAACCTTTATAGAACATACAAAAGAGGCCAACAGGTACTATTATATCTAACGAAAGACCATTCCTTAGGAAAACTGGAACCCTATTAACATAAAGTAAAGACAAAAAGCAAAGATGGGCTGAACACTTCCAAGAAATACTTAATCGACCACACCCAAAAGAATTGTTAAACCTTGAAACCGACTTACCAGCCACATAACTAAATGTCAACCTAGATGAAATTAAATTGCATCAAATTGAAACAGCAGTGAATTTAATGGCTAACAACAAAGCTGCAAGTGAAGATGAAATAACAGCCGAGATGCTAAAAGCTATCAATAGTGACAACATGAGACAACTACAGAGAATGTTTAACAAGATTTGGAAAGAAGAAAAGGTCCCTTCTAATTGGAAAAAAGGAATCATTGTTAAAATACCAAAAAATGGCAACCTTAGTGACTGTAACAATTGGAGAGGAGTAATCTTAATATCAGTTGTGTCAAAAGTATTTTGCAAGGTCATTTTGAATAGACTTAAAGATATAGTGGATAGAGCAGTGAGAGAAGAACAAGCAGGGTTTCGAAAAGGGAGAAGCTGTCTCGACCAGATCTTTACTCTAAGAATAATACTTGAAGAACATATTGAAAAGCAAAAACCACTAATAATGAACTTCATAGACTTTAAAAAGGCATTTGATAGCATACACAGAGATTCACTGTGGAGAATTTTAGTCTATCTGGAGTAACATCTAAAATTGTCAACATCGTTAAGGACTTCAACAATGGATATGTTTGTGCAGTTAACACAGAAGAAGAAATGAGTGAATGGTTCCAGATTGAAACAGGTATGAAACAAGGATGTATACTGTCTCCTTTGCTTTTTGAAATTACAATAGACTTCATAATGAAAAAATGCTGCACAGGTAACACAGGTATTGACTGGGTACATGGGACCCAACTAGAAGATCTTGATTTTGCTGATGACATAACTCATATCAGTGACAATGTGAATTCCATGCAGGAAGAAACAGGTGGCCTGTCTTCACTGGCTAGCAAAATAGGACTTAAAAACTGGAAAAATGGAAGAACTAAATAAAACTAATTTGAAAAATACGCATAGAAGGGACAGATATTGAAGAAGTCAATCAATTTGCATACCTTGGCAGCTACATAGACCAGGATGGTGACACCAGAATGGAAGTTAGAATTAGAATTGCAAAAGCAGCATCGATCTTCAAGAATCTTGACAACATATGGCATTCAAAAGTTAGAAGCACATAAACCAGGTTAAGACTATTCAATTCAAATGTAATACCCACCCTCATTTATGCATGTGAAAGCTGAAAATCAACTAAAGAAATAGAAAAGAAATTAGAATCTTTTGAAAACACATGCCTAAGGAAAATACTCTGCATCAAGTGGAACGAATTCAAGAACAATGCAGAGATAAGACAGATGACTGAACAACAACCAGTCTCATGGGTGATCAGGAAAATAAGATGGACATATGTTGGTCATGTGATGAGAAGAAACAGCCAGAGAATCCCAAAACAAGCTATGAAATGGAACACAACAGATCAAAGAAAAAGAGGCAGACCACGTGAAACTCTGAAGATGACATTTTTAATACAGGGCAAATTAATATGCATAAAATCCTTTGATGAGGTTGAAAGACTCGCTGAAGACAGGAAAAATTGGCGAAATACCTTGAGAGCTCTATGTGACGTTTAACGGCATGGGAAGGACATAAGAATATATAAGATATATAATTCTAACTCAAGTAATAATAATAATAGTATCGCATTGAAATGTGGTTTATTAGAAAAATTATGCGAATCTCCTGGAGAGCAAAAATAACTAATGAAGAATGTATGAGAAGAGCTGGAGAGACAAAAACCTTGTCAGAAAGATAAGAGAGAGACAATGTACTTTCATAGGACATGCAATGAGAAGAGGAGGCATTGAAAATATTATAACAGCAGGAAAAATAGAGGGAAGAAGATCAAGAGGAAGACCAAGAGAAATGATACTGGACAGTCTGACGGGATGGTGTGAGAGGAGATCACCAACTGAACTGATGGCCTGCATGAAGGATTGGGCACTCTGGAGAAGAATAATAGCCAACGCCAGTCGGCACGGCACCTGATGATGATGGTGATGATGATTGAGACTCGAACAATAATAATGGCAATATGGCATTCTAACTAAAAAAACAATAATTGTTTCACCATGTAATTCCAATAATAATACTAATAATATAGTATTCTAACTCAAATAATAATAATAACAATAAGAATAACAATAGTAATAATAGTAATATGGCATTATAAATCTAATAATAATAACAGTATTAAAAAGAGTACAAAGCCTCGTAGTTTCCTATTTATAAAAAATTATAAAAAATTGTTCACTATATCCGAAACTAACTTCATGTAATAAGTATTCGTTCGTTTGTTATTGTTGTCCAAGTTTGCACCAGACATGGCAGGAGACCGTGTGTATGTTTGTCTAGTTGGTACCTGCTAGAGAGAATGAATCTAAGCTACGGAATTTCTGTGTCACGACCTCGTTTCTTTCCGGGTGTCACGATCCCTTATGTTTGCTGAGCGATTACTAAAGACTATGTCAACAAAACACCTTTTTTGGGGTGCTAGTTGGCTAAGTCGATAGTAAGCTGTTCTCTCGTGGCTAGACGGCTGCTCGTCCTACCGGAGTCCGTGTTCGAATCCCAGGTAATTCTCTTGTGATTTTTCTTTCTCTCACGTCTCACTAAAGTGCTTTGTCTACGATTTTTTCGAGGTCTAATCATACAAAATTTGTTCTCTTACTTTACTATACCAAAGCCTCGTAGTTTCCTATTTATAAATCAAATAATCAGTCAGTTATTTGCGTGTTTCTTGTAGAACTATGAATCCCTAACAGTTCTCCTGTAGGCCTCTCGGTTGTAAGCAAGATGCCTTGCTACTTATGCATCTATTTGCAGATTATCAACGATGTCTTGCACCCATCTTTGGCTTAATCTTCCTCTCTATCATTTTCCCATTATGTACCCTTCCAAGACGGTCTTCTCTAAATTATCATGACATTTAATCTATTCAAAATATTTCAGTGTTCTCTGTTTAATTCGTTGTACTAGCCAGCCTTCTTTAATATTACGTTCTTGTGGTATGGTTATATTTGTTCTTTTCTGTGTCCATGATATTTGAAAAACCCTTTCGTGGCATTTACATTCAACGGCATATTTGTGTTTCTCAGCTGTTTTGTTAAGTGTCCAGGTCTCACAGGCATATGTTGCGATGGGAAAGATGCATGCCCTTAAAAATCTTATTTTTGTAATTCTGTTTGTTTCTCTCCACAGATTATTTAGTTGTTTTACTTTCTGAAGAGCAATAGACATCCTCCTTTTAATTTCCCTCATTGTATCTCCATTATTAGTAAGTAATGATCCAAGATATTAAAAAAGTATCCACCTCATCCATTGTTCGTGATTGATACATATTTCACACAATCAAATAATAATAATAACAATATGACATTATAAATATAATAATAATACTAATAATAATAATATGGCATTCTAACTCTAGTAATAACAATAATAATAACATGGCATTTTAACTCAAATAATAATAATATGTCATTCTTAAATAATAATAATAATAATAATAATAATAGTAATAATAATAATAATATGACATTCTTACTCATATAATAGTAATAATACTATTAATAGTAATAATAATAATAATATGGTATTCTAAATCAAATAGCAATAATACTTATATGGCATCCTAACTTAAATAATCATAATAATAATAATAATAACAGAACAAGTGGCTGTCGACAAATTCCAGTGATACAACTATGTATTGTAATTTTTATTATATTTGTAACAGTTGTGTTGTAATATTTATTATATTTGTAATATTTGTAATGTAATATTTATTATCTGTCTTATCTCTGCATTGTTCTTGAATTCATTCCACTTGATGCAGAGTATTTTCCTTAGGCATTTGTTTTCAAAAGAATCTAATTTCTTTTCTATTTCTTTAGTTGTTTTCCAACTTTCGCATGCATAAATGAGGGTGGATATTACATTTGAATTGAATAGTCTGGAGGATACAATATTAACAACCTTCGGTATGCTGACGACACAGTACTGATAGCTGAGAACCAACAAGACCTGCAAAATCTCTTGGATAAAGTCGCCAAAGAAAGTGAACAGAAAGGCCTTACTTTGAACATCAAAAAGACAGAGACTATGGTTATATCTAAGAAACAGAATCCACCAGCATGCAGTATTAAATTAAACGGAACCATTCTAAAGCAGGTGCAGAAATTCAAATACCTTGGAGCAGTAATAACTTCAGATGGGAAATGCACAACAGAAATTAGGAACAGAATAGGTCAAGCAAAGACTGCATTTCAGAGAATGAGAAACATATTAGCTAACACATCTTTATCAATGAATGTTAGAAAACGAGTCCTAAAATGCTATATTGAACCTATCTTGTTATATGGAAGTGAATCATGGACAATAGGCAAGTGTGCACAAAAATCATTGGAAGCAGCAGAAATGTGGTTTATTAGAAGAATGTTGCGAATCCCCAGGACAGCAAAAATAACTAATGAAGAATGTATGAGCAGAGCTGGAGAGACAAAAAGCCTTGTCAAAAAGATAAGAGAGAGACAATGTACTTTCATAGAACATGCAATGAGAAGAGGGGGCATTGAAAATATTATAACAGCAGGAAAAATAGAGGGAAGAAGATCAAGAGGAAGACCAAGAGAAATGATACTGGACAGTCTGACGGGATGGTGTGAGAGGAGATCACCAACTGAACTGATGGCCTGCATGAAGGATTGGGCACTCTGGAGAAGAATAATAGCCAACGCCAGTCGGCACGGCACCTGATGATGATGGTGATGATGATTGAGACTCGAACAATAATAATGGCAATATGGCATTCTAACTAAAAAAACAATAATTGTTTCACCATGTAATTCCAATAATAATACTAATAATATAGTATTCTAACTCAAATAATAATAATAACAATAAGAATAACAATAGTAATAATAGTAATATGGCATTATAAATCTAATAATAATAACAGTATTAAAAAGAGTACGGCAATCTAAATCAAATAATCAGTCAGTTATTTGCGTGTTTCTTGTAGAACTATGCCTCCCTAACAGTTCTCCTGTAGGCCTCTCGGTTGTAAGCAAGATGCCTTGCTACTTATGCATCTATTTGCAGATTATCAACGATGTCTTGCACCCATCTTTGGCTTAATCTTCCTCTCTATCATTTTCCCCATTATGTACCCTTCCAAGACGGTCTTCTCTAAATTATCATGACATTTAATCTATTCAAAATATTTCAGTGTTCTCTGTTTAATTCGTTGTACTAGCCAGCCTTCTTTAATATTACGTTCTTGTGGTATGGTTATATTTGTTCTTTTCTGTGTCCATGATATTTGAAAAACCCTTTCGTGGCATTTACATTCAACGGCATATTTGTGTTTCTCAGCTGTTTTGTTAAGTGTCCAGGTCTCACAGGCATATGTTGCGATGGGAAAGATGCATGCCCTTAAAAATCTTATTTTTGTAATTCTGTTTGTTTCTCTCCACAGATTATTTAGTTGTTTTACTTTCTGAAGAGCAATAGACATCCTCCTTTTAATTTCCCTCATTGTATCTCCATTATTAGTAAGTAATGATCCAAGATATTAAAAAAGTATCCACCTCATCCATTGTTCGTGATTGATACATATTTCACACAATCAAATAATAATAATAACAATATGACATTATAAATATAATAATAATACTAATAATAATAATATGGAATTCTAACTCTAGTAATAACAATAATAATAACATGGCATTTTAACTCAAATAATAATAATATGTCATTCTTAATAATAATAATAATAATAGTAATAATAATAATATGACATTCTTACTCATATAATAGTAATAATACTATTAATAGTAATAATAATAATAATATGGTATTCTAAATCAAATAGCAATAATACTTATATGGCATCCTAACTTAAATAATCATAATAATAATAATAATAACAGAACAAGTGGCTGTCGACAAATTCCAGTGATACAACTATGTATTGTAATTTTTATTATATTTGTAACAGTTGTGTTGTAATATTTATTATATTTGTAATATTTGTAATGTAATATTTATTATCTGTCTTATCTCTGCATTGTTCTTGAATTCATTCCACTTGATGCAGAGTATTTTCCTTAGGCATTTGTTTTCAAAAGAATCTAATTTCTTTTCTATTTCTTTAGTTGTTTTCCAACTTTCGCATGCATAAATGAGGGTGGATATTACATTTGAATTGAATAGTCTGGAGGATACAATATTAACAACCTTCGGTATGCTGACGACACAGTACTGATAGCTGAGAACCAACAAGACCTGCAAAATCTCTTGGATAAAGTCGCCAAAGAAAGTGAACAGAAAGGCCTTACTTTGAACATCAAAAAGACAGAGACTATGGTTATATCTAAGAAACAGAATCCACCAGCATGCAGTATTAAATTAAACGGAACTGTTCTAAAGCAGGTGCAGAAATTCAAATACCTTGGAGCAGTAATAACTTCAGATGGGAAATGCAAACAGAAATTAGGAACAGAATAGGTCAAGCAAAGACTGCATTTCAGAGAATGAGAAACATATTAGCTAACACATCTTTATCAATGAATGTTAGAAAACGAGTCCTAAAATGCTATATTGAACCTATCTTGTTATATGGAAGTGAATCATGGACAATAGGCAAGTGTGCACAAAAATCATTGGAAGCAGCAGAAATGTGGTTTATTAGAAGAATGTTGCGAATCCCCAGGACAGCAAAAATAACTAATGAAGAATGTATGAGAAGAGCTGGAGAGACAAAAAACCTTGTCAGAAAGATAAGAGAGAGACAATGTACTTTCATAGGACATGCAATGAGAAGAGGGGCATTGAAAATATTATAACAGCAGGAAAAATAGAAGGAAGAAGATCAAGAGGAAGACCAAGAGAAATGATACTGGACAGTCTGACGGGATGGTGTGAGAGGAGATCACCAACTGAACTGATGGCCTGCATGAAGGATCGGGTACTTTGGAGAAGCATAATAGCCAACGCCAGTCGGCACGGCACCTGATGATGATGATGATGAATCTTAACTTGGTTTTTGTGCTTATAACTTTTGAATTTCATATGTTCTCAAGATTCTTGAAGATTGATGCTGCTTTTGCAATTCTGATCCTAACTTCCTTTCTAGTGTCACCATCCTGGTCTATGTAGCTGCCAAGGTATGCACATTGATTGACTTCTTCAATATCTGTCCCTTCTATGTGTATTTTTTCATTTTGATGTGGAACATTATGTGGAACACAACAGGCCGAAGAAAAAGAGGCAGACCCCGTGAAACTCTGAAGAGGACATTATTAAGAGAGGCCAAGTTAATAGGCATAAAATCCTTTGATGAGGTTGAAAGACTCGCCGAAGACAGGAAAAATTGGCGAACTACTTTGCGAGCCCTATGTGACGTTTAACGGCACGGGAAAGATATAAGATATAGAAGAAGAGAATAATATTTATTATATTTGTAATATTTGTATTGTAATATTTATTAACATATTTTTGTGAGAATTTTTGTGTTTTTTAAAGCAATAAGTGCCACTTCGTGTAATTTTAATTTACATTTTATTATGCATCTCTTCACCATTAGTTGTCTCTCTCTCTCTCTTTCTCTCTCTCTCTCTCTCTCTCAACTAAATCTGGCAAATATTTTAAGGAAATAAAAATTACTACCGCATACTTGTACTTGACGTTCTAGCATTTTACCAAGAGTTTGTAAACTTTACCGCTTAGCACTGAAAAGTCTGACCCTACATATAAACTGTTTGTAAATCTTGACAACAATGACGCCATTTTTCATCCCTGAAAGGCCAGGTTTACACCCTTTGAAAATAAGTAAAGGATTCCTTCTTTCGGTGTTCAATATTTTAAATTACGTAGTTTGTTTGCAACAAGAATGTAATAAATTATAGTTATATTTATTACATTCTGGTATTAGCAAAAGACTACAGTGTTAAGCCTGGGTGTTTAATTGTTAGTCTAGTATCCGTAACATTTACCCCAGTGTCTCCCCAAACCTAACATAGGTGTATGCGACCTAACTTGATTGTATAATTCCTAATATATGTGTAAAAGACTAAACATGGGTATAAGACCTAAAATAGGTGTATAAGACCAAATATGAGCATATAAGACCTAAAATAGGTGTATAAGACCAAATATGAGCATATAAGACCTAAAATAGGCGTATAAGACCAAACATCGGCATATAAGACCTAAAATAGGTGTATAAGATCTAACATAGGTATATAAGAACTAACATAGGTGTATAAGACCTAACATAGGTGTATAAGAGCTAACATAGGTGTATAAGAACTAACTTATGTGTATAAGACCTAACATAGGTGTATAAGACCTAACATAGGTGTATAAGACCTAACATAGGTGTATAAGACCTAACATATGTGTATAAGACTTAACTTAGGTGTATAAGACCTACCTTAGGTGTATAAGACCTAACATAGGTGTATAAGACCTACCGTAGGTATATAAGACCTAACATAGATGTAAAGACCTAACATAGGTGTATAAGACCTAACTTATGTGTATAAGAACTAATATATGCGTATAGGACCTAACTTAGGAGTATAAGATCTAACATAGATGTATAAGACCTAGAATACGTGTACAAGACCTAACATAGACGTATAAGACCTAACATGTGTGTATAAGACCTAACATAGGTGTATAAGACCTAACATAGGTATATAAGACCTAACATAGTTGTATAAGACCTAACATATGTGTATAAGACCTAACATAGGTGTATGCGACCTAACCTGGGTGTATAATTCCTAATATATGTGTAAAAGACCAAACATGGGCATAAGACCTAAAATAGGTGTATAAGACCAAATATGAGCATATAAGACCTAAAATAGGCGTATAAGACCAAATATCGGCATATAAGACCTAAAATAGGTGTATAAGACCTAACATATGCGTATAAGACCTAACTTATGTGTATAAGACCTAACTTAGGTGTATAAGACCTAAAATAGGTGTATAAATCCAAACATGGGCATATAAGACCTAAGATAGGTGTATAAGACCAAACATGGCCATATAAGACCTAACATATGTGTATAAGACCAAAGCTGGTCATATAAGACCTAACATATGCATAAAAGACCTAACATAGGTATATAAGACGGAAGGTGATTTTCGATGGATGTTGTTTGTTTTCTTTGTTGCAAACAACGCACATCTTATATGGCGCTAAGTATGTTTTCACAGTCTTACCTTTCTGGCATCGCCCATAGCTTTGCTAGAGACGTGTAGTCCAATGATCCTATGATAATATGATTCTGCCGATTCGACATGTTTCAGCAAATCTTTCATCACATTATATCCTTTGTCTAGTATTTTTATTTTACCTTTCAGATCTGCTATCCGGTTTTCAATCTTTTCTCTATCGCTTTTGGATGAAGATTTAACAATTTTGTCCAAGTCTACATAAAGTAAACGAACTTCATATAACATGTGTTCACGGAATTGCAGTGTCTTTGCTTCTATGGTGAACTTTTCGCGTTCTGCGTTGGCTCTAGCAAAACTTGTGTGATCATAGCAGCCATTTACGGCTCGCAGATTTTCTGTCATTTGGGCCAGCTCTTGTACCTGCTTTTTGCCTTCATATGTATCTCTGTTGTTAAAAAGCATAAATCTCCCATTACAAGCTTGGTACAACTTCTGAAGTTCTCCCGTCTGTTCCCTGCACCATTCCTGAAAGCTCAAGTCACGTCGTTCTTTCTTCATCCTCATCTGAAACACATCTCCGAAGGTTAGTATGACGATGACATGGTTGAAGAAATTTTCTCCTAAAATATTTCTGAGGATATCAACAACTCTACGTTCGTCCCTTGTAAATCTGGAGTCAAATCTTAAAACTAAAAGAAATGCATCAATTCCCCGCGGACATAGATATAGAGCTTTATTCATATTCTGGACAGCATGTTCTAAGTCTTCAACTTGGCCCAAATCTGTGTGCAATAAACCAGGAGAGTCAATGACCTTCAATATGAAATCTCCACACACTGATAAATGTAAACTGACGTCCTGTGTTACTGTCTCGTTGCTACAACTAGCATAGAAACGTTTATAACCAAGTATAGAATTTCCAGTAGCGCTCTTGCCCTCACCCGTCTTACCCACCAGTAAGAACGTTAGCTCTCTGTCCTTTGTGGACATCTTTTATTTCTGTCAGAGAAGAATCAAGTAAAATTATTCTGGTGATGTAGAAGAAGTTTTCTTATGATCTACAGCGAAAACATCGAACAATTTATTTAGCATCACAAGAAAACATTTGTTTGTGAAAACAGAATTGTTTTCTTGCTTACACCTTTATTTTTGATAATCTAAGAGTTGCGCATCTCTGTAACATTCTTTTACCTACACATAAATGCTCTAGAAATAATGTTGAAATATATAATTAATAATGAAAAATGTAGAAACTAATATTGTTAAAATATATAATTAATAATGAAAAATGTAGAAACTAATATTGTTAAAATATATAATTAATAATGAAAAATGTAGAAACTAATATTGTTAAAATATATAATTAATAATGAAAAATGTAGAAACTAATATTGTTAAGATATATAATTAATAATGAAAAATGTAGAAACTAATATTGTTAAAATATATAATTAATAATGAAAAATGTAGAAACTAATATTGTTAAAATATATAATTAATAATGAAAAATATCGAAACAGATCATTTTTATATAACGAAAAATTAAACACAGATGAATTCTATGGCGAATATGTTTGCCAAAGCTGTGTTTTCACAATGGAACCAAAATGAATTCCATTTATACGTATATGTTTTATACGGTATTAGAAGCTTAAATATGGGAACTTTACTTCAGTATTTGCAATTCTGCAGTTTCCCGGTCAGTTTGGCTGTTTTATAAAGTTGGTTGCGGGAAATTTTGAGCAGTTCCTGGCTGCTGGTTTTGGGGCTGCAGTGGCTGTAACATCAGCCGCAGATAGTGACTGTAACATCGGACGCAGATAGTGACTGTAACATCAGCCGCAGATAGTGACTGTAACATCAGCCGCAGATAGTGACTGTAACATCGGACGCAGATATTGGATGTTACATCGGCCGCAGATAATGGATGTTTCATCGGGCGCAGATAATGGATATTACATCGACTACAGATAATGGATGTTACATCGGCCGCAGATAATGGATGTTTCATCGGGCGCAGATAATGGATATTACATCGGCTACAGATAATGGATGTTACATCGGCCGCAGATAATGGATGTTACATCGGGAGCAGATAATGACTGTAACATCGGCCGCAGATAATGGATGTTACATTGGGAGCAGATAATGACTGTAACATCGGCCGCAGATAATAGTTGTAACAAAGGCCGCAGATAATGACTGTAACATCGGTCCCAGATAATGACTGTACCATAGACAGCAGATAATGACTGTAACATTGATGGCAGATAATGACTGCAACATCGGCCGCAGATAAAGGATGTTACATCGGCCGCAGATTATGTTACATCAAAACTGTAGCTAAACGCCATCAACGTTCAAATGCAAGTCGTTATCATTATCTAAAAGGGTGCTTCGGGACTATATTAACTGAAACAAGTGAACAAGTTATTCCAGTCTTATAATGCGAGCCCTGCCAAGAGTCTGATAATGATAGACCTGTCAAGAGTCTGATAATGCGAGTCCTGTCAAGAGTTGATAATGCGAACCATGTCAAGAGTCGGATAATGATAGACCTGTCAGGAGTCGGATAATGCGAGTCATGTTAAGAGTCTGATAATGATAGCCTTGTCAAGAGTCTGATAACGTGAACCCTGTCAAGAGTCTGATAATGCGAGTCCTGTCAAGAGTCTGATAATGAGAGCCCTGTCAAGAGTCTGATAATGAGAGTCCTGTCAAGAGTCTGATAATGCGAGTCCTGTCAAGAGTCTGATAATGATAGCCCTGTCAAGAGTCTGATAATGATAGCCCTGTCAAGAGTCTGATAATGATAGCCCTGTCAAGAGTTGATAATGATAGCCCTGTCAAGAGTATGATAATGATAGCCCTGTCAAGAGTCTGATAATGATAGCCCTGTCAAGAGTCTGATAATGATAGCCCTGTCAAGAGTTGATAATGATAGCCCTGTCAAGAGTCTGATAATGATAGCCCTGTCAAGAGTTGATAATGATAGCCCTGTCAAGAGTATGATAATGATAGCCCTGTCAAGAGTCTGATAATGAGAGTCCTGTCAAGAGTCTGATAATGATAGCCCTGTCAAGAGTCTGATAATGATAGCCCTGTCAAGAGTCTGATAATGATAGCCCTGTCAAGAGTATGATAATGATAGCCCTGTCAAGCGTCTGATAATGATAGCCCTGTCAAGAGTCTGATAATGATAGCCCTGTCAAGAGTTGATAATGATAGCCCTGTCAAGAGTATAATTGATAGCCCTGTCAAGCTGATAATGATAGCCCTGTCAAGAGTCTGATAATGATAGCCCTGTCAAGAGTTGATAATGATAGCCCTGTCAAGAGTCTGATAATGATAGCCCTGTCAAGAGTTGATAATGATAGCCCTGTCAAGAGTATGATAATGATAGCCCTGTCAAGAGTCTGATAATGAGAGTCCTGTCAAGAGTCTGATAATGATAGCCCTGTCAAGAGTCTGATAATGATAGCCCTGTCAAGAGTCTGATAATGATAGCCCTGTCAAGAGTATGATAATGATAGCCCTGTCAAGCGTCTGATAATGATAGCCCTGTCAAGAGTCTGATAATGATAGCCCTGTCAAGAGTCTGGTAATGCGAGCCCTGTCAAGAGTCTGACAATGATAGCCCTGTCAAGAGTCTGATAATGATAGCCCTGTCAAGAGTCTGGTAATGCGAGCCCTGTCAAGAGTCTGACAATGATAGCCCTGTCAAGAGTCTGATAATGATAGCCCTGTCAAGAGTCTAATAATGATAGCCCTGTCAAGAGTCTGATAATGATATCCCTGTCAAGAGTCTAATAATGATAGCCCTGTCAAGAGTCTGATAATGATAGCCCTGTCAAGAGTCTAATAATGATAGCCCTGTCAAGAGTCTGATAATACGAGCCCTGTCAAGAATGTGATAATGAGAGCCCTATCAACGGTCTGATAATGAAAGCCTTGACTAGAATACACTGTGGCAGCGGGAAAATAGAGGTAAAATAGTTAAAGTTAGATAGAAAGAAAAAGAAAATGCTGGATGGACTAACTATATGGCACAGATAAAGAATGCCAGCACAGCTTATCATCAGCACTCGCAGCAGGGAATCATGGACAAGCATCACGGCCAACGCCAGTCAGCGGGCAATAGATAGATAGAATGTATAAAATTGGAAAAAAGTAGGAGCAGCTTTATTACTTAACGATTACAAAGTTGTGACGTTTCGGCGTGAGCCTTAATCATACAAAAACATACAGGACGAAGAAATAGGGAGAGGAGATAAAGTATAGATTTACATGAATACTGTAAAAAAAAAAAGTACTTTGCTGTAAATTGCAAGGTGTGGCTTGTCTGGCGGTGTGTGTCAGGAATGGATCTGGTAGGACGTGGAAATTGTTTAAATAGAGACCTGTGACATGTGGTCGGTGGGTTGTGGTGGATGGGGAACCCGGGAGGGGAGAGAGAGTGACGCACTACTGGCCTAGCTGGGAGAATTTTAAACAGGTGATTGGGGAAGAGGTGTTGCAGAGAAGAGGGGTTGCAGAGAAAATAGCGGGGTTGTAGAGTGATGCTGTGAGGAAGTTTGAAAAGTAAAAAGGGGTGCATTTAGTGGAGAGGTACTATAATGATTGAAGAAGATGATGTTACGTGTAACTAAACAGCGAGTTTAACCCATGTGGTTCCAGCGTCCCATAATTTTGAATGCAGTGGTTCTCAAGTGCCAGGCGGCTTGTGTCATCTGCGTGACATTGTTTAATGGCTGTTACCAGAAAATCAGATTTGCCTCTGTGGTTGGGGCCATTGAAATGATTTGGGACTGGTTTCGAAACATGCTGGGCGATGTCCTACAGATGTTTTTGCATGCGGTCCCCTAATCTGAGGCCAGTCTCACCGATATATGTTATCCTGCATCTTTTGCACACGATGACATATATCACATTGCGGGACTCGCATGTGAATCCCTCATGAAGAGTGAGGATAGTTTTGGGAAAGGTGATTGTTTTCGTTTCCCAAACTGCAGGGCAGGTAACGCAGCGGGGGCGGTTACATTTTCTGGTGCCAACATACGTAAGGCTCTGCTTCAAGTGGCTGTGGACGAGGATGTCCTTAAGGTTTGGCTCACGTTTGTATGCCAATAGGGCAGCTTCAGAGAAAATGTTACGAGTGTCGGAGTCGAGTTGGATTATCGGCAGATGACGATAAAGGATTTTCTTAACCATCTGACCGTGTGGGTGGAAAGGCAGTACTAACTTAACTCTGTCAGATGGAGTAACAGGCTTTTTCTCCCATTTACAACCCACCGACCACATGTCACAGGTCTCTATTTAAACAATGTCCACGTCCTACCAGATCCATTCCTGACACACACCGCCAGACAAGCCACACCTTGCAATTTACAGCTAAGTACTTTTTTTTTTTTTACAGTATTCATGTAAATCTATACTTTATCTCCTCTCCCTATTTCTTCGTCCTGTATGTTTTTGTATCATTAAGGCTCACGCCGAAACGTCACAACTTTGTAATCGTTAAGTAATAAAGCTGCTCCTACTTTTTTCCAATTTTATACATTCTAGTATCACAGCTTTACTGCAGTGTTTAGTGTATAGTTGTATACTTATACACCAATTATTGTGTTAATAGATAGATAGAGCTATCCTGACCTTCAGCTTGGACAACAGGTCTAACTATCTACCTTCAGCTTAGACAACAGGTCTAACTATCTACCTTCAGCTTGGACAACAGGTCTAACTATCTATCTTCAGCTTGGACAACAGGTCTAACTATCTACCTTCAGCTTAGACAACAGGTCTAACTATCTACCTTCAGCTTGGACAACAGGTCTAACTATCTATTGTTATCAGCTTTTGACTTTGGCATTGAGCTCTATCTTTTGATGCATGGATATAAAATGAGTGCACGTTGGTAGAGCAGATAAAGAGCTCTGTTTTGATTATCTTTTTGATCTTTATAAGGGACTACGTCAGAAATTGCAAGCGAACTTGCAGCAACTTGTCTTTATCTCTCTCTCTCTCTCTCTCTCTCTCTCTCTCTCTCTCTTTCACCGACAAACATTATTTCTGACGCTTTTAAACTCGCCAAAGTGTTTCCTCTTTTTAAATATGGACAGACTAGTGACCTCTCAAACTATAGACTCATATCCATTCTGTCATCATTATCTAAACCTCTTGAAAAACATACACAAAAGTTAACACTTCTACACATGCAGGAAAACAGTCTACTAATAGACAGTAAGTCAGGTTTTAGACCAAATCACTCCTGCCACACAGGATAACTAAAATAATAGAAAGCTGGCTGTCTAATAAAAATGAAGAAAATTGTGTGGTGCTGTCTTTGTTGATTTCACGAAAGCCTTCGATATGACTGATCATGAAATTCTTACACAAAAGATGGAAGGTTAGAGATTACACCCTGACCTGAAAAAACCCATTATATCTTTTCTCTCAGGTAGAAAACAAGTAGTTTGCTTTAGAAAGAAAAATATCTGACACTTGTGTGGTTGATACTGGTATTCCTCATGGCTCCATTCTTGGTCATCTGCTCTGTGCTATCTATATTAACGATTTACCACTACATTTAAAGCACTCTTCATGTGATCTTTTTTCGCTGACGACTGTACTGTTTACAGTAGTGACTATGACATCAATAAACTACAGACAACGCTCCAAAACGATATAAACAGTTTGATTAAATGGAGTAATAAAATGGTATGTTGATAAACACAAAATAATCCATGCTCATCACTATAATACAACTACTGCAGAATGCAATACAAACTTCACTGCAGCTTTGTGCTGGGACTAATGCAATAGAAAATGTTCATGAACATAAAACTCTAAGACTCATCATTGATCAATATTTAACTAGGAATTCTCACGTACATAACCTAAAATACGTGACTGCACAGAAAGTTTACCAACAACAAGCCAAAATTAAACACCTTGTCGACAAAAGACACAAGAAAGATATACTACATATCACACATACAAACACACTTAGATTACTGTTCCACAATCTGGGATGGATGCTCAGTCTCAAACACAAAAAGGCTCCACTCACTTCACAAACGAGCATTAAATCTGATATGTGACAAACACCCAGTACAGACTGTAGACCGGCACAAAAACTCAAAATTCTACCCCGCAAGTATAGAGTCATTTTTATCAAAGTTAAGTTTGTTCACAGAATTCTGTCGCACAATGCTCCGCCTTACTTGTGGTCACTGTTTACGTATAACACTAAACATAGCCAGTGTTTAAACAACTGTCTTCTTCCTAAATCCAGGATTGATCTGTACAAGAAAAGCCTTGCATACTCAGCAGTACAGCTTTGGAATACCCTCCCCTACAATTTAAAATCCATTAGTAATACTTCATTCTTTAACTCAAACCTTTTCATTATTTACTTGCTTGTAATTATATGCCACCATAGAATAAACCAGCACTCTCTCAACCCATGACTCGCCAGCCATCAATTACTAAAATGACATAGTTAGAAGAGTAACTTGTTATGTATTGTTAGAAGTTTTTTTTTATGTTTGTTGAAAAACATATGTTAGAAGATCTGTACTGAAAATGTATTTTTCTTTATGTATATATATATATATATATATATATGTGTGTGCGTGTATGCGTGTGTGAGAGCTATTTTATTAGGTTAATTACTTTTTCTCTTTTACTTTGAATGTAATAGTTTAATCTCTCACTCTTTTGATATGTGTTTTTGCTAATGTAATGTGTATATTTGTATTAAATCATCAAGTGTGTGTGAAGAATGATAGATGGAGTGATGAAGGGCAGAATGTAAGACGGGCCTGCGTGCCCAATTCTTTACCCTTTAAAAATAAAGTTCATTCATTCATTCATTCTCTACTCTCTCTCTCTCTCTCTCTCTCTGTCGTCCTTGGAGCTATTATTATTAGCTGTCAGTGATTTCATTTACATTATCTGCCGTGAAGGTTGTTAATAAAAACGCTGAAACATTCTTAGACGTGAAAGAGAAAAGGAAAAAAAAAGGAGTGGGCGGAAGTGAACGTCTGTTAGTTGTAACAGTTTAAGTTGTGACAGTTTAGAAACTAGTATGAAAAGTGAGAAAAAAAGATTTCACAAGAAGAAACTAAACATTATCAACAACTAAATTTAATTAAAATGATTTCATACTACTTTCATGCACAGCCAGAGAACACTCAGTGTAATGTTTACTACTGATCAAAGCTCGGGCTACAGAGAGTGTCAGCCCTGCGGTACGTGATGCTATTTCCAAGGAAATCCGTTTTCGGATGGCGGTCTCATGAAACACTTGTCATTGCATAATAGCTATATTTAGTTGCAGCGTTTATCAAGAGCTACGGAAAACCTGACCCTGTGTTATTTTACTGGCTTGCCAGGACTGAATCAGGATCTCCCTCTCTCCTCTCTCTCTTTATCTCTCTCCTCTCTCTTTCTCTCTCTTTCTCTCTCTCCTCTCTCTTTCTCTCTCTCCTCTCTCTTTCTCTCTCTCTTTCTCTCTCTCCTCTCTCTTTCTCTCTCCTCTCTCTCTTTCTCTCTCTCCTCTCTCTCTTCTCTCTCTCTTTCCTCTCTCTTCTCTCTCTCCTCTCTCTCTTCTCTCTCTCCTCTCTCTCTTCTCTCTCTCCTCTCTCTCTTCTCTCTCTCCTCTCTCTCTTTCTCTCCTCTCACTGAACCTTAAGTGCCCAGGGCACATGGGGCTTCTCCAACTCTTTTCCACAAATGCCTGTCCTTCGCCTTTTTTTCTGCTCTTACCCAGGTGAGCCCTCTACTGCTTAACATCCTCTCTGTTGTTCTTCTCCATGTCTCTTTTGGTCTACCCTTACTTCTGTTCCCCTGTGGTGTCCATCTTAGTGCTATTTTTGGTAGTGAGTTGTCAGTCATTCGGAACACATGTCCCAACCATAGCCAGCGTCTTTCCTCAATAATTGTTGTCAGTGGCTTCATCTGCATTTCTGCCAATAAGATGTTATTTTTTATGGTGTTTGGCCAAAATATTTTTCTAATTCTTCGTAAACATTTAGTCTGGAAATTATTCAGCTTATTTTCTATGATTCCTGTGATTTTCCAGCATTCGCTTCCATAGAATAGTACACTTAGAACATTCATTCCTTTGCATGTCCCTTGCGGAACTTTGCCTCCCAAACAGCACTCCTGTAGGCCTCTCGGTTGTGAGCAAAATGGCCTGCTGCTGCTGCATCCATTTCCAGATCGTCAACGATGTCTTGCAGCCATCTTCGTTTCGGTCTTCTTCCTTTTCTTTTTCCCATTATGTATCCTTCCAATATGGTCATATCTAAATTATCATGACGTTTAATGTGTCCAAAATATTTAAGTTTTCTCTCTTTAATCCTCTTTACTAGCCAGCCTTCTTCAATATTAAGCTCTTGTAGTATAGATATATTTGTTCTTTTTTGTGTCCACGATATTTGAAGAACTCTTCTGTAGCATTTACATTCAAAGGCATTTATGTGTTTCTCAGCTGTTTTGTTAAGTGTCCAGGTCTCACAGGCATATGTTGCTATGGGAAAGATGCATGCCCTTAAAAATCTTATTTTTGTGGTTCTGTCTGCTCCTCTCCACAGATTCTTCATTTGTTTTACTTTCTGAACAGCAATAGATGTCCTCCTTTTAATTTCCCTCATTGTATCTCCATTATTAGTTAGTAGTGATCCAAGATATTCAAAACTCTCCACTTCTTCCAGTTTTTCCTCATTGATACATATTTCAGTTGCCTTGTTTGTTTTGTCAGTTGTCATCACTTTAGTTTTCTTAGAACATTACTCTTAAATATCCTGATTTTTTTATTCATGCTTAGTCTTTTTAGATTTCCATATAGTCTGCAGCACTGCAAAAGCTTGGTTTGCTCTAGTAAGTCTGCTGTTGATGTCCTCTGAGCTGTCTCCATTTTCTACTAATCTGCTGTCAAGATATACAAATTCGTTGATTTCCTACACTAAGTTGCTGTCTACTCTGACTACATTTCTGAATCAGGATATAGGGATATATTTTATGTAGGATCTTTTCTTTAGAAAATCTTGTTTTAGTTTATTCATATCCAGTCTTAGTTTACTTTACTGTAAATGTTACAGGTGGTTCTTTTTTGGGAGGGGGGAGGAGTGGTAGAAGTAGATAGAAGGCATTTTTTGCTGTAAAAATCTGTGGTTTAGTTTTTCAGGTACGTCATATTTGATCTTTTTACGCTGTCTGTAATTATTACCCGAAATAACTTTACGAGCATTCATGCAACTTTATACATTCACAGAACAGTATACATTCATATAGTACATGTTCATAGAATTGTGCACATTCATATAACTGTACAGATTCCTAGAGCCGTACACAATAACATAAATCTACACATTCATAACACCTTTGGCACAGTGATTAGATCGTACACAGAGGAGACCATAAGATTGAAACTTGAAGCTGGAGGAAGCTCTGCTCTTTATTATTGTTACAAACCGCAGATATTTTCCATTTTGTTGATGGTCTACAGAAGTATTTGCAAGTGTTTCCAACTATTTTTGTTGATCTATAATATCTATTATATTATTCAGATGATGGCGAAGAGAGTTCTACTCAAATTGTCCAGACCTTAACTATAGTTTACAGGCAGCAGTATAATAGACAATCGTATAACAGGTAGTCATATTGCTCACCTGGGCAAGAGCAGAAAAAAAGGCGAAGGACAAGCATTTGTGGAAAACCCTTGCGAAAGCCCCATGTGCCCTGGGCACTTAAGGTTCAGAGAGAGAGACAGAGAGAGAGTATAACAGGCAGTCATATAGTCATATAACAGGCAGTCATATAACAGGCAATCACATATCAGGCAGTCATCATCATCATCATCATCAGGTGCCGTGTCGACTGGCGTTGGCTATTACGCTTCTCCAAAGTACCCGATCCTTCATGCAGGCCATCAGCTCAGTTGGTGATCTTCTCTCACACCATCCCGTCAGACTGTCCACTATCATTTCTCTTGGTCTTCCTCTTGATCTTCTTCCTTCTATTTTTCCTGTTGTTATAATATTTTCAATGCCCCTCTTCTCATTGCATGTCCTATGAAAGTACATTGTCTCCCTCTTATCTTTTTTATAAGGTTTTTTGTCTCTCCAGCTCTTCTCATACATTCTTCATTAGTTATTTTTGCTGTCCAGGGGATTCATAACATTCTTCTAATAAACCACATTTCTGCTGCTTCCAATGATTTTTGTGCAGACTTGCCTATTGTCCATGATTCACTTCCATATAACAAGATAGGTTCAATATAGCATTTTAAGACTCGTTTTCTAACATTCATTGATAACAGTAAGATAACAGGCAGTCATATAACAGTCAGTCATATAACAGGCAATCATATAACAGGCAGTCATATAACAGGCAATCATATAACAGGCAATCATATAACAGGCAGTCATATAACAGGCAATCATATACCAGGCAGTCATATAACAGGCAATAGTATAACAGGCAGTCACAGGCAATCATATAACAGGCAGTCGTATAATAGGCAGTCATATAACATGCAGTCATATAACAGGCAGTCATATAACAGGCAGTCATATAACAGGCAATCATATAACAGGCAGTCATATAACAGGCAGTCATATAACAGGCAATCGTTTAACAGGTCGTAGTATAACAGGGAGTAGTATAACAGGGACATGTGTAACAGGCAGTAGTATAAAAGGCAGTTACATAACAAGCAGCAGTATAACATAGTCATATAACAAGTAGTCGTATATCAGGCAGTAGTATAACAGGGAGTCGTATATCAGGCAGTAGTATAACAGGGAGTCGTATATCAGGCAGTAGTATAACAGGGAGTCGTATAACAGGCAGTAGTATAACAGGGAGTCGTATATCAGGCAGTAGTATAACAGGGAGTCGTATATCAGGCAGTAGTATAACAGGGAGTCGTATAACAAGCAGCAATATAACATAGTCATATAACAGGCAGTCGTTTATCAGGGAGTAGTATAACAAGGAGTCGTATAACAGTCAGTAGTATAACAAGCAGTCATATAACAAGCAGCAGTATAACGTAGCCCTATAACAGGGAGTCGTATAACAGGCAATAGTATAACAGGCAGTCGTATATCAGGCAATAGTATAACAGGGAGTCGTATATCAGGCAATAGTATAACAGGGAGTCGTATAACAGGCAATAGTATATCAGGCAGTCATATAACAAGCAGCAGTATAACATAGTCGTATAACAAGCAGTCATATAACAGGCAGTCATATAGCAGGCAATCATATAACAGGCAGTCATATAACAGTCATATAACAGACAGTCATATAATAGACAGTCGTATAAGAAGCGTAATGAAAGGTTCTCTGTCCATATTTTGTGGTTAGGATTTTTTAGTAACACGCGTTCAATACATAATGTAAATATCTTTGCTCGAATTCTTTCTTTTCACCTGTTGACGCTGCCATTTGAGTTCTTGTGTGTCTTTTATCTGTAGGTCTCTGTTCGTGTTTTATCATTGGGGGTTCTGTTTAGTCAGCTTTCTCTGCTGATTGTTCCCCTAGTCTTGTTGACAGTCGCTATAGTTGTTTGTGTCTCTTCTCTATATCACTTCTTTGTAAATATACCGACCTTTTCGCTTCCTGGTTTGCTGAGTGTTTTTGAGGTAGGTACCTATGGCCGTTGAGAAGTTGTACAAGACGTTATCGGAATCTACTAATCAGCCTCTCAAATCTACTAATCAGCCCCTCTGATCTACTGATCAGCTCCTATCATCTACTTATCAGCTCCTCCAATCTACTGATCAGCCACTCTGTTTCACCCACTGAAGTCCCTACCCCTTCACGTCTTAGTTCAAGTTAGCCGACAGATCATCATTACTGCACACAGAACACGATGGGCCTCATCATGTTTGACTTTAAAGCATGGAAAGTTCTTCAAGACTAAGACCGATGCTCTGAGTGTATCCCATTCTCACTGAGTTTCTTTATTGACTCACTGATAATGCTTCTCTTTATTGACTCACTGATACTGAGAATCTTTATTGACTCACTGATACTGAGAATCTTTATTTACTCACTGATACTGAGAATCTTTATTGACTCACTGATACTGCTTCTCTTTATTGACTCACTGATACTGCTTCTCTTTATTGACTCACTGATACTGCTTCTCTTTATTGACTCACTGATACTGAGGATCTTTATTGACTCACTGATACTGCTTCTCTTTATTGATTCACTGATACTGCTTCTCTTTATTGATTCACTGATACTGCTTCTCTTTATTGACTCACTGATACTGCTTCTCTTTATTGACTCACTGATACTGCTTCTCTTTATTGATTCACTGATGCTGCTTCTCTTTATTGACTCACTGATACTGAGAATCTTTATTGACTCATTGATACTGCTTCTCTTTATTGACTCACTGATACTGAGAATCTTTATTGACTCACTGATACTGAGAATCTTTATTGACTCACTGAAACTGAGTCTCTTTATTGACTCACTGATACTGAGAATCTTTATTGACTCACTGAGTTTCTGATACTGAGTCTCTTTATTGACTCACTGAAACTGAGTCTCTTTATTGACTCACTGATACTGAGTCTCTTTATTGACTGACTGATACTGACTCACTGATACCGAGTCACAGATACTGAATATTGTAAATCAAATGCCAAATAAAGTGACATACATGTACATTTCAAGATTTAACATTTGAATATCTTGTACCGTTTTCCTGTCTTTTGATCTTTTAAAAATTTACTCAGTATGTTCTGATGTTGTGATCTTTTGTCAGTAACGTTAGCATGGCCGAGCCCATTGTTACTTTACAAGCTCAGAGTGTATCCCCCAGTCCGTTGTTACTTTACAAGCTTAGAGTGTACTCCGAGTCCGTTGTTACTTTACAAGCTCAGAGTGTACTCCGAGTCCGTTGTTACTTTACAAGCTCAGAGTGTACTCCGAGTCCGTTGTTACTTTACAAGCTTAGAGTGTATCCCCCGAGGCCGTTGTTACTTTATAAGCTAATGGTGTACCCTCGAGGCCGTTGTTACTTTATAAGCTAATGGTGTACCCCCGAGGCCGTTGTTACTTTATAAGCTAATGGTGTATCCCCCGAGGCCGTTGTTACTTTATAAGCTAATGGTGTACCCCCTAGCCCGTTGTTACTTTATAAGCTAATGGTGTACCCCCGAGGCCGTTGTTACTTTAAAGCTAATGTGTACCCCCGAGCCCGTTGTTACTTTATAAGCTAATGGTGTACCCCCAAGCCCGTTGTTACTTTATAAGCTAATGGTGTACCCCCAAGCCCGTTGTTACTTTATAAGCTAATGGTGTACCCCCGAGCCCGTTGTTACTTTATAAGCTAATGGTGTACCCCCAAGCCCGTTGTTACTTTATAAGCTAATGGTGTACCCCCGAGCCCGTTGTTACTTTACAAGCTCAGAGTGTACCCCCGACCCCGTTGTTACTTTACAAGTTAAGGGTGTATCCCCGAACCTGTTGTTACTTTTCAAGCTCAGGGTGCACCCCCGAGGCCGTTGTTACTTTACAAGTTAAGGGTGTATCCCCGAACCTGTTGTTACTTTACAAGTTAAGGGTGTATCCCCAAACCTGTTGTTACTTTGCAAGTTAAGGGTGTATCCCCGAACCCGTTGTTACTTTACAAGCTCAGGGTGCACCCCCGAGGCCGTTGTTACTTTACAAGCTCAGGGTTTGTCCATTAACTTGAGGAAGATCTGGTAACTGCTTTCTCTGGCATCCAAACAAATCATAACCCCAGCATGGGGTTTAAGAAACATTGATGTAACACTAAACAACAACACAGAAAAGAACAACATGTACTTAAAATTACTTACAAATTTTGCAGGCAATCCAAGAAGATACAAGCTCTCAGTTCAGCGTTTGGGCGTCGTCTAAACTGCTCATTGCGTGGCATGCGCAACGACTGCTTATTTGTTTTCCGGTAAAACCTGGATTCCGAGTACTCACTTCCAAGTCGCATTTGTTACATAATAGTTATATATAGAATAGACAGCACGTGTTGCATTCACCAGTGGTTCTCAACCTGAAATCGGGAAAGGGGGAGGTCTGCTTTATGGTAAAAGATGTCTGAGGTTGGGGGCACTGCGTGTTGCATTTTACTGTTTTGACTATTTCATAATATAGGGCGTTTTACTGTTTTGACTATTTCATAATACGTGATATTTTCTGTTTTTACTATTTCAATATACGTGATATTTTACTGTTTTTACTATTTCATAATACGTGATATTTTACTGTTTTTACTATTTCATAATACGTGATATTTTACTGTTTTTACTATTTCATAATACGTGATATTTTACTGTTTTGACTATTTCATAATACGTGATATTTTATTGTTTTTACTATTTCATAATACGTGATATTTTACTGTTTTTACTATTTCATAATACGTGATATTTTACTGTTTTTACTATTTCATAATACGTGATATATTACTGTTTTGACTATTTCATAATACATGATATTTTACTGTTTTTACTATTTCATAATACGTGATATTTTACTGTTTTTACTATTTGATACTATGCGGCATTTAACTGTTTTGACTATTTGATAATACAGGCCATTTTACGGGTTTCACTAT
>CM019695.1:38980685-39189510 GCA_009760885.1 Achatina immaculata
TTTTCATGCCAAGATGTTTGAAGGACTCTCCTATAGCTTTCCCTACATGCACTAGTTTCAGAACACTGACACTGGTCAAGTCTGACAGCATCCAGAGATGTCAACTAAAAATGCTGTGAGGAAAAACGCTCCAGAGTAAGAATGTAAAAGACTTTAAAAAGCAACAGCAAGCAGACACCTCCAAGAGATACTCTTGATTCGTGGCTCAACATCTCGTGATCAGACATGACTGACAAAACAAGGCTTTTTATTTTCATGGAGTGTCATACAGGGTTTGTCAGGCAAAGATGATTCTGGTCACAATTAGATATAAGAGATATATTTTTCTTCTTCTTCAGGTGCAGATTACGAAAGGAAAACATGGACTCGTCTCAAAGTTTCTTTTTCTGCGCTCTTTTGTGGATTTCAGCACACGGAACTGACTGCCCGTACGAGGTTATTACTCAAGTTAATTATATTAAATATCGTTTAAGGTTTATTTATTGTTATTTCCATGTATCCTACTACTATAATACAACAACAACAACAACAACAACTACTACTACTACTACTACTACTACTACTAATACTTCTTACGACTACTACTCACTATTATTACTACTGCTACTAAGACTACTACTAATACTATTTGCTACTGCTTATTATTACTACTATTAAGTACTATTAATATTACTACTACTGCTAACACTACTACTATACTTATTGCTACTACTGCTGCTAACACTACTATTACTACTACTACTACAAGAACAACAACTACTACTACTATTACTTACTACTATTACTACTACTGCTACTACTACTACTACTACTACTAATATTACTACTACTACAACAGCAACAACAACAACTAATACTATTACTTACTACTATTACTACTACTACTATTACTTACTACTATTACTACTACTAATATTACTACTACAACAGCAACAACAACAACTACTGCTATTACTTACTACTAATACTACTACTACTACTACTACTACTACTACTACTACTTACTACTACTACAACAACAACTACTACTACAACTACTACTACTATTACTACTGCTACTAACACTACTACTACTACAACTACTACTACTATTACTACTGCTACTAACACTACTACTACTACTACAACTACTACTACTATTACTACTGCTACTAACACTACTACTGATACTATTTCCTACTACTATCAATACTACTTACTATTACTACTGTTTCTTACTACTACTACTACTACTACTATACTCACTACTACTGCTACTGCTAACACTACTACTACTACTACTACTACTACTACTACTACTACTACTACTACTACTATTACTTACTACTACTACAACTGTTAACATTACTATTACTACTGATAACACTACTACTGCTACTATTCTTACTACTAACATTACTACTAACACTACTACTACTACATTTATCTTCCTGAAACTGATGTGTGTTATTCCTTGAAGTAGAAAGTAGAACAGACTTTGAGGCACGGAATCGTGTGGGTTTACAGTAGGATATGGCGGCTGATTCTCTCAGCACTTGAAAGCATTTAAAAGCACAGAGCCTGCAGTACTTCTTTACAGACTCCACTAACATGGAGACTATGGCGAGTCCTGTCCCGTTGGCCTGTTACTGGGGGTACTAGCGGAGAGCTGGGACAGATTCTTTGTCGCCTGTGATTAGCCAACCCCGATGATAGCATATCAGCTATGATTCGCCAACCCCGATGCTAGCATATTAGCTATGATTCGCCAACCCCGATGCTAGCATATTAGCTATGATTCGCCAACCCTGATGCTAGCATATCAGCTATGGGTCTCTGACTGCCAAATCGGACGACATAAAAAAAACATTTTTGATCTTTCACTATTAAGTTCTACTGCACATTCTCTCTTCTGTTACAGGGCTAGTATGTCATAATCTGAGCAACATCACATAACGTGTCCTGTAACTTTAAGTCTGTGGAATCTCTTCCACTGAGCTCCAGGGATAAAAGTCACTTTCATTGCTGAAGGTTTGGAGACTGCTCTTGTTCTAGATAGCAATGACTGGTTCTCCTGATTCTGCGCTATCTTGTTCTAGATAGCAATGATATGTTCTCCTGATTCTACGCTATCGTGTTCTAGATAGCAATATGTTATCCTGAGTCTGCGATATCTAGTTCTAGATAGCAATGATATGTTCTCCTGATTCTACGCTATCGTGTTCTAGATAGCAATGATATGTTCTCATGATTCTACACTATCTTGTTCTAGATAGCAATGATTGGTTCTTATGATTCTGCGCTAGGGTAGGGGTCAGGTGGACTGTAAATCTATTCTGATCTTTTCACGAGAAAGAAATATGATCTTAGCAGTCGTCATGTAATTCTGCTTTGGAAATGATAAAACTGCATCAAGATATCAAACTTCTTGGGATGCACGAATGTGAAGCAGTTAATAACTTAAAAGACGCGTCTTTCAAAGCCAATGCTAGAAACTAGTTGTGCTCTTAAACTGAGAATGATAAATATAATCCTTTCGGGTGAAAAACAAGATAAACTCACAATTCTAAACTAATCGTTCATGCAGTTCCCTTGTTTAATGTTTTCATGTATCAGAATATTTGGATGACTAGATGCCGGAAGTTTCTACTCTCCACCAATAATGTCACGCCACCCCCCCCCCCCCCCCCCCTCTTTGTTCTGGGCAGACAACTCAACAAACAAAGATTGTATATTTGTGATTGTTGGTCAGTCTGTGATTGGACATTATGGCAATTACTAATTTGTGTGTGAATATAAATTCTTCAAATTTGACATTACAGCTAGGCTTGTACTAGACAAGAAATAGTAACGATAAGAATTATAAAGCACATGAGAATGAGAAGCATGTCAAGTTTGAGGAAAATTTGATCATTTCTACAGTGAGTTTTTATCTTTTTAATGGTCAAATGAACTGTTCATCTTTAAGATTTAGTAGAGTTTATGTTTGATATATTTTTTGTTATAAAATAATCCACGCTATTTCTATGGGATAGGTTATGCTTTTGTTATAGAAGATGAAATTTACTTTTATAGGAAACATTTATGTTACAGGATAGATAATGTTTTATTACAGGATAGGTTATGTTTGTGTTATGTGATATGTTATGTTTTGCTATAGGTGTAACATGGTGCCTTGTAAGTTATTATTGTAGTATTATTGTAGCCTTGTAAATTAGGATAGTATTTTTATTGCTATTAATGTTACTATTATTATTACTGTTAGCATTTGTATTATAGTTATTATTATTGTTGACCAGCAGAATGTAGGTAAGAAACGATGGAAAATTTGAGAACCTGTGGAAGAGAACACTCCCACGATATTAGTGTTATTACGATAGAATTAAGCAGATACTTAACAATACTAGATGCTGACAATGAATACGGATTAAGATGATTGACTCAGATAAAAATATTACATACGGAGGCAGACAAACGGGCACTGTGTAAACAGAAATGGACTAATAATCCCCGATAGATATTGCAGACACCTGATACTGGATAAGAAAAGTTTACCCTCGGGCGAAATTTGAATAGACGGGTTTGACGCAATAGACTTACTGACAGGTGAAGCATATTTGCTAATCTTAGGACGCACTTTGCATACACGAATAGTCCAGTGGATCAATAGGATGACCAAGGGGAAAGAACCGACTCAACTCCACTCAGGGCATAGACAGTATGTAATCAATCAGCTGGCTGATAGAAAGATCTAGAGGTGTGTCTTATTGGACGCTTTGCGATATATAAACCAGGCATGCAGCTTTGAGAAGGGGAAGTGAGAGGGAGGACAGAGAAAAAGAAGAATAGAAATGTAGATAGGAAAGCAGCGACAGGTAGAATAGATGGACAATGAGAGCAAATAAATATTCAGGAGATAGAGAAGCAGTTTAGAACCAGAAGTAGTTTAGGGCAGACAGAAGATGCGTTTTAAGATAGAAAGTGATTATTAGTACTGCGTGAGAAATGTAGATAATTAAATTCTTTGTTAAAACTTTGTTTAAAATGCTTTCGGGTCTCAATTTGATACTTGTATACTTAGTGTTTGGTGAACATGAAAGATGAACTATAACTTGTATAAACTAGGAAAAAAGTAGGAACAGCTTTATTACTTAACGACTACAAAGTTGTGACGTTTCGGGGTTTTCCTTAATCATACAAAAACATACAGGACGAAGAAATAGAGAGTGGAGATAAATTATAGATTCAGATGAATCCTATGTTTTAAAAAAAGATAAAATGAATAAAGCACTTAGCTTGAAAGAATATGTACTCGTAGATTGTCCGATGTTAATTTAGAAATGCCTTGAAACTATAGTTTGATACTGGAACGAACCATCTGAATTTTCTAGTGACTATGTGTGTTAAGTTTCTTGTGATGAATATTGTAATATCACGTTTAGTGACATCCTGAAACGTTGAAGTGAACAAAAGAAAAAAAAAATACAAAGTGACAATGGAGAAGGATAATATCGTGTGGGTCACATGTTAACAATGCAGTATGAAAGTGTCTTAGTTGTCTCTGTCACAACATGTTAACAGTGCTGTATGAAAGTGTCTTAGTTGTCTCTGTCACAACATGTTAACAGTGCTGTATGAAAGTGTCTTAGTTGTCTATGTCACGTGTTAACAATGATGTATGAAAGTGTCTTAGTTTTCTATGTCACGTGTTAACAATGCTGTATGAAAGTGTCTTAGTTGTCTCTGCCACAACATGTTAACATTGATGTATGAAAGTGCCTTAGTTGTCTCTGTCACAACGTGTTAACAATGTTGTATTAAAGTCTACTATATGTCTCACCCATAGCCTACAATAGAAGTGATAGAAATGAACCTAACGATCATATAAAAGAAATATAAAGACCACAGTAAATTCAACCTAACGATCATATAAAAGAACTATAAAGACTATAGTAAATTCAACCTAAAGATCATATAAAAGAACTATAAAGACTATAGTAAATTCAACCTAAAGATCATATAAAAGAACTATAAAGACTATAGTAAATTCAACCTAAAGATCATATAAAAGAACTATAAAGACTATAGTAAATTCAACCTAAAGATCATATAAAAGAACTATAAAGACTATAGTAAATTCAACCGAAAGATCATATAAAAGAACTATAAAGACTACAGTAAATTCAACTTAACGATCATATAAAAGAACTATAAAGACTATAGTAAATTCAACTGAGAACACTTCATCATCAGTACTATAGTAATTCAGAATCTTTAAACATTATATAGGATATTTTATATTTGTGCAGTGGGTTAGACTACGTTATTTTATGGGTTATTTTATCTTTGTGCAGTGGATTAGATTACATTGTGTTATGAGATATTTTATCTTTTTTGTTTTCCTCTAGGAGTGTCCATGCGATGATTCCTATATTCTCTGCAACGACCGCTCTTTGAAAGCCATGCCTCAGAAAATAATGGACAGCAACACGTCTCCAAAACAACTGGAATTAGACGTATGTTCTGTTCACGTTTTGTAGAATTTTTTTACTTCAGTTAGAAAAAAAAAGATTTGAACGCATGCTATGTTGATGTTTGTAGATACAAAATTACGAGCTATTACAGCGTAGAAGAATATCAAAATAAAATGTCTAATCAACTACTGCAAGTTCCTTAAATTGTCCAGTGAGACAAGAATAATGAGGAAAGTGAGAAAAGTGACTGTAAAAGCTGCTAAGAAACACTACTGGAGTTCTAGATAAAGTTATAAGGTCATATTAGATAGGCACTAGACGTGCTAAACATTTAGGTCAACATGTGGTTCTGGAATCCTTGGTGTGACCCCTGACCTCTATGAATGTTTTAAGGTTTTACACGTAATACTCGTTTTTTGTTCTACAGTCACAATTTGATTATGTTCTAGGTAATTCTTCTTCTTCTGCGTTCGAGATTGTTGATCACATCAGATCCTGATCCCTGTCGACATGACAAAGCCCGCAGTCCTCTTCAAAATCTTGATAGGAGCCCCAAAAGCTTTCGCCCCAAACTTGTGTCCTCTGGCCATGTGTCACCCGTTTCTGTCGATGTTGTTTTTCCAGAGGCTCCTGTATTCAATATATTTGTTATCAAGTTAAAGTTTGACAACGATTTTCAGACTCTGAACTGTCAGTGACTTCCTGAATAACTGTGAATATAAGAGACGGCAATGAAATCTGTAGGAGCAATTAATGGCGGCAATTTGGGTAAAAAAAAAAAATCACTGATTACATTCAGAGAAAAGTCGTGGAATAATAACAGAGTTGTTTCTCTTTGTTTATTCCAGGATAATAATATCGTGAGGATATCTGCTGGAAGTCTCCCATCAAATCTTACTCTTATATCGCTACTGAACAATCCTACTGAAACAATTGACGATACCGCGTTGGAAGACTCGGCCAACACACTAGAGAGCTTGACGTTCTCAGCGGCTCGCTTCACTCAGGTCCCTAAAGCTGTGCTGAGTCTGAAGAGTCTGAAAAGCTTGAGCATTTACGATACCAATATTCTCACCTGGAACGGAGAAGCCATGAAGCGGATTGGTCAAACCGTGACAAAACTTGACCTTGACACAGTTGGCTTAACTACATGGCCTGCCTGGATTCAGTCATTCTCTCAGCTGACAGAGTTAAGCGTCGCTGGCAGTTCCATCTCTCATATCCCAGACGACGCCTTGGACCATGTTAACCAAACGTTAACAATATTAGGACTCAACAACAACAGCCTGACGACCGTGCCTAAGACCCTGTCAAAACTGACCGCCATAAACAGCCTACTGTTACAACAAAACAGAATAACTGACATAACCTGGCTTCCACAGTTAAGTAAGTTGACCTCGTTGTCTCTGAACAGTAACAGAATATCAAATGCTAGTCAACTGAGCCAGCTCTTACGTTACCACGGGGACTCGATGGTCAATCTTGACATATATGACAATCATCTGACAGCCATTCCAGATTTGTCTTTCATGACATTGATGCCAATCTTAGACTTTACAAACAATCACATCTCTGACCCAAGCTCTGGGTCGGTTCGACCTGCATTGGCAGAGCTGAAACTGGGCAACAATTACCTCCCTTTAATTCCCAAGATCCTGAAGAACTTGGACTTTGTCCCAGAACTGACCCTCTGGTCGAATCATATCACCTCTGTTCAAGCAACAGATTTCCCGATCTCTGCCACCGAAGTAGATCTACAAAACAATCTTATAACAGAATTAACGGATTCCAGTTTTCCTCCGAATTCTTTTATAGAATTTTTAACTTTGAACAGAAATCCATTATCAAAAATTTCTCCACAAGCATTTGACAATCTTCCTCATCTATCAGTTCTGAACCTACAATACACAAGGTTAACACGACTACCTCTCGCTATAGCATCTCTGGCCAGTCTAAACATGCTTGATGTTACAGGTAGCGCTAGTTTAGTCTGTACGTGCATGGAGAAGAGTTTAGAAGATCGAATTAGCTCACTCATACCCGGTAATGTACTGGGTGAGTGTGGGCAGTTGAGCATCTACAGCTTTTTTACCCAGCTGAGTCCAGACTGTCCCTAATGAAAGGTTTCTAACTGACAACGTGGCATCACAGCAGACAGAAAGACAGACAGAAGACAGACAGACAGACAGACAAACAGACAGACAGACCGGGCGGAGGGCGTTCAGAAAGTAATCCACCACATCGTTTTCATCAGCTAATAACGAAGACAGAAGCATGAAATGTTGCACACTTTAAATATGGCATGTGCCGATTGTGTGAACCAAATTGCACTGCAACCGGCCAAAATGGAGCGTGTTAGCAACTTGCGGTATAAGCAGCGAATTGTGATAGAATTTCTCGTTTGCAGAGAAGAAAACTGTTGTGAACATTCATAATCGTCTGTGTGATGTGTATGGAAGTATTGCAGTCGACAGGAGTACAGCCAGTCGCTGGGTTCAGAGAATCAAAGAATCAATAAGCGGAGATAAGAAGTTGCTTGATCGGCCGCGCTGTGGACGTCCTGACACAGCCACCAAGGCAGAAATGTTGAAATGAGCTGAGGGCATTATTCTTACTGATAGGCGTATCACTACTCAACAATTGGCCTTAAAGCTGTCAGTCAACAATGTTAGTGCAAATGCAGTTATAAAAGCTCTCGGATTTTCTAAGGTTTGCGCAAGATAGGTTCCTCGAAGTCTCGCAAATGACCATCGATTGAAAAGGAAGCCAATTTCTTCTGAATTGTTGGAGCTTTTCAGTGCTGAGGGAGAGAACATTTTGGCTACGATCGCAACAGGTGACGAAACCTGCCACATCATTTTGAACCTGAGACAAAAAGACAGTCAGTGGATTGGTATCATCCGTAATCAGCACGAAGAAAGAAATTCAAGACAACTCCTTCAGCTGGAAAGGTCATGATCACTGTCTTTTGGGACATTGAAGGTGTGATTCTTGTGGATGTTATACCAAGAGGAGAGACAATCAATTCGCAAGCTTACATTAAGGCATTGAAAAAACACAATCAACGTTTTCGCAGAGTTGGGCCGCACAAGAATCAAGCAGACCTGGTTCTCCTTCACGACAATGCGCGCCCTCACACAAACCTGGCAACACGGGAAGCAATCATCAAAGTGGGCTAGACTGTACTACCCCATCCACCCTATAGTCCCGATTTGGCACCCTCTGATTTCCATCTGTTTGGTCCATTAAAGATGCACTCCGAGGAGTAAGATTTGAAGATGACGAAGGAGTGATTCATGCAGCGAAGAAATGGCTACATAATCAAGAGAAAATCTGGTACGGGCTAGGGATACATGCACTTGTTTGGCGCTGGTGTAAAGCCATACAAGTTTATGGGGATTATGTTGAATAATACGTATGTTTACATGACATATCCTTGTATATTGTGTATAAATTTTATGCTTTTTGAATAAACATCTCCTGACAAAAACAATGTGGTGCATTATTTTCTGAACACCCCTCATAGATAGACAGACAGACAGACAGACAGATTAACAGACAGACAGACAGACAGACAGACAGACAGATAGACAGATAGACAGATAGATAGATAGATAGATAGATAGATAGATAGATAGATAGATAGATAGATAGATAGATAGATAGATAGATAGATAGACAGGCCACCCTCCAACCAGGCTGAACTTACAAAGGGCCACGTCCTCTACGACCTATGCCTCCTCCCCCCTCCCCCTATCTCCAGATTTATGGCCAGAATGCTGGAACTGTGATCCTTGTTATTACTATACAACTTGTTATTACTGTATGACTTGTTATTACTGTACAACTTGTTATTACTGTACAACTTGTTATTACTATACAACTTGTTATTACTGTACGACTTGTTATTACTGTACCACTTGTTATTACTATACAACTTGTTATTACTGTACAACTTGTTATACTATACGACTTGTTATTACTGTACGACTTGTTATTACTGTACGACTTGTTATTACTGTACGACTTGTTATTACTATACAACTTGTTATTACTGTACAACTTGTTATTACTATACAACTTGTTATTACTGTACGACTTGTTATTACTGTACAACTTGTTATTACTATACAACTTGTTATTACTATACCACTTGTTATTACTATACAACTTGTTATTACTGTACAACTTGTTATTACTATACGACTTGTTATTACTGTACGACTTGTTATTACTGTACGACTTGTTATTACTGTACGATTTGTTATTACTGTGACCAAGCACAAATGACCCTCCACTCTTAGCCTTTCACTCTTTACCAAACCTATTACTGAAGTATTTAATCATGTTCATTTGAACAAATGTTCTATATTTCCAGTTGGTTTATTGTTCTACAAGATGAGCCTCTATGACTTTTAATGGCCTTAGATTTAAATGTGATCAGACCAAGAAGTAGCATGGCTCAGTCTTACCACTTGGTCTGATATGTCAGAACGTGTACTTGAAACCTTGTTAGTGTGTACAGTGTATGAGACTTCCTTTACACGGAAGTAAAATGTAGAGTCCAGTGACGTGGTTTTATAAGTGATTGTAAAACTTTACGTATGTATGTCTGTATGTACGTATGTACGTATGCATGCATGTATGTATGTATGTATGTATGTATGTATGTATGTATGTATGTATGTATGAAAAGAAAAACACAACATTATTGTAGTCGTAATGGAGACCAAATTTCACAATTGTATCAAAATTTTATTTTATCCAATTAATGTTTCAATCTTGGTATGAAGAAACTTTAAGACATAAGACAAATCATGTGACTTTTCAGTCTAATCAACAGCAGATCATCATGTGCAGATTCTTTTGGTGAAGGCAATCATGTGTTTTTAGAACACGTCTATGGTGAAGTTTTTTTATGCTGTCTATGCTCCATGTTGGTGACAGAAGTCGTCTTTCATATCATCATCTGCATCATTCGTGGGTGCATAACACTGTATTATTGTCATTCTTCCGTGTCTCAGGTTGTATCGTGCTCTTATTATACGACTGTTCACTGGTTCCCATTCTACAAGGCTCTTTGCTGCTACGTTTGACATAATAATACCACCCCATCTCGAATTTTACCATCATTTCTGCCTGAATGTATTATTAACTTACCGTTTTCCGCCGATCTTTTACCTGCTTCTGGCCATCGCATAGAAGTGACAGATATGGAAGAAGTCAATCAATTTGCATACCTTGGCAGCTACATAGACCAGGATGGTGACACCAGAAAGGAAGTTAGGATGAGAATTGCAAAAGCAGCATCAATCTTCAAGAATCTTGAGAACATATGGAATTCAAAAGTTATAAGCACAAAAAACAAGTTAAGACTATTCAATTCAAATGTAATATCCACCCTCATTTATGCATGCGAAAGCTGGAAAACAACTAAAGAAATAGAAAAGAAATTAGACTCTTTTGAAAACAAATGCCTAAGGAAAATACTCGGCATCAAGTGGAACGAATTCAAAAACAATGCAGAGATAATACAGATGACTGAACAACAACCAATCTCATGGGTGATCAGGAAAAGGAGATGGACATATGTTGGTCACTTGATGAGAAGAAACAGTCAGAGAATCACAAAAACAAGCTATCAAGTGGAACACAACAGGCCAAAGAAAAAGAAGCAGACCGCGTGAAACTCTAAAGAGGACAATGTTAAGAGAGGCCAAATTAACAGGCATAAAATCCCTTGATGAGGTTGAAAGACTCGCCGAAGACACGAAAAATTGGCGAACTACTTTGCGAGCCCTATGTGACGTTTAACGGCACGGGAAGGATATAAGATAAGATAAGATGGTCCATGTTGACACCGAGTTTTCGTTTATTAAAATAATCTAGACACAAAATAAGATGCCTATATCGTTCCTAGACTTATAAATAAACAACCATCACCTGATCAGATCTTTTCTTCCCGGCATTCTCTATCAAATTAGTCGTTTTTAAATAACCAAAATTACCAGATTAGATGCAATGGAAACAAGTACAGAAGTTCGTTCAACATTTAAGTTAAACTGACCAAAATCGCTCAGTACAGCTCAATGTCAGGTCGTTGAAGTCTTCAAAGAACCATAGAAATGATAGTGTACAAAAAGGTTCAGAGTAAGACATGACACATGACATACAAAATGTCAGAAACATTAATAACCATCTCATCTATCATCTCTGTAAGTACTTCTCATCTGTTTATTTCATACCTTTACTCTCCGCTGTAAATGCTAGCGGAGAGTTCTTCAAACATCATGGACACAAAAAAGAACAAATATATCCATACTACAAGAACTTTATATTCAAGAAGGCTGGGTAGTAAAGAGGACTAAACAGATACAACTTTATTTCGGACACATTAAACTTCTTGGAAGGGTACATAAAGTTAGACCAAGACGAAGATGGCTGCGAGACATCGTTGATGATCTGCAAATAGATACAATAGCACCAAGGCATCTTGCTTACATCCGAGAGGCTTACAAGAGAGCTGTTAGGGAGGCAAAGTTCCGCAAGGGACATGCAAATGACACTCCGCCTCTCCATTTGTCACTTCAGCAAGAGAATTTAGTGTGAATTGTTAACACCAAACTGTAATGTTGAGCAATTTAGAAAGAAAAGAAGCTACAATTTATTTGATATGAAACTTTTTATTGCAAATTCTATCAGCATAAGTGTAGAAAACAGAAGTGTAAAAAAACAGAAGTGTAGAAAACAGATGTGCAGAAAACAGAAGTGTAGGAAACAGAAGTGTAGAAAACAGATGTGTAGAAAACAGAAGTGTAAAAAACAGATGTGTAGAAAACAGAAGTGTAAAAAACAGATGTGTAGAAAACAGAAGTGTAAAAAACAGATGTGTAGAAAACAGAAGTGAAAAAAAAACAGATGTGTAGAAAACAGAAGTGTAAAAAACATATGTGTAGAAAACAGAAGTGTAAAAAACAGAAGTGTAAAAAACAGAAGTGTAAAAAACAGAAGTGTAAAAAAAAGCAGAAGTGTAGGAAACGGATAGATGAAAGTCTTAAAAGTCCTTCAAGTTTCACTTGGGTGTGGAAAACAGGGAAATGTCGCAAACTGATAATATTGCCACATTTTTGTGTTGTTAATAATAACAAACAATCTCAGACACACTGGCAGTGTTAGAGGGAAAAACGTAGACTTTGATAACATCAGAGAGAAATAATGATGCGTTACTAATATCAGAGAGAAGATCTGGTATATTACTACTATCAGAGAGAAGATCTGGTACATTACTATTATCAGAGATAAAATCAGGTACATTAGTAATGTCAGAGATAAAATCAGGTACATTAGTAATGTCAGAGAGAAAATCAGATACATTAGTATTAATAGAGAGAAAAATCATATACTTTAGTAATAAAAAAAAGGTAAAGGTAATCCTGTCAAGCCTTAGAGGCACATAGGGATATGGTGCTAGTGCCCATATTTTCCTTGACCTGTCAGCACACTAGAGGGTGATATGGTCAGTATCACGCCTGGCCGCCTTTCCTTCCCCAACTCCAGAAGAAGTCGGGTACCCATTTCTACAGCTGTGTGACTGGGGCCCCTCCGGCCGGATTCGAATCCTCGACCTTCCCCATGAGAGACCAGTCCACTAACCACTTCGGCACTCAGACGCCAAAGATAAAATCAGGTACATGGTAATATCAGAGGATAAGAAAAGATACATTACTAATATCAGTGAGAATGTCAAACATAAGATTAAGTGAAACTAATGATATTCTAAACTAAAAAATTTCAATAATTTAACACAGAATGTCTGAATCGTAGAAATCATTCAGTAATAAATCTACTTTTCAACAGAAAAAATGTTAGAGAATTTCTGTTTTGAAATAGCAACTATTTTTGTTACAAGTAACTTTAATTATTTCATTATTTCGTTGTGAACTTTCCAGAAATTTAGAAAGATAAGAGGGATAGATAAAGGTAAATTTACGAAAAAGTTTGACAACGGCAGCCACTCGAGTGTACGGATACTGGAAATAAAGAAGTTAAAATACATTAAATAAATCACAGAAAAAAAATTCACATAATAAATTCATAATAACTTGTCGGGTTAGCAGGCTTTATGACAGCATCTAATCAATATTTAACAATAGCGTGTATAAAAACTGTGATTTTTATTTTAACTTTATTGAAGCATCACATCTAGAGCTGATGTTAAAAAATTACTGAAAAGAATGTAATACAAACAAGCTGGTTATATGTAGCAAGAATATCATCATCATCATCAGGTGCCGTGCCGACTGGCGTTGGCTATTATGCTTCTCCAGAGTACACGATCCTTCATGCAGGCCATCCGCTCGGTTGGTGATCTCCTCTCACACCATCCCGTCAGACTGTCCAGTATCATTTCTCTTGGTCTTCCTCTTGATCTTCTTTCTTCTATTTTTCCTGTTGTTATAATATTTTCAATGCCCCATCTTCTCATTGCATGTCCTATGAAAGTACATTGTTTCTCTCTTATTTTTTTAACAAGATTTTTTTTTCTCTCCAGCTCTTCTCATACATTCTTCATTAGTTATTTTTGCTGTCCAAGGGATTCGCAACATTCTTCTAATAAATCACATTTCTGCTGATTCCAATGTTTTTTGTGCAGACCTGCCTAATATCCATGATTCACTTCCAGAATTTATTAATAATCTGGTAGTAATACAATGCTGTTCAACACAAATGTCAAATAGATTCTATTGTATGAATCAGAAACAGGAAGAGCATCAACCAAAAGTACCAAGAGACAGCAGACCTTTGTTAACACCTGTCTAAGGAAGATCCTTCAGATTAGATGGCCAGATAACATAAGCACTAAAGAGCTATGGCCAAAAACGAACCAACCCACAGTGAAAGAAATGGTAATGAAATACGTAGGAGATGGCTATGACATACACTTGGAAAGACTACCACTAACATAACCAGGCAGGCTCTCACCTGGAATCTCCAGGGAAAGAAGAAACAAGGAAGACATAGAAACACCAAGCGAAGGGGTCTTGAAGCAGAGATCAGAAAGATGGACTACGCCAGGAGATAGACAGAAGAAGCAGCCCGGGACAGAAATAAAAGGAGAGCTCTTGTTGATGGCCTTTGTCTCAGACTGGGGTAAAGAAGGCGTGGCGGTGGGGGAGGGGAGGGACTATAAGAACATGTTAATTCTTGACTAATTACAAGAACATTAATAAAACAACAATCTGTCATTAGTCAAAAACATTAGAGAAAGGAAAAGGCAGGTTACAGATATAAGTTTACTGGATGCTTTTTGTTCATTGTTTTCTTGGTTTGTTTCTTGCAGCATCTGATTATTTTTATATTTAGCAAAGGCTCTGAAATCAATATACAGGGTAATGTAAATCAATATACAGGGTAATGTAAATCAATATACAGGGTAATGTAAATCAATATACAGGGTAATGTAAATCAATATACAGGGTAATGTAAATCAATATACAGGGTAATGTAAATCAATATACAGGGTAATGTAAATCAATATACAGGGTAATGTAAATCAATATACAGGGTAATGTAAATCAATATACAGGGTAATGTAAATCAATATACAGGGTAATGTAAATCAATATACAGAGTAATGTAAATCAATATACAGGGTAATGTAAATCAATATACAGGGTAATGTAAATCAATATACAGGGTAATGTAAATCAATATACAGGGTAATGTAAATCAATATACAGAGTAATGTAAATCAATATACAAGGTAATGTAAATCCGTAGTAGTCACACAAAAACCGTCAAAGCTTGTGTACTTTATTTTTAATTTCGTTTATTTCTTCTTCTATCTTGCCCTCTTTATTGCCTTTAACAAACCAGTTGACGACGGTGGACACACCAGCCGCAGCAGCTCCCACGGCGGCTACAGCAGTGGTGCCTACCCCGGGGACAGCGACAGCGATGAAGCCTCCAACAACTGTACAAACTGATCCCAGAAAAGTCCATACGGCCTTGCCCTTCCTGAGCTTATTCAGCTCCTCCGTCAGGCGCTGCAGCTCGGCAGTGTCATGTAGGTTTTGTCTGCTCTGTACCACCAGCATCTTCACGTTATCCAGCACGCCGTGTCCTTTGTCGTGATTTTCTATGTCTGCTATCAGAGCATGTATTTTTTGTTCAATCTCTCTCTTGAGGTCGTCTGAAGGTTGTCCGGTGTACAATTCTAAGTCTGCGGTAAGTAGAGCGATCTTTTCTTGGAATTCTTCTCTCAACTGAGGCGCTTTGTGTTCAAGGATCAGTTTCTCCCTCTCTTTCTTAGCCTGCTCAAAACAGGCGGAGGTATAACGACCGTGAGCAGTTTGTAGACTCTCAGCAAGTCGGATTATTTGCCTTATTTGTTCTTTATTCTTCTCTTTGTTTTTCTCTCTGTTGTTGAACAGGACAAAACGGCCATTACAAAGCTCATATAACTCCTTCACTGGACCTCTTTGTTCTCTGCACCATTCCTCGAAGCTTAGGTTACAGTTGTCGTATTCCATTGTCTCCAGAAACTGGTCGCCGCCGCTGTAGACTACGATGACGTAGTTAAAATAAGTCTCGCCGAATATATGTTTCAGAGAATCCATTGTGGCCCTATCTTCTTTCGTGAACCGACTAGAGAACTTCATTACGTAGAGAAACGCGTTAATTCCTTCAGAACACATTCCCAGAGCAATGTCCATATTTTTAACAGCGGCTTCTCTGTCCTTAACCGTGTCCATATTCGTATCTTCCAAGCCTGGCCCATCAATAACCTTCAGAATGTAGCCTTCAAAATTGGCATAGTCATCATTCACAGTTTTTGTTTCTGAATCTGGGTTGGGTGATGTTTCAAAGGCTTTTCTTGCGAGTAGGGAATTTCCGGTAGCGCTCTTGCCCTGTCCTGTTTTCCCAATCAACAGAAAAAACAGCTTTTCTGTCATCTTGATGGGTCACTTCTGTGGGGAGAAGAGAGTTAAAACAAATCATCACAAAGTTGGAAAATCTCGCGTGCAGGGTTAAAGTTAAGTTAGTGCTTGTCGTGAAGAATACGACACAGAGTGCGCACTTTAATATTAAAAGAGATACTGACTGCGGTAAATCTGGTTCTAGTAATAAAAGTAGATAGAGGTGTATGGTCGCCATGTGTAAAGAACAGGTCTCCGCGTGTAAATAACAGGTTTCCACGTGTAAATAACAAGGACTCCGCGTGTAAATAACAGTTTTCCAAGTGTAAATAACAAGTTCTCCGAGTGTAAATAACAGGTCTCCACGTGTAAATAACAGGTCTCCGAGTGTAAATAACAGGTCTCGCGTGTAAATAATAGGTCTTCGCGTGTAAATAACACGTCTCCGCGTGTAAATAGCACGTTCTCCACGTGTAAATAACAAGGTCTCCGCGTGTAAATAACAGGTTTCCACGTGTAAATAAAAAGTTCACCAAGTGTAAATAACAGGTCTATACGTGTAAATAACAAGTTCTCAGAGTGTAAATAACAGGTCTCCACGTGAAGTGTTTTTTCTTAACTCTTATCATGTTCAGTAACAAATGTTGAACTCTGAAGGGTGAAAGTTGTACAAAGAAAGACATAATGTCAGTCGGATCTGTGAGCTCAATTCTTAGCCCTTTGAAAATAAAGTTTATTTCTTCATTCATCTCTTAAACATTTCTGATTTTAACCCGGGCTGTTATTGGATTATTTTATCTTTTATTTATGAAATAATAAGTTTCGTGAAAATCTCTCAAACTGTTGTCGTTGTATACTTTATATAAACCGAACTCTTTCTTATGTAATAATGTAATAAGACATAATAAATCAACACCAAGCCTTCATCGGGCAAGGACGAGAAAAAGGAACGGAAACGAAATCAAAGAGTGAGAGAGGAAACAAAATTAACAGCTACATAAAGAAAGACATTAAACTTAGCGCTGCAGAGGTACGCCATATTGTCATTATTTCTAAGTTTTTGGTGTTTTTATTTTGTATCGTTGCTATCTGAATCGTATTCCTAATTTTGAACCTGCTTTCTACACTTCATCAGTAACTCTATATACACAGTAATTATCTATATACACAACTTTTAATAACAGAAGTAATACTGAAGTCACAGTGAACGCTTTTTATTGTGTACTTGTGCCTTTACTGGCAATATTTCTCATAACAAGAATCTGTTGAAGGAAGAAGGGAGACAACTAGGTACTGAAAGTCCGTGAATACTTGTAATGGGAAAGCTATCAGTCTGATCAGGTAAAGAAAAAATGATTTATTCTTTCTTCTAAATAATAATGTCCACTCTACGGACTGCTTCGATCTTCGTGTCATCTTATAGATTTTAAAGATTTTAAAAATTTAAAGATCATTTTTAAAGATCATGTGATATGCTTCCAAGATCTGACAAGAATATTCCCAAGAATTACAATGGAACATGTTCAAAGTGACCACGATCTAACAATAATATCCCCATGAACTGACAAGAACATGTTAAAAATGGCCAAGATCTGAAAGAATAATTCCAAGAATTAGAATTGAACGTGTTCAAAGTAGCCAAGATCTAACAAGAATATTTCCATGAACTGATTAGAACACGTTCAAAGTGGCCAAGATTTGGATAAAACATTTTCAGTCTGGTCATGACCTGGCTGGAATATTTTCAAATAATTTCGATGTTACTATAACTTATCAACAAAAAAAAAAGGGAAGACAATGAGAAGAGACTAGGGAAAACTTGTCAAAGTTATCATTACTTTAAAAATAAACATACGAGCATCAAACAGTAACAATAAAGTGCAGTTATTTTCTTGAAATCGCTGCATGGCGCAGGTAAGTAAAGTGATTAAGCGCAGTTCTGTATGGTTAGCGTTCGAAAAATAGTAGTCAAAGAATTTTAGACGTGAGGGATAGAAAAACGACAAAGAAGTACCCGGAATTCAAGTCATGGAATCTGGCAGGGGGAGCAGCCGCCCACCCCCAACTATCAGAAGCAGCGACACAACACACTCGATCACGTGTTTGAATACCCAAGTTTTTCCCAGGAAAGAAACGAGGTCATGCAATGTTCCCTCTAAGGGTTTGCGGTCTGTGTGCAAAATGTTAAGCTCATGTGCCAAAAAATATTGTATGTGCGAAATAACATGATGTGTGTGTTATATAAAGGTCTGTTAAGGTCTCAACATTTAATAACAGGATATACCTGCTGTACTTTTCAGCAGTGGGAATTCGTCTGCCCATTTATTTTAATGACCCTCTATTCTCTGTGTGCTCACTTGCCTCGTCATGATTCTGCTACAGTACTACCTAAACCATGAGTCATATCTCAACAAGAAAGAAAAAGTAAAGGAAAAACATGTACCATCATTGTGTCTTTCTTGGTCGCAATTATAGCTCGGAGCAACGTCTGGAAACTGGAAGATAAAGCTAGCAGTTCAGAGGGAACAGTGATCATGACACAGAAATTCCAACACTTTAATCCAGTTTTCCTCAGGTATCCAGTCTGATAACAAAAGCATACACAGATGGTTCCCTGCAGTTGTCTAGTGCTGACTGGACGACAACAACAACAACAACAACACCACAACACTAACAGCAACAACAACAGCACCTGCAACAACAACAATAAAAACAAAAAACAACAGCAACAACAACAATAGCAGCAACAACAACAGCAACAACTACAACAACGCTACATGGCGTTACTGTACGAAAGCTTCGCTGCTTCTCATTTGAAAAATATATAGCCACACATAGCTACAGTATTCTTATTGTTCCACTGACTTTGTTAGAACATTTTCATTGATCCATAATCTTAGCTAGATCATTTTCAGAGTGAATATAAAAAAACACAAAGAAATAACATTTTGTCTCATCTGTCTTGTTAAAAAAATTATAATCTCTTCCCTGTAAAAGGTAAAGATAAAATCTCCGTTTCCTTGTCATTAAGACACAATGGGGATGGGATGTTAGGCCCGTATTTCCACGAACTTCCGCACATGAAAGGCTGGTCAGTATCAGGCCTGGTTGCATTTAACTTCCCAGATTTCTCTGGAACCCGATGTTAGAGACTGAGTCGGGGCTTTTTGGTGTGTGCCAGAAAAAACTGGAAGAAGTGGAGAGTTTTGATTATCTTGGATCACTGCTAACTAATAATGGCGATATAATGAGGGAAATTAAAAGTATGACATCTATCGCTCTTCAGAAAGTAAAACAACTATAGAATCTGTGGAGAGGAACAGACAGAACTACAAAAATAAGATTTTTAAGGGCATGCATCTTTCCCATAGCAACATATGCCTGTGAGACCTGGACACTTAACAAAACAGCTGAGACACACATAAATGGCTTTGAATTTAACTGCTACACAAGAGTTTTTCAAATATCGTGGACACAAAAGAAACACATATATCCATGGTACAAGAACTTAGTATTGAAGAAGGCTGGCTAGTAAAGAAGGTTAAAAAGAGAAAACTTAAAATTTGTGGACACATTAAACGTCATGATAGTTTGGAGAAGACTGTCTTGGAAGAGTACATAATTGGAAAAAGAAAGAGAGGAAGACCAAGGCGAAGATGGTTGCAAGACATCGTTGATATCAACCTGCAAATGGATACATCAGCAGCAGGCCATCTTGCTTACAACTTAGAGGCTTACAGGAGACCTGATAGGGAGGCAAAGTTCCGCAAGGGACATAAAAATGGCTGACTGACAAGAAAAAAAAATTCCCCCCCCCCCAACTGGAACTTGAACTCAGTAGCAACGAAATAGTAAAGCGAGCTTCTAACTACTCAACTGACCAGGCCGCCAATCTCGTTCTAGAAAAAGTTAAAGGTAAAATTCCCGTGTCCATACCATTAAGGCATATTGGGGAATGCTGTGTTAGGCCCGTATTTTCCATAACCTTCGGCACATAAAAGTACAAAAGATTAATCCAAGGAGATGGGATAACAAAATAATACCAGGGAAGAACTAGAGTGAAAAGTTGTATAGACGCAGCCACTAGAGACATGTGGAGACTTGTAAAAGATGCAAGCGGTGAAGCTAAATGAACAACTAGATTTAGAGATGCTTGTAATATGAACACAAGTTTTAGATGCCTGTAATATGAACACACGTTTTAGATGCCTGTAATATGAACACACGTTTTAGATGCCTGTAATATGAACACACGTTTTAGATGCCTGTAATATGAACACAAGTTTTAGATGCCTGTAATATGAACACAAGTTTTAGATGCCTGTAATATGAACACACGTTTTAGATGCCTGTAATATGAACCCAAGTTTTAGATGCCTGTAATATGAACACAAGTTTTAGATGCCTGTAATATGAACCCACGTTTTAGATGCCTGTAATATGAACACACGTTTTAGATGCCTGCATTATGAACACAGGTTTTAGACGTCTGTAATATGAACACACGTTTTAGATGCCTGTAATATGAACACACGTTTTAGATGCCTGCATTATGAATCCATGTTTTGGATCCCTGTAATATGAACCCGGGTTTTAGATACCTGTAATATGAACCCATGTTTTAGATGTCTACTATGAACCCATGTTTTAGATACCTGTAATATAAACCCATGCTTTAGATGCCTAATACGAACCCAGGTTTTAAATACCTGTAATATGAACCCATGCTTTAGATGCCTAATATTAACCCACGCTTTAGATGCCTAATATAAACCCATGTTTCAGATGCCTGTAATACGAACACAAATTTTAGATGCCTGTAATATGAACCCATGTTTTAGATGCCTAATATGAACCCAGGTTTTACATGCCTAATATTAACCCATGTTTTACATGCCTAATATGAACAAAGGTTTTAGATGCCTGTAATACGAACACAAATTTTAGATGCCTGTAATATGAACCCATATTTTATATGTCTAATATGAACCCAATGTTTTAGATGCCTAATATGAACTCATGTTTTAGAAGTATTTGACGAGACCAAAATAGCTGAGAAGATAGTTGATGTAGCACATATGTACATTACCTTCAGAAACGTAAGTTTAAAAGAATTAGACTTTTTAAGAAAGGTAGAAATATCTTTTTATTTTATTCCCTGTATGTATTGATAAAAATAATAACCAAGTTACTGAATGATATTTACAACAGTGGTTATATTCCCAATGACCTGATTAAATCCACGTTTATAGCACTACCAAAGAAACCAGGTGCAAAGGAATGTGATGACCACCGGACTATCAGACTCTCATGTCACATAACGAAGCTACTTCTGAGAATCATTATGAGAAGAACAAGGAAAAAGATAAAAATGGAAATAGCAGATGAACAGTTTGGATTTGTTGAAGGAAAGGGAACACACAATGCCATTTATGGTTTACGAACACTAACAGAAAGAGCTTTAGAAGTACAGAAAGATCTCTACTTATGCTTCATTGATTACACCAAGGCATTTGACAAGGTGAAACATAATGAAATTATTAAAATGCTTGAAGACATCAATATAGACGGCAAAGACCTGAGGATTGTAAAACATCTATACTGGCATCAGGAGGCAGCAGTTCGAGTTGAAAATAGAATTGGAAAATACCAACCTATAAAACAAGGGGTGCGACAAGGATGTGTACTATCTCCAGACATTTTTTCTCTGTACAGCGAGAATATTCTAAGAACAATCACCACAGAACCAGGCATAAAAATTGGAGGATACAATATTAAGAACCCTCGGTATGCTGACGACACAGTACTGATAGCTGAGAACCAACAAGACCTGCAAAATCTCTTGGATAAAGTCGCCAAAGAAAGTGAACAGAAAGGCCTTACTTTGAACATCAAAAAGACAGAGACTATGGTTATATCTAAGAAACAGAATCCACCAGCATGCAGTATTAAATTAAATGGAACCATTCTAAAGCAGGTGCAGAAATTCAAATACCTTGGAGCAGTAATAACTTCAGATGGGAAATGCAAAACAGAAATTAGGAACAGAATAGGCCAAGCAAAGACTGCATTTCAGAGAATGAGAAACATATTAACTAACACATCTTTATCAATGAATGTTAGAAAACGAGTCCTAAAATGCTATATTGAACCTGTCTTGTTACATGGAAGTGAATCATGGACAATAGGCAAGTCTGCACAAAAATCATTGGAAGCAGCAGAAATGTGGTTTATTAGAAAAATGTTGCGAATCCCCTGGACAGCAAAAATAACTAATGAAGAATGTATGAGAAGAGCTGGAGAGACAAAAAACCTTGTCAGAAAGATAAGAGAGAGACAATGTACTTTCATAGGATATGCAATGAGAAGAGGGGGCATTGAAAATATTATAACAGGAAAAATAGAAGGAAGAAGATCAAGAGGAAGACCAAGAGAAATGATACTGGACAGTCTGACGGGATGGTGTGAGACGAGATCACCAACTGAACTGATGGCCTGCATGAAGGATCGTGTACTCTGGAGAAGCATAATAGCCAACGCCAGTCGGCATGGCACCTGATGATGATGATGATGATGATGATGTACTGATGTCACCAACTGGAGAGCGAAGATTAGGAATAGAGAGGAATAGAGGCGAACTTTATAAGAAACACCTTTATTCATTCCCTGAGTGTAACTATGATGTTTCGGCCTACATTTTATCATACAGGCAGGCAGGACGTTGATGTTGGGGAAGAAAAGAGACATACGGAAGGTCTGGTTGGCTCAGTGGTTAGGCACTCAGTTTACTAATCTTGTGGTACCAATTTCAGTCCCAGTAGTGGGATTTCTTTCTGGTACACACCAAAAAGGCCCCGTGGTTGACCCAGCCTCTAAAAATGGGTACCAGAGAAATCTGGGAAGGTGAAGCGGCCAGGCGCGATACTGACCACATCATACTTTCATGTGCGGAAGGTCATGGAAACTACGGGCCTAACACCGTTTTACCCAGTATGCCTTAATGGCATGGAAACTACGGGCCTAACACCGTTTTACCCAGTATGCCTTAATGGCATGGAAACTACAGGCCTAACACCGTTTTACCCAGTATGCCTTAATGGCATGGAAACTACGGGCCTAACACCGTTTTACCCAGTATGCCTTAATGGCATGGAAACTACGGGCCTAACACCGTTTTACCCAGTATGCCTTAATGGCATGGAAACTACGGGCCTAACACCGTTTTACCCAGTATGCCTTAATGGCATGGAAACGGGAATTTTACATTTTGTTAACCTTTTACATATAAGGAATGAGAAGGAGGGGAGTCTAGTTATCAATTGTGAGAACCCCTGACCCATAAAAAAACGTGGATTTACAGGTGAAGATATGAACTTAAATAATAAATTAAAACTTACCAGCTGTGAGTGGAGTTCTGTGCTAAAATGTAAGAAGTAAAATCCTGTTCATCACTCTTCCACCTACCAGCGAAAACTGCAGAAAGATCAAAGTTTGTTTTATGCCGTCGCCAGAAATAGATTTCTCTAACACGGTCGTTTTTCTAGGAAATTTAACTGTACAACAGACACACAATCACTGCTATGTGGACACGCGTGTACGTGCTGGATCCTTGACCTTAGCTAAGAATGCTGTGTGTCTGTGTGTGTGTGTGTGAGTGTAGTGTAGTGTAGTGTAGTGTACCAGTGTGTGTGTGTAGCGTAGTGTAGTGTAGTGTAGTGTACCAGTGTGTGTGTGTAGTGTACCAGTGTGTGTGTGTAGTGTACCAGGGTGTGTGTGTAGCGTAGTGTAGTGTAGTGTAGTGTACCAGGGTGTGTGTGAGGCCGGCCCCTCAACATCAAGTCAGGTCCCACAAGGTAGTAGCAGTGATAGCAGTGTTGTCAAGAAGCCATTCATTGTCGTCATCTCGACTAAAACGTGCTTGGATTTTCGAAAGCGAATTCAAATTCAATCTTGGAACGCGGGGGAAGACAGGACTCGAACTGAGCGAGATCGCGGGGTCAGCTGCCCTTAACTGATTGTTTACTAAAAGTTTGTGAACTATAGCAGACCAACAGCCTGTAATGGCTCCCTGAAAACAGATATGGCCAAAGTGAATATGGATCTCATTGGGACACGGTGAATATAATTTTTAAAAAACCACACACGCACAACACAGAAGTCCGGTGTGTTGGGCACAATGACACAGTGCAAGCAACGTCGCTCTGAAGGCAAACATCGAGTAAGAGCAGGATATCTGAAACATCGAGTAAGAGCAGGATATCTGAAACATCGAGTAAGAGCAGAATATCTGAAACATCGAGTAAGAGCAGAATATCTGAAACATCGAGTAACAGCAGAATATCTGAAACATCGAGTAAGAGCAGAATATATGAAACATCGAGTAAGAGCAGAATATATGAAACATCGAGTAAGAGCAGGATATCTGAAACATCGAGTAAGAGCAGGATATCTGAAACATCGAGTAAGAGCAGGATATCTGAAACATCGAGTAAGAGCAGGATATCTGAAACATCGAGTAAGAGCAGGATATCTGAAACATCGAGTAAGAGCAGGATATCTGAAACATCGAGTAAGAGCAGAATATCTGAAACATCGAGTAAGAGCAGGATATCTGAAACATCGAGTAAGAGCAGAATATCTGAAACAAAAGACAATTTCTTTCACGTTAGTCAGAAGAGGGGCCTAAGATCCAGTAGTTTTTTTTTCTGTGGTTTTTATTGGTATAGAACAAGATGTAGAATGGTGGATCTGTCGTATAGTGGATTTGTAGATTGATGGATCTGTATAATGGTGGATCTGGATCTACAGAACAGTGAATATGTAGAATGGTGGATATGTAGAATGGTGGATCTACTTAATAGTGGATATGTAGAATGGTTTACCTGTGGAATGGTGGCTGCGAAGAATGGTGAATCTGTATCTACAGAACTGTGGATATGTAGAATGGTGGATCTGTAGAAAGATGGATCTGTTGAATCGTGGGTATATAGAAAGGTGGATCTGTTCACTGTTGGATATGTAGAATGGTGGATCTGTTGAATCGTGGGTATATAGAATGATGGATCTGTTCACTTGTGGATATGTAGAATGGTGGATCTGTTGAATGGTGGATATGACGAATGGTTGATCTGTTGAACGGTGGGTATGTAGAATGGTGGATGTGTAGAATGGTGGATGTGTAGAATGATGGATGTGTAGAAAGCTGGATCTGTTCACTGGTGGATATGTTGAATGGTGGATATGACGAACGGTTGATCTGTTGAACGGTAGATATGTAGAATGGTGGATTTGTTCACTGGTGGATATGTTCACTGATGGATATGTAGAATGGTTGATATATAGAATGGTGGATCTATTGAACGGTGGGTATGTAGAATGGTGGATACGTTCACTGGTGGATATGTTCACTTATGGATATGTAGAATGGTTGATATATAGAATGGTGGATTGTTGAACGGTGGATGTGTAGAATAGTGAATATGTAGAATGGTGGATATGTAGAATTGTGGATATTTAGAATGTTTTATCTGTTGAATGGTGTATATGTAGACTGGCGGATCTCTTGAATAGTGGCTATGTATAATGGTGGATGTATTGAATGGTGGGTATGTAGACTGATGGATCTGTTGAGTGGTGTTTTAACTACTGTGACATATACCACACCATATTTCTGTCAAATACTATGACATATATCGCACCAGAGTTATTTTAACTACTGTGATATATACCTAACTAGAGTTGTTTTATTTACTGTGACATATACCACACCAGAGTTGTTTATTTACTGTGACATATACCACACCAGAGTTGTTTATTTACTGTGACATATACCACACCAGAGTTGTTTTATTTACTGTGACATATACCACACCAGAGTTGTTTATTTACTGTGACATATACCACACCAGAGTTGTTTATTTACTGTGACATATACCACACCAGAGTTGTTTATTTACTGTGACATATACCACACCAGAGTTGTTTATTTACTGTGACATATACCACACCAGAGTTGTTTATTTACTGTGACATATACCACACCAGAGTTGTTTATTTACTGTGACATATACCACACCAGAGTTGTTTATTTACTGTGACATATACCACACCAGAGTTGTTTTAACTGTGAGACATATACCACACCATATTTGTTTTAACTACTGTGACATATATCGCACAAGAGTTGTTTGAACTGTTGTGACATATACGCCCCTAGTACTTGAGTTAATGATAGGATGCATTTATTTCTTTTTAAAAATTGTGTGCATCCAACCTGGTTGTGTAAATGTATCATTAATCCACAACCTGGTTGTGTAAATGTATCATTAATCCACAACCTGGTTGTGTAAATGTATCATTAATCCACAACCTGGTTGTGTAAATGTATCATTAATCCACAACCTGGTTGTGTAAATGTATCATTAATCCACAACCTGGTTGTGTAAATGTATCATTAATCCACAACCTGGTTGTGTAAATGTATCATTAATCTACAACCTGGTTGTGTAAATGTATCATTAATCCACAACCTGGTTGTGTAAATGTATCATTAATCCACAACCTGGTTGTGTAGATGGACCAATAAAACATTGGCGGTAGGGAAAGAATTTCTGATGGTGAAGGTTGTTGTAAACACTGGTACAACAGGTCACTGGTTAGGCTCCACTCTAGAGTCTCTGTTAGGCCAGATGTATAAAAAAAATTCACGATAACCTGTCAAATAATGTATGCCTGAACACAGTGTTAGCGTGTACATTAGAATGTATATCTGTGTCCAGCTGCACCAGAGATCGATAAGAAATTGCTACTTTCCAAACATTTGCTAATACAGAACTCTCATAACATATTATACAAACAAGCACTATTTACTTCGTGTCAAAGGTACTTTAGAAGTTGGCAGGTGATAGATTCACGACGTAGTTATGCGAAGAAAGTATGACATATATATGTTAATGTGTTTAATGATGTTTATATGTCCTTGTCCATATATATGTTATCTTATCATAATCTGAGTCAGATGTAGTTTGTCATCAGTGGGTATTACAAATCTGGTTTTTAGGACTTTCCAGCAGGTCTTTCTCGCATAAAACTCTTTAGTTCTCCTTTTCAATGACCACACTCAAGTAACAGTTGGCAAGTAACTGATACCAGGAAAACTGTCAGAGTGTGTTAAAATTGTGACCGGAGAAGAGTTTACGCTTATGGATCTGATTTTCTGGGGAAAAGGTTCGACCATCGTTGACCAAAGTACTCTTAGATTATCTGCTCTCGTTAAAGAAGGTGAAGGTTAATATGTGTTCCAGGAATTAAGATCTTAAAGTTTCAATTTATCAGCATCTGCAGTGTTTGCACTATCAGCATCTGTAGTGTTTGTACTATCAGCATCTGCAGCGTTTGTACTATCAGCATCTGTAGTGTTTGTACTATCAGCATCTGCAGCGTTTGTACTATCAGCATCTGTAGTGTTTGTACTATCAGCATCTGTAGTGTTTGTACTATCAGCATCTGCAGCGTTTGTACTATCAGCATCTGTAGTGTTTATACTATCAGCATCTGCAGTGTTTGCACTATCAGCATCTGCAATGTTTGCACTATCAGCATCTGCAATGTTTGCACTATCAGCATCTGCAGTGTTTGCACTATCAGCATCTGCAATGTTTGCACTATCAGCATCTGCAATGTTTGCACTATCAGCATCTGCAATGTTTGCACTATCAGCATCTGCAGTGTTTGCACTATCAGCATCTGCAGTGTTTGCACTATCAGCATCTGCAATGTTTGCACTATCAGCATCTGCAATGTTTGCACTATCAGCATCTGCAGCGTTTGCACTATCAGCATCTGCAGCGTTTGCACTATCAGCATCTGCAGCGTTTGTACTATCAGCATCTGCAGCGTTTGTACTATCAACACCTGCAGCGTTTGTACTATCAACATCTGTAGTGTTTGTACTATCAACATCTGCAGTGTTTGTACTATCAGCATCTGCAGTGCTTGTACTATCAGCATAAGCAGCGTTTATATTATCAGCATAAGCATCGTTTATACTATCAGCATCAGCAGCGTCTATACTATCATAATCAGCATCGTTTATACTGTCAACATCAGCAGCCTTTATACCATCATCAGTGTTTCTACTATCCAGAATATTATATTTCCTGTGTCCTGTTCGGTTCAAAGCATCACAGTTAGTTCTTAGGGAGCATTTCTCTTCTCAGTAGACGTGTTTCCTTGTTCATGGCGAGATGTGCAACATAGTTTTGTTATTTTGTTATAGCACAGTTCAGTCAGAAATAACAATATTTTGTGTTTGTTCTACTTAATGGTCACTCTTGTTTGCTCCACGGAGAGAAACATTTATGTTGCTAATTTTCTGACTTGGATTTTTAATGTTCTTTGTTTTGTGTAGTGGAACAATGTTCTATTTTCAAGGAAAGATAGCCTTTTTTTAAGGCATCGCTTCGTCGAGTCTGAATTGCTTGTTTGTGCCTGAATTACCTGGCTTTGTCTGAATTACCTTGCTATGTCTGAATTACCTTCCTATGTCTGAATTACCTTGCTATGTCTGGATTACCTGGCTGTGTCTGAATTACCTTGCTATGTCTGAATTACCTTGCTGTGTCTGAATTACCTGGGTAGTGATCACTCTTGTTTCTTCTGTGTAAGGAGAAATGTCCTATTTAGATTTGTAATGCCTGTCAAGTTATTATTTCTTTGCAATGAAACAATGCTATTTGTTTGTTCTGTGTAGTAGAACAATGTTGAGTGTTTCGTATGTGCAGTAAAACAATATTGCTTGTTTGTTCTATGTAGTGTAACAATACTGTATGTTTGTTCTATGCAGTGGAGCTGTTGTGTTTTTATTCTGTGTAGTGAAGTAACGTTGTATGTTTGTCCCTTACAGTGAAACAATGTTGTGTATTTGTTTTGTGTAAAGAAGCAATGTTGTATTTTTGTTCTATGTGGTGGAACTATGTTGTTTTTCTTATGCGTAGTTAAGCAATGTTGGATGTTTGTTCCTTACAAGAAAACAATTTTGTGCATCTGTTCTGCGTAAAGAACCAACATTGCATGTTTGTTCTGTGTAGTGGAATGTTGTTGTATTTGTATTCTGTTCATTCATTCATTCATTCATTCATTTGCATGTCCCTTGCGCAACTTTGCTCCCAAACAGCACTCCTGTAGGCCTCTCAGTTGTGAGCAAGATGGCCTGCCGCTGCTGCGTTCATTTGCAGATCGTCAACGATGTCTTGCAGCCATCTTCGTTTTGGTCTTCCTCTCTTTCTTTGTCCCATTATGTACCCTTCCAATATGGTCTTCTCTAAATTATCATTATGTTTAATGTGTCAAAAATATTTAAGTTTTCTCTCTTTAATCCTCTTTACTAGCCAGCCTTCTTCAATATTAAGTTCTTGTAGTATGAATTTATTTGTTCTTTTTTTGTCAGTGTTATTTGAAGAATTCTTCTCCAGCATTTACATTCAAAGGCATTTATGTGTTTCTCAGCTGTTTTGTTAAGTGTCCAGGTCTTACAGGCATATGTTGTAATGGGAAAGATGTATGCTCTTAAAAATCTTATTTTTGTGGTTTTGTCTGTTCCTATCCACAGATTCTTTAGTTGTTTTACTTTCTGAAGAGCGATAGATGTCCTCCTTTTAATTTCCCTCATTGTATCTACATTATTAGTTAGTAGTGATCCAAGATATTCAAAACTCTCCACTTCTTCCAGTTTGTCCTCATTGATACATATTTCAGCTGCCGTGTTTGTTTTGTCAGTTGTCATCAGTTTAGTTTTCTTTACAGAGAGATAGAAGTTTTGCTCTTCGCTGTTCTTACGGACTGACATAATTAGTTTTTCCATTCCTTTTTGTGTTGCGGACAGCAATACTGTGTCATCAGCATATCTAATCTCTGGTATTTCATAACCTCCAATTGTTATGGCATCGTAATATTCTTTGTCTACATCTTCTCCTACATTCCTCATTATATTTTCAGTATACAAGTTAAATAAGTAGGGTGACAATATGCACCCCTGACGGACCCATTGTTTTATGTCAAACCAAGCTGTTGTTTCACCATTTATTCTTACTGCTGCTTATTTGTCTAGATACAGCAGTGATATTAATTGTATCAAATGTGTTGGAAATCCCATTTTTTCCCATTATTTCTCAATGTTTCTGGTCTTGTACACAATCAAATGCCTTGGAGTAGTCTATAAAGTATAAATATATATTCACATTAAACTCTCTGCATTTCTCTATTATTAATCTTATATTGAATATATGATCTCTTGATCCTCTTCCTTGCCTGAAATCAGATTGGACCATATTGACTTCATCTTCTATTTTTTTCGAAGTCTACACATTATGATTTTTAACAGAATTTTACTGGTATGACTAATCAGGGCAACAGTTCTGTAGTTTGTGCATAATTTCAGGTTACCCTTTTTTGGCAGTGGTATGAATACAGTTCTTTTCCATTCTTTTTATTCTTTGTAGTGAAATAATGTTGCATGTATGTTCTTTACAATAAAACAATGTTGTGTATCTTTTCTATTTAAAGAAACGTTGTTGTATTTTCGTTCTGAGTAAAAAAAAAAAAACCAGTGCTGTACGTTTGTTCTATTTAAAGAAACATAGCTTTATGTTTTTACTGTATAATGGAACAGTGTTGTATGTTTGTTCTGTTTAAAAGAAACAGTGCTTTTTTTTGTTTGTTCTGTTTAATGAAACGCTGCTGTATGGTTGTTTTGTGCATGAAGTTAGTTTCTGTTGTTTCAGATAGTTGATTTATTATCTACACTAAAAATAAAAACAATGAAAACGTTTTTACAAAACTTTTCTCACGTGTTGGACATCAGTATACAAGGTAAGATTATTAATCTTGACAACCTCAATCACAGACAGAGCTTTGAGTAGTAAGTTCTTCTTTCTAGGCCACACAAGTAGTGTGTCCGTGCTGCTGTATCTAGGTCACACAGGTAGTGTTTCTGTGCTGCTGTATCTAAGTCGTCCTATCCTATGTGTGTTTCCAAGAAATGAACTGTTTATAGACTCCCCACATTAGCCCCGTGCTGGCCAGGTTGTTCGTAGGATCGAGGCCCTGGAACGAGCTTTAGGTTCGGTACAGATGATCTTAGGGCAGTGGTTTTCAACTCTTTCTTAATTGAGTCCCTAAACCAACAATATTAAGTGATTCGCAATCTGTGTACTAAATTCAGCTAAAAGTAACCACTTGTACTTCAATGACTTTTAACATCAATTATTTTGTCTGTTATTAAATGAACTGGTACATTGCTTTCCTCGGATGTAAGAAAGCACAGTTTTAGTCGCTTGTTCAACACTGCTTGACCTACTGCAGACCCCGCAGGCCTACTTCAGACCCCCACGACTCTATCTCTAGCCCCTACCTCAGACCCCCACGACTCTATCTCAAGCCCCTACCTCAGACCCCCACGACTCTATCTCAAGCCCCTACCTCAGACCCCCACGTCTCTATCTCAAGACCCTACCTCAGACCCCCACGACTCTATCTCTAGCCCCTACCTCAGACCCCCACGTCTCTATCTCAAGCCCCTACCTCAGACCCCCACGACTCTATCTCAAGCCCCTACCTCAGACCCCCACGTCTCTATCTCAAACCCCTACCTCAGACCCCCACGTCTCTATCTCAAGCCCCTACCTCAGACCCCATGTCTCTATCTCAAGCCCCTACCTCAGACCCCCCGTCTCTATCTCAACCCCTACCTCAGACCCCCACGACTCTATCTCAACCCCTACCTCAGACCCCCACGTCTCTATCTCAACCCCTACCTCAGACCCCCACGACTCTATCTCAAACCCCTACCTCAGACCCCCACGTCTCTATCTCAACCCCTAACTCAGACCCCCACGTCTCTATCTCAAACCCCTACCTCAGACCCCCACGTCTCTATCTCAAACCCCTGCCTCAGACCCCCACGACTCTATCTCAAACCCCTACCTCAGACCCCCACGACTCTATCTCAAGCCCATACCTCAGACCCCCACGACTCTATCTCAAGCCCCTACCTCAGACCCCCACGACTCTATCTCAACCCCTACCTCAGACCCCCACGTCTCTATCTCAAGCCCCTACCTCAGACCCCCATGTCTCTATCTCAAGCCCCTACCTCAGACCCCCACGTCTCTATCTCAAACCCCTACCTCAGACCCCCACGACTCTATCTCAAACCCCTACCTCAGACCCCCACGTCTCTATCTCAAACCCCTACCTCAGACCCCCACGACTCTATCTCAACCCCTACCTCAGACCCCCACGTCTCTATCTCAACCCCTAACTCAGACCCCCACGTCTCTATCTCAAACCCCTACCTCAGACCCCCACGTCTCTATCTCAAACCCCTGCCTCAGACCCCCACGACTCTATCTCAAACCCCTACCTCAGACCCCCACGACTCTATCTCAAGCCCATACCTCAGACCCCCACGACTCTATCTCAAGCCCCTACCTCAGACCCCCACGACTCTATCTCAAACCCCTACCTCAGACCCCCACGACTCTATCTCAAGCCCCTACCTCAGACCCCCACGACTCTATCTCAAGCCCCTACCTCAGACCCCCACGACTCTATCTCAAGCCCATACCTCAGACCCCCACGACTCTATCTCAAGCCCATACCTCAGACCCCCACGACTCTATCTCAAGGCCCTACCTCAGACCCCCACGACTCTATCTCAAGCCCCTAACTCAGACCCCCACGACTCTATCTCAAGCCCCTACCTCAGACCCCCACGACTCTATCTCAAGCCCCTACCTCAGACCCCCACGACTCTATCTCAAGCCCCTACCTCAGACCCCCACGACTCTATCTCAAGCCCCTAACTCAGACCCCCACGACTATCTCAAGCCCCTACCTCAGACCCCCACGACTCTATCTCAAGCCCCTACCTCAGACCCCACGACTCTATCTCAAGCCCCTACCTCAGACCCCCACGACTCTATCTCAAGCCCCTACCTCAGACCCCCACGACTCTATCACAAGCCCCTACCTCAGACCCCCACGACTCTATACCTCAGACCCCCACGACTCTATCTCAAGCCCCTACCTCAGACCCCCACGACTCTATCTCAAGCCCCTACCTCAGACCCCCACGACTCTATCTCAAGCCCCTATCTCAGACCCCTGCGACCCTACTTTACTCTCAGACCCCTGTGACCCTACCCTCAGACCCCTGTGACCCTACCTTAAACTCCCTACAACTCAACCTCAACCTCCGCGACCCTTCCCTCAGACCCCCGTGACCCTAAACTCCCTACAACTCTACCTCACACCCCAGTGTCGAACTTCACAGCTTGAGTTTGTTCGTGTTTGTGAAAGTTTGAAAGAGAGAAAAGTTACGACGAGTTCGTGTTTACAGTAACTTCAAAACTGAAATGCTGACAGCCGAAAGTGGCCGTTGTTTATAACATCTAAATCTCAGGGGAGGAGGTGGTGGTGGTGGTGGTGGCGGTGGTGTGGCTGATATAACCAGGGAAAACATTTCACTATGACTTGACTGTGAAACTTTTTACCAACCAATAAGACCGACGACGAGAAAGATTAACAATAACAACGGCTGTAGGCTTGGCTGAAGTTACAGGGCTACAGATAATTTTCCTAGGAAAGATAGTTTTTTTTTTTAAGGCATCACACAGTCGTGCCTGAATTACCTGCTTTACTATATTTATAACTTGGCATACACAGCTATTAAATCCTAGAAGTGTGCACACAGCTGTAAAACCCTAGAAGTGTGCACACAGCTGTAAAACCCTAGAAGTGTGCACACAGCTGTAAAACCCTAGAAGTGTGCACACAGCTGTAAAACCCTAGAAGTATGCACACAGCTGTAAAACCCTAGAAGTGTGCACACAGCTGTAAAACCCTAGAAGTGTGCACACAGCTGTAAAACCCTAGAAGTGTGCACACAGCTGTAAAACCCTAGAAGTGTGCACACAGCTGTAAAACACCAGAAGTGTGTACACAGCTGTAAAACCCCAGAAGTGTGCACACAACTACTAAACGCTAGAAGTGTGCATACAACTATTAAACACTAGAAGTTTGCACAGAGCTGCTAAACTTTAGAAGTGTGCACAGAGTTGCTAAACGCTAGAAGTGCGCACACAACTGCTAAACGCTAAAAGTGTGCACACAGCTGCTAAACGCTAGAAGTGCGCACACAAGTGTAAAACCCTAGAAGTATGCACACAGTTGTAAAATGCTAGAAGTGTGCACACAGTTGCAAAATGCTAGAAGTGTGCACACAGTTGCAAAATGCTAGAAGTGTGCACACAGTTGCAAAATGTTAGAAGTGTGCACATAACTGCTAAACGCTAGAAGTGTGCACACTACTGTAAAACCCTAGAAGTTTGCACAGAGCTGCTAAAAGCTAGAAGTGTGCACACAGTTGCAAAAAGCTAGAAATGTACACAGAGCTGCTAAACGCAAGAAGCGTACACAGAGCTGCTAAACGCTAGAAGTGTAAACAAAGCTGCTAATCGCTAGAAGTGTGCCCACAGCTGCTAAACGCTAGAAGTGTAAACAAAGCTGCTAATCGCTAGAAGTGTGCCCACAGCTGCTAAACGCTAGAAGTGTACACACAGTTGCAAACGCTAGAAGTGTACACAGAGCTGCTAAACGCTAGGCACACAGCTAATTCTTTAGAAACCTGCTTTTCAGCAGTAAAAATTATGTGGCTTCTAGACTCCTTTTTATACAACTTGAACCTACGTTAGCATTAATTCTCTGTTTTCTTATCTTGTGTACGAACGTAGCTCTTAGAATATTTCTTTCCTTCCACCCAACAAACAACGATAGAGATCTAAACAAAAACCTTAACAAGTTTGTGTATGTGTCTGTATGAGTGTGAGAGAGAGATAGATAGAGAGAGAAAGAGAGAGAGAAAGAAAGAGAGAGAGAAAGAGATAGAGAAAGAGAGGAGAAAAAAAAGAGATAAAGAGAGAGAAAGAGAGAAAGAAAGAAAGAGATAAAGAGAGAGAAAGCGAGAGAGGAAGAGAGAGAAAGAGACAGAGAAAGACAGAGAAAGAGAAAGAGAGAGAGAAAGAGAGAGAGAGAAAGAGAGAAAAAAAAATGAAAGATAGAGAAGAGAAGAGAAAGACAAAGAAAGAGAGAAAGAGAAAGAAAGAGACAGTGAAAGAGAGAGAGAGAGAAAGAGTGAGAGAGAGAGAAAGAGAGAGAGAAAGAGAGAAAGCGAAAGAGAAAGAGAGTGTGAAAGAGAGAGAGAAAAAGATAGAAAGAATCAGAGAAAAAGAAAGAGAGAAAGAGAAAGAGAGAGGGAAAGAGAGAGAGAAAAAGATAGAAAGAAAAAGAGAGAAAGAGAGAGAGAAAGAAAAAGACAAAGACAAAGAGATAGAGAGAGAAAGAGAGTGAGAAGGAGTTAGAGAGAGAGAGAGAAAGAGAGAGAGAAGAGAGAGAGGAAGAGAGACAGAAAGAGATAGAGAGAGAGAAGAGAGAGAGAAGAGAAAGAGAGAAAGACAGAGAAAAGAGAAAGAGAGAGAGAAAGAGAGAGAGAAAGAGAGAAAAAAAAATGAAAGATAGAGAAGAGAAGAGAAAGACAAAGAAAGAGAGAAAGAGAAAGAAAGAGACAGTGAAAGAGAGAGAGAGAAAGAGTGAGAGAGAGAGAAAGAGAGAGAGAGAGAAAGCGAAAGAGAAAGAGAGTGTGAAAGAGAGGAGAAAAAAGATAGAAAGAATCAGAGAAAAAGAAAGAGAGAAAGAGAAAGAGAGAGGGAAAGAGAGAGAGAAAAAGATAGAAAGAAAAAGAGAGAAAGAGAGAGAGAAAGAAAAAGACAAAGACAAAGAGATAGAGAGAGAAAGAGAGTGAGAAGGAGTTAGAGAGAGAGAGAGAAAGAGAGAGAGAAAGAGAGAGAGGAAGAGAGACAGAAAGAGATAGAGAGAGAGAAAGAGAGACAGAAAGAGAAAGAGAGATAGAGAGAGAAAAAGAGAAAGAGAGATGGAAAGAGAGAAAGAAAGAGATAGAGAGAGAGAGAAAGAGAAAGAGAGAGAGAAAGCAAGAGAGAAAGAGAGAGAGAGAAAAAGATAGATATAGAAAGAGAGAGTGAGAAAGAGAGATAGAGAAAGAAAGAGAGATAGAGAGAGAATGAGAGAGAAAGAGAGAAAGAGATAGAGAAAGAAAAGGAGAAAGAGAGAGAAAGAAGAGAGAGAAAGAAGAGAGAGAAAGAGAAGAGAGAGAGAAAGAGATAGAGAAAGAGAGAGAGAGAGAAAGAAAGAGAGAAAGAGAGAGAGAGAAAAAGATAGATATAGAAAGAGAGAGTGAGAAAGAGAGATAGAGAAAGAAAGAGAGATAGAGAGAGAGAATGAGAGAGAAAGAGAGAAAGAGACATAGAGAGAGAAAGAGAGGGAGAAAGAGAGAGAGAAAGAAAGAGAGAGAGAAAACGAGAGTGAAAGAGAGAGAGAAAGAGAGAGAGAGAGAAAAAGAGAGATAGAGAAAGAAAAGGAGAAAGAGAGAGATAGATAGAGAGAGAGAGCAGTCTGTTAGGGCCACAGCTAGCTAAGTGTGGGGTCTGGAACAGGCTGATCATATAATTAGATTATTAAAAAATTAAAATAATAGATGCATAAAACGATGGATGGATGGATGGATGGATGGATGGATGAGAATAAGTGTGGGCAGGTTGTACAGACCCTACACATGTTAACTAAGTAACTTGGGCAGGTTGTACTGACCCTACACATGTTAACTAAGTAACTTGGGCAGGTTGTACAGACCCTACACATGTTAACTAAGTAACTTGGGCAGGTTGTACTGACCCTACACATGTTAACTAAGTAACTTGGGCAGGTTGTACTGACCCTACACATGTTAACTAAGTAACTTCGGCAGGTTGTACTGACCCTACACATGTTAACTAAGTAACTTGGGCAGGTTGTACTGACCCTACACATGTTAACTAAGTAACTTGGGCAGGTTGTACAGACCCTACACATGTTAACTAAGTAACTTGGGCAGGTTGTACTGACCCTACACATGTTAACTAAGTAACTTGGGCAGGTTGTACTGACCCTACACATGTTAACTAAGTAACTTGGGCAGGTTGTACTGACCCTACACATGTTAACTAAGTAACTTGGGCAGGTTGTACTGACCCAACACATGTTAACTAAGTAACTCCTCCGAGCGGATCTTTACATTTCTAATCATACCCAGGAGACATGTCTGGTTATACTGGATGATGACCCAGGAGACTTGTTTGGTTATACTGGATGATGACCCAGGAGACATGTCTGGTTATACTGGATGATGACCCAGGAGACATGTCTGGTTATACTGGATGATGACCGATGAGACGTGTCTGGTTATACTGGATGATGACCCAGGAGACTTATCTGGTTATACTGGATGATGACCCAGGAGACATGTCTGGTTATACTGGATGATGACCCAGGAGACATATCTGGTTATACTGGATGATGACCCAGGAGACATGTCTGGCTATACTGGATGATGACCCAGGAGACATGTCTGGTTATACTGGATGATGACCCAGGAGACATGTCTGATTATACTGGATGATGACCCAGGAGACATGTCTGGTTATACTGGATGATGACCCAGGAGACATGTCTGGCTATACTGGATGATGACCCAGGAGACATGTCTGGTTATACTGGATGATGACCCAGGAGACATGTCTGGTTATACTGGATGATGACCCAGGAGACATGTCTGGTTATACTGGATGATGACCCAGGAGACATGTCTGGTTATACTGGATGATGACCCAGGAGACATGTCTGGTTATACTGGATGATGACCCAGGAGACATGTCTGGCTATACTGGATGATGACCCAGGAGACATGTCTGGCTATATTGGATGATGACCCAGGAGACATGTCTGGCTATACTGGATGATGACCCAGGAGACATGTCTGGCTATACTGGATGATGACCCAGGAGACATGTCTGGCTATACTGGATGATGACCCAGGAGACATGTCTGGCTATACTGGATGATGACTCAGAAGACATGTCTGGGTATACTAGATGATGACCGAGGAGACATGACTGGTTATACTGGATGATGGCCGAGGAGATATGTCTTGTTATACTGGATGATGACCTAGAAGACATATCTTGTTATGCTGGATGATGACCCAGGAGACATATGTGGTTATACAGGATGATGACCCAGGAGACATATCTGGTTATACTGGATGATGACCCAGGAGACATGTCTGGTTATACTGGATGATGACCGATGAGATGTGTCTGGTGATTCTGGGTGATGAACCAGCAGACATGTCTGGTTATACTGGATGATGACCGATGAGACGTGTCTGGTGATGCTGGATGATGAACCAGCAGACATGTCTGGTTATACTGGATGATGACCGATGAAATGTGTCTGGTGATTCTGGGTGATGGCCCAAGAGACATGTCTAGTTATACTTGGTGATGACCTAGCAGACATGTCTAGTAATACTGGGTGATGACTTAGCAGACATGTGTAGTTATACAGGGTGATGACCTAGTGGACATATCTAGTAGTACTGGATGACTTAGCAGACAGTTATACTGGGTGATGACCTAGCAGACATGTCTAGTTATACTTGGTGATGACCTAGCAGACATGTCTAGTAATACTGGGTGATGACTTAGCAGACATGTGTAGTTATACTGGGTGATGACCTAGTGGACATATCTAGTAGTACTGGATGATGACTTAGCAGACAGTTATACTGGGTGATGACCTAGCAGACATGTCTAGTTATACTTGGTGATGACCTAGCAGACATGTCTAGTAATACTGGGTGATGACTTAGCAGACATGTGTAGTTATACTGGGTGATGACCTAGTGGACATATCTAGTAGTACTGGATGATGACTTAGCAGACAGTTATACTGGGTGATGACCTAGCAGTCATGTCTAGTTATACTTGGTGATGACCTAGCAGTCATGTCTAGTTATACTGGGTGATGACCTAGCAGACATGTCTAGTTATATTGGGTGATGACCTAGCAGACATGTCAGTATTACTGGGTTATGACCTAGCAGACATGTCTAGTAATACTGGGTGATGACCCGTGAGTTAATTTCCTCGGGTTCTTCATGCAGGAGTGTGGATGTTTCCGAAGTGCTGGACGGAGTCTTTAAGCTGTCTCGGGGGAGCAGAGTCTGTGTTTACGTACTGTTAAGATGTAGTCTTGTACTGTAAAGATGTAATGTTGTACTATAAAGATGTAGTCTTGTACTATAAAGATGTAGTCTTGTACTATAAAGATGTAATCTTGTACTATAAAGAAGTAGTCTTGTACTATGAAGATGTAGTCTTGAACTATGAAGATGTACTCTTGTACTGCGAAGATGTAGTATTCTACTAAGAAGATGTAGTCTTGTACTGTGAAGGTACAATCTTGTGCTGTGAAGAACAGTCTTGTGCTGTAAAGATGTAGTCTTGTACTATAAAGATGTAATCTTGTACTGTGAAGATGTAGTCTTGTACTGTTAACATGCTGTCTTGTACTGTGAAGATGCAGTCTTGTACTGTGAAGATGTAGTCTTGTACTGTGAAGGTGCAGTCTTCTGTTGTGAAGAACAGTCTTGTACTGTGAAGATGTAGTCTTGTACTGTGAAGATGTAGTCTTGTACTGTGAAGATGTAGTCTTGTACTGTGAAGGTGCAGTCTTCTGTTCTGAAGAACAGTCTTGTACTGTGAAGATGTAGTCTTGTACTGTGAAGATGTAGTCTTGTACTGTGAAGATGTAGTCTTGTACTGTGAAGGTGCAGTCTTGCGCTGTGAAGAACTGTCTTGTGCTGTGAAGATGCAATCTTGTATTATAAAGATGAAATCTTGTACTGTGAAGATGTAGTCTTGTACTGTGAAGATGTAGTCTTGTACTGTGAAGATGTAGTCTTGTAATGTGACGATGTAGTCTTGTACTATGAATTTGTATTCTTGTAATGTGAAGATGAAGTCGTGTACTGTGAAGATGTAGTCTTGTAATGTGAAGATGTAGTCTTGTACTGTGAAGATGTAGTCTTGTAATGTGAAGATGTAGTCTTGTACTGTGAAGATGTAGTCTTGTAATGTGACGATGTAATCTTGTACTGTGAATTTGTATTCTTGTAATGTGAAGATGTAGTCGTGTACTGTGAAGATGTAGTCGTGTACTGTGAAGGTGCAGTCTTGTACTGTGAAGATGTACCTATGGCCAGGATAAAAGGAAACAGCTTTGCCAATCTTTCGGACAACATTTCGTGATATCTGGTGGCTCTATTTGTTGATGTTGAATTGAGCGAATTGATCCACGTGTCCTCAGAAAGAGCTTGATATGTAACTTGATGTTATTCACCTCCACTGAGTCATCATCATCCTGAGCCATTCAGTCAGTATACTGATGTTGTTCGACCATCGGCCCTGGTGAATCACCCTATGTCCATTTAAGAACGTATTTGTGGGACGCCCTACATGAGTTGATTAACTAGAGACTATCTTTCAGGAGTTGTGCTGTTGTTGTGTAGTTGACCTTTCTGTTGCATTTAAATTATCTCTCCAGAGTCATAACCTGGAAGCAAGAACTGGCTTTGGCTGAGGCTGTGATAGGCCTCAGGAGGCATCAATGCTAGAGAGTCAGAGTGCGGCAGTGAGAGAAGAGATGGACGGTGACAGACAGAATGACAGACAGACAGACAGACAGACAGACAGGCAGGGAGGCTGACAGGTAGCAGACAGACAGACAGGCAGGCAGACATACATACAGACAGTCAGGCAGGCAGACAGACAAACAGGCAGACAGACAGACAGGCAGCCAGGGCGGCAGACAGGCAGACAGGCTGGCAGGCAGACAGACAGACAGACAGACAGTAGTGATCGCGTTAACCCCCAATTGCCGATAAATTACTGATAAAAAAAACAAGAAAAAAACTCTAAAGTTTTGAAGGCTCACAGTTACTGTTACCGGTTCATGTGATCAAAAACCAAATAAAGAACCAGCCAAACCAGTCAGAGGATAACCAGGGCAGTAGACTGAACATTTACAAGTTGTATGCAGGAGAATCAGTAGGAAGACTGATGATTTAAGTTGTATGGAGGAGAATCAGCCAGTAGAGTGATGATTTAAGTTGTATGGAGGAGAATCAGCCAGTAGAGTGATGATTTAAGTTGTATGGAGGAGAATCAGCCAGTAGAGTGATGATTTAAGTTGTATGGAGGAGAATCAGCCAGTAGAGTGATGATTTAAGTTGTATGGAGGAGAATCAGCCAGTAGAGTGATGATTTAAGTTGTATAGAGGAGAATCAGTCAGTAGAGTGATGATTTAAAATTTGTATGGAGGAGAATCAGTCAGTAGAGTGATGATTTAAGTTGTATAGAGGAGAATCAGTCAGTAGAGTGATGATTTAAAATTTGTATGGAGGAGAATCAGTCAGTAGAGTGATGATTTAAAATTTGTATGGAGGAGAATCAGCTAGTTTTGACTTGGTTCAGTGTTTGAGCACTTTGTAAAGATTCAGTCAGTCTTGTGCATGTTCCTTGCCGAACTTTGCCTCCCTAACAGCACTCCTGTAGGCCTCTCGGTTGTGAGCTAGATGCCCTGCTGCTGATGCATCCATGAAACGATGTCTTACAACCATCTTCGCCTTGGTCTTACCCTCTCTTTGTCCCATTATATACCCGTCCAAGACGGTCTTCTCTAAATTCTCACGACGTTTAATGTGTTCAAAATATTTAAATTTTCTCTCTTTAATCGTCTTTACTAGCCAGCCTTCTTCAATATTAAGTTCTTGTAGTATGGACATATTTGTTCTTTTTTTTCTCAATGATATTTGAAGAATTCTTCTGCAGCATTTACATTCAAATGCATTTATGTGTTTCTCAGCTGTGTTGTTAAGTGTCCAGGTCTCACAGCCATATGTTGCGATGGGAAAGATGCATGCCCTTAACAATCTTATTTTTGTAGTTCTGTCTGTTCCTCTCCACAGATTCTTTATTTGTTTTACTTTCTGAAGAGTGATAGATGTCCTCCTTTTAATTTCCCTCATTGTATCTCCATTATTAGTTAGCAGTGGACCAAGATATTCAAAACTCTCCACTTCTTCCAGTTTTCCCTCATTGATGCATATTTCAGCTGCCTTGTTTGTTTTGTCAGTTGTCATCAATTTAGTTTTCTTCATTAAGATAGAGGTTTTGCTCTTCATTGTTCTTATGGATGGAAATAATCCGTTTTTCATTCAATTTTGTATTGCGGACTGTGCTATCAGCATATCTTCTAATCTCTGGTATTTCATAACCTCCAATTGTTATGGCATCATAATATTCTTTGTCTACATCTTCTCTAACATTCCTCATTATATTATCAGTATACAAGTTAAATAAGTAAGGCGAAAATATGCACCTCTGATTGACCCCTTGTTTTATGTCAAACCAAGTTATTTACTCTAACTGCTGCTGGTGACCTAGATACAGCAGTGATATTAATTGTATCACATGTGTTGGAAATCCCTTTTTCCCATATACATCCTGTACTAGATGACAGATAATGTTGGTTATGGTCACCATTCTGTGACGGTAGGCAGATGATCTCAATGTAGGGACAATGGCTACAATCACTGACTAGTACAGTCACTGTCTGGAAGGAAAGCAATGGCAAACTATCTTCTGAAAATATACCAAGAAACCCAAACAGCAACTTGGAAGGTCAGTAGGAAAAAAGGATCTTGTGGCGAGTCCCCCATGCCAGATAGATCTAATTTTAACAATGGGAAAGAGTGTGAAACAGAGGTCAGTACTATTGATTGTGATGACGGACAAAATCCTGACATTGTTACTAAGGAAAACTCCTGCATCAAACTAAAAAAGAAAAACAAGAGTAGAGGCACGGAATATGGGAAGTATGTAAGACGGAAAGTATGAATAATAAGTGACGAGATGAAAAGAATGGGGATACACATTTTGTGAATCTGCGAACATCGATGGAAAGGATCAGAACACTTCAATAGCGACAATGATGATATCTTTATATACACTGGTGGAGAATTAGGAGGAAAGAATGGAGTGGCTTTTTACTTGGACAAAGTAACATCAAAAACATTACTAGGTTAAAATCCAGTAAGTGGTAGAATCCTCACTGTAAGACTTAAGGCGACTCCTAGAAATGTAATTGTTAACTAGATATATGGACCTACATCAGAAGCAGAAGAAGAGGAAGTAGAAGACTTTTATAACACACTGCAGACAACGATAGACCAGGTACGGAAAAATGATATTGTATTAGTAATTGGCACTTTTAATAAAAAGATATGTTTTGGAAAAAATTTATTATAAGACGTGGAATGAGGCATGTGACAATCTAATGGCGTTTTGCGTGGACAATGAGTTAATACTCGCTAACACACTTTTTAGACAACATCCAAGAAGACTTTACACATGGACATCACCTGATGGGAAAACCAAGAATCAAATAGATTACATTTTAGTGCAAAGAAGGTGGAGATGAAGTATAACATCAGCAAAAACTTTACCAGGTGCTGATTGTGACACGGACCATGAGTTATTAATAGCAGACACGAAGATAAAGATAAAAAAGACAGTTACGGGATCAAGACCACTCCGCTTTGATCTTACAAAAATACCAGAACAATACGGTATAGAAGTGAAGAACCGTTTTGAAATCCTGACGGCTGTACAGAGGGAGATGACACCAGATGAATTGGCTATGCAGGCCAGATATATCATAAGAACAACATCTAACGACATAATTCCAATAAAGAAAACACATAAGAATTGATGGATTACAGCAGGCACACTAGAACTAATAAAACAACGTAGAGAAATGAAGACGAAATGGAAAGCGACAAACAACAACAAAGAGGAATATAAATCGTTAGCAAAAAAGTAAGAAGAAACATAAGAAACGACACAAAACAATACATACAAGATTGTTGTGAAAGAATACAAGAACATCAAAAGTGTGGAAGAGATAGTGAAATATTTAAAGAAATTAAGACATTAACTAGAAATATCACACCTAAACTAATTGTAATTTTTGCCGAGATGGGGAATACCTTGACACAGACAGAAGAAATTCTATAAAGATGGAAGGAATTTGCAGAGGAATGTATGATACAATTGACTGTGAAAGTAGAAATCAACAGTGTGAATTATTATTGGAGGAGAAAGAACCTGAAATGACAATAGAAGTTTTATGGGCAATAAAGAATCTGAAAAATGGTAAATCATCAGGATGTGATAAGATAGCAGGTGAATTTATTAAAGCAGGAGGAAAGGAATGTGTAACAATCTATCATGCACTATATAAAAAGATATGGCATTCAGGTATTTGGCCAAAAGAAAGGAAAAGAACTGTATCCATACCACTGCCACAAAAGGGTAACCTGAAATTATGCACAAACTACAGAACTGTTGCCCTGATTAGTCATGGCAGTAAAATTTTGTTAAAAATCATATTGTGTAGAAAGAAAATAGAAGAAGAAGTCAATATGGTCCAAGCTGGTTTCAGGCAAGGAAGAGGAACAAGATATCATATATTCAATATAAGATTAATAATAGAGAAATGCAGGTGAATCTATATTTAATTTTTATAGACTATTCAAAGGCATTTGATTGTGTACAACACCAGAAACTTTAGGAAATAATGGGAAACAATGAGGTTTCAAATACATTTGATACAATTAATATCACTGCTGTATCTTGACCAACAGCAGCAGTTAGAGTAAATGGTAAAACAATAACTTTGTTTGATATAAAACAAGGGGTCCCTCAGGGATGCATATTGAAAATATAATGAACATTGTTAGAGAAGATGTAGACAAAGAATATTACAATGCCATAAAAATTAGAGACTATGAAATACCAGAGATTAGATATGCTGATGACACAGTATTAATGCCCACAATACACAAATGGATGGAAAAACGGATTATTTCCATCCGTAAGAATAGTGAAGAGCAAAACCTCTATCTTAATGCGAAGAAAAAACTAAATTGATGACAACTGACAAAACAAACAAGGCAGCTGAAATATGCATCAATGAGTAATAATTGGAAGATATGGAGAGTTTTTAATATTTTGGATCATTACTAACTAATAATGGAGAAACAATGAGGGAAATAAAAAGGAGGACATCTATCGCTCTTCAGAAAGTAAAACAAATAAAGAACCTGTGGAAAAGAACAAACAGGGCTACAAAAATAAAATTTTAAGGGCATGCATCTTTCCCATCGCAACATATGGCTGTGAGACCTGGACACTTAACAAAACAGCTGAGAAACACATAAATGTCTTTAAATGCTACAGAAGAGTTCTTCAAATATGATTGACAAAAAACAGAACAAAAAAATAAAGAACGAATATATCCATACTACAAGAACTTAATATTGAAGAAGGCTGGCTGGTAAAGAGGATTAAAGAGAGAAAATTTAAATATTTGAACACATCAAACTTCGTGAGAATTTAGAGAAGACCGTCTTGGAAGGGTATATAATGAGACAAAGAAAGAGAGTAAAGTCAAGGCGAAGATGGTTGTAAGACATCGTTGATGATCTGCACATGGATGCATCAGCAGCAGGGCATCCTGCTTACAACAGAGAGGCCTACAGAAGTACTGATAGGGAGGCAAAGTTCCGCAAGAGACCTGAAAATGGCTGACTGACGTTTGTAAAGAGTTTTTACTTTTGCATTACAAAATAAAGGTATAAAGTACTGAATGTTGTACTGAGAAAGTCGGTAATTAGGAAAGTACTTCATGTAAGGCAAAAGTCAACTCTATCGGTTTCAAAATCTTAACGCGATCACAGAAAGACAGACAGACAAATAGATACTCCAGTTATCCAAAAGTTGTCTGATTCCAAATTGTCGTCTTAGCTGACAAATGCCAATTCGATGACACCAGCAGCATTTGAAAGTAAAAAGTTAGTAACGAGCTAAAATGTATTTCTCTGTTTCCTACTTCTGGAGGAGGCCATATTATGATATGTTCTTCGTTATATGTTTTTTTGTCTCCTTTGTGCAAGTAACCCTCGAAAAAGGCTCACGCCGAAATATCGGATGTTGTATGTTTTTCATTTATACATTCTCATACTTTATATTAGTTTTTTCTCATTTTACTCACTCCCTCTGCCACTTTGTAAAACTACACCATACACCTTTCTGTATGTTATGGAGCACCTAATGTGAATAAAGCAGTTTAAGCTTGAGATGGGGGTGTCAAAGCCCTTCTTGCCCTCCCCAAGCGACGACCCTGAAGTATGGGGCAGAATGTATGTTTCAACCAAACAGAGAATACAAAATGAATGTTGATATAAGAAAAGTTCATAAGTTCAGTGATTAGGCAAGTGTTGATTTGTCAAAGAATCATTACAAAATACGGGTTAAAAAGCGTTGAGCATGTCCACAATCTGATTATGTCTGCATTCTGACCGATTACATTCTGACTAAGCTATGTTTACGTCTCGACTGACTTATGGCTACATCCTGACTGAGTCTATATTCTTAGTTGTGTCTATATTCTGGGTATATTATGTCTATAACCTAAGTTGTGTCCACATTCTGATTGAGTTATGGCTTACATACTGTCTGTGCTGTATTTACATCTTGATTGACTTATATATGTATCTTGATTGCCTTTTGTCTGTATCTTGACTGACCTATGTCTGTATCTTGATTGACCTATGTGTGCGTATCCTAATCACGCTGAGGTTTTCCGGTGAGAAAGTCTAACCCTGGACTGGATGGGCAACCACCTCTCACCCGGCGGTGATACATGGATATCTCAAAACACGTCGAGGTTTTCCGGTGAGAAAGTCCAACTCTGGCCTGGGTGGGCTACCGCCTCTCACCCAGCGGGGATGCACTGATATCCTAAACACGTCGAGGTCTTCCGGTGAGAAAGTCCAACCCTAGACTAAACTGGTGCAATGAAAACCACGGTGTCACGCAATCCCGCTTCCGAGACCCACCAAGAACACAGGATAAAGCACTGTGATACTCTGAACCCCTTGTGGTCCTCTCGTGGATCTCGTGTGGTCTATTTTGGACCACACAGGGGACCACGGGACCTAACGAGGACCACAGGCGTGAATTCAGTAGGTTCACAGTGCGGTTTTTGGTGGTAGAAGTGAACAAAGAAGAAGAGGATCATTACTAACTAATAATGGAGATACAATTAGGGAAATTAAAAGGAGGACATCTATCGCTCTTCAGAAAGTAAAACAAAGAACCTGTGGAAAAGAACAAACAGGGCTACAAAAATACGATTTTAAGGGCATGCATCTTTCCCATCGCAACATATGCCTGTGAGACCTGGACACTTAACAAAACAGCTGAGAAACACATAAATGTCTTTAAATGCTACAGAAGAGTTCTCCAAATATGATTGACAAAAAACAAACAAAAAAATAAAGAACGAATATATCCATACTACAAGAACTTAATATTGAAGAAGGCTGGCTGGTAAAGAGGATTAAAGAGAGAGAATTTAAATATTTTGAACAGATCAAACGTCGTGAGAATTTAGAAAAGATCGTCTTGGAAGGGCATATAATGAGACAAAGAAAGAGAGTAAAGTCAAGGCGAAGATGGTTGTAAGACATCGTTGATGATCTGCACATGGATGCATCAGCAGCAGGGCATCCTGCTTACAACAGAGAGGCCTACAGGAGTGCTGATAGGGAGGCAAATTTCCGCAAGAGACCTGAAAATGGCTATCGGATGTTGTATGTTTTTCATTTATACATTCTCATACTTTATATTAGTTTTTTCTCACTTGACTCACTCCCTCTGGCATTTTGTAAAACTACACCATACACCTTTCTGTATGTTATGGAGCACCTAATGTGAATAAAGCAGTTTAAGCTTGAGGTGGGGGTGTCAATGCCCTTCTTCCCCTCCCCAAGCGACGACCCTGAAGTATGAGGCAGAATGTATGTTTCAACCAAACAGAGAATACAAAATGAATGTTGATATAAGAAAAGTTCATAAGTTCAGTGATTAGGCAAGTGTTGATTTGTCAAAGAATCATTACAAAATACGGGTTAAAAAGCGTTGAGCATGTCCACAATCTGATTATGTCTGCATTCTGACCGATTACATTCTGACTAAGCTATGTTTACGTCTCGACTGACTTATGGCTACATCCTGACTGAGTCTATATTCTTAGTTGTGTCTATATTCTGGGTATATTATGTCTATAACCTAAGTTGTGTCCACATTCTGATTGAGTTATGGCTTACATACTGTCTGTGCTGTATTTACATCTTGATTGACTTATATATGTATCTTGATTGCCTTTTGTCTGTATCTTGACTGACCTATGTCTGTATCTTGATTGACCTATGTCTGTATCTTGATTGACCTATTTCTGTATCTTGATTGACCTATGTCTGTGTCTTGATTGACCTATGTCTGTGTCTTGATTGACCTATGTCTTTATCTTGATTGACATATGTCTGTATCTTGATTGACCTATGTCTGTATCTTGATTGACCTATTTCTGTATCTTGATTGACCTATGTCTGTATCTTGAATGACCTATTTCTGTATCTTGTCTGACCTATGTCTGTATCTTGATTGACCTATGTCTGTATCTTGACTGACTTATGTCTGTATCTTGACTGACCTATGTCTGTATATTGATTGACTTATGTCTGTATCTTGTCTGACCTATATTTGTACTTTGACTGACCTATGTTTGTATCTTGACTGACATATGTTAATATCTTGACTAAACTATATTTGTATCTTGATTGACCTGTACCTGTATCTTGATTAACCTGTGTCTGTATCTTGATTGACCTGTGCCTGTGTCTTGATTCATCTCTTGATTGACCTGTGCCTGTATCTTGATTGACCTGTGCCTGTATCTTGATTGACCTGTGCCTGTATCTTGATTCATTTCTTGATTGACCTGTGCCTGTATCTTGATTGACCTGTGCATGTGTCTTGATTGACCTGTGCCTGTGTCTTGGTTCATCTCTTGATTGACCTGTGCCTGTGTCTTGTTTCATCTTTTGATTGACCTGTGCCTGTATCTTGATTCATCTCTTGATTGACCTGTACCTGTATCTTGATTGACATGTGCCTGTGTCTTGATTGACCTGTGTCTGTGTCTTGATTCATCTCTTGACTGACCTGTGCCTGTATCTTGATTGACCTGTGCCTGTGTCTTGATTCATCTCTTGATTGTCCTGTGAATGTGTCTTGATTCATCTCTTGATTCCGCTGTTGGCGAGATCTTCAGCTGCCGTGCGTGGAGCAGTGCTCTTCCCGGCCAATGAAGAAATTTGCAAATGAGGTTGCCGCGCAGCATCACTGCGGAAAAGGTGGTTGAAAGAATAAAGCGAAGCAAACAGTCAAATCACGGCACCTCTGGTCTGGAGGTCGGCCACGTCCTGAGTGCAGTCATATCGTGTGAAATGCATGAACCGGTTTGTCCCAGAGGTTAAGTCACTGCTGGCTTGACTTTTCAAATGCCGCGCGTGGAGTGAAGCTCCTCCCGGTTAAGGAAGTAAATGCGGAAATAAAGGTTGCTGTGCGGCGCCGATGGGAAAAGGTGGTGGAAAGTGAAGTTTAACCTGGTATGTCCAGTAGTATCGCTACGAGAGCTATACCACGGCACCTCTGCTCTAGAGGCCGCCTACGTCCGAAATACACCTACACTGGTGAAATATGCCTAAACCGGCACACACCAGGGGTGGAACTCGATGGCTAGACATGTCATGCCACCTCCGCTCTAGAGGTCGGTAACGCCTGATAAACACCCATACTGGTGAATTTTGCCTAAACCGGCTCATACCAGGGGTGAATCTTGAAGGCTATGAATGTCACAGTACCTCTGCCCTAGAGGTCGGTCCCGTCCCAAACATGCCCATACTGGGAAATGCCTAAACCGGCTCAACCCAGGGGTAGAAGTCACTAGTGGCGAGGATTCGTCCTCCTGGACAAAAGCTCCATCCTGGTCACAACTAGGAAGGGTAGCGGCCACGACCGCAAAATGCTGAAGTCGGAGACACTGGACCAGGGAAGTCTAGATAGGCAACCACCTCTCACCCGGCGGGGATGTTTGCGTATCCTAATCACGCTGAGGTTTTCCGGTGAGAAAGTCCAACCCTGGACTGGATGGGCAACCACCTCTCACCCGGCGGTGATACACGGGTATCTCATAACACGTCGAGGTTTTCCGGTGAGAAAGTCCAACTCTGTCCTGGGTGGGCTAACGCCTCTCACCCAGCGGGGATGCACTGATATTCCAAACACGTCGAGGTCTTCCGGTGAGAAAGTCCAACCCTAGACCAAACTGGTGCAATGAAAACCACGGTGTCACGCAATCCCGCTTCCGAGACCCACCAAGAATACAGGCTAAAGCACTGTGATACTCTGAACCCCTTGTGGTCCTTCGTGGAACTCATGTGGTCTATTTTGGACCACACAGGGGGCCACCGGACCTAACGAGGACCACATGTGTGAATTCAGTAGGTTCACAGTGCGGTTTTTGGTGGTAGAAGTGAACGAAGAAGAAGAAGAAGAAGATCTCTTGATTGACCTGTGCCTTGTGTCTTGATTCATCTCTTGATTGACCTGTGCCTGTATCTTGATTCATCTCTTGATTGACCTGTGCCTGTATCTTGATTCATCTCTTGATTGACTTGTGATTCCCAGCTTCACGTCGCGACCCAAAATAAAGAAGTAGGGATCTCGGTTTGGTCGCGGGTGTCTTAGATAGGGTCGCGTGTGTCTTAGATAGGGTCGCGGGTGTCTTAGATAGGGTCGCGGGTGTCTTAGATAGGGTCGCAAGGAGATATTATATATAGAGGGACATCGATTATCCGAACCACTGCTTCCCAGTATAATAATAATAATAATAATAATAATAATAATAATAACAATAATATAGCTTTGAATTAGAAAAAAATAATGTATAGCTTTCAGTCCAAAACAAGCTTAAATCTTGGGATTGCTAATGTTAGGAAAGTTCTTAACCCTTTCTGGGATTAGGCTCAGTTTGTTGTCTGGCATTGCAGATGTCGTACTCGTTGTGTTTTCGCTTTCTTAATGTTTTATATTTAGTTTGTAGCTATTTTAATATTGTGTAGTTTTTTTTTCTTTCATTTTTATACTCTGTACTTTTGGGTTCATGATGACATCTATAACGGAAAGAAATCACAATATATCAATGATTGAGGATAAGGTTACAATTATTTTGTGTAATTTATCATATTTCAGAATACGGTGGTAAAACTTACATTCAGTAACTAATTCCAGGCCTAACTACTGTTATAAACTTTCATGCACGTTTAACTAACCGAACCACTTTGGCCTGATTTTGTGTCGGATAACTGACGTTCTACTGTGTATATTTTGTTGAATTTCATTATTTTGAGTCACGGGGCAGGCGCTATTTCTGGTTTAGGGTCGCGCTAAGAAAAGGTTGAGAACCGCTGCTTAGGCAGGAAATGAAGCGTAGCAACCTGTGTCAAGTATTATGTGCATGAAACAAAAATAACCATGACGTAATAATGAGCTTTCGAGAGAGAGACTGCTCACGAAAGTGGTTTTCCCTGAAATTGCACATCACGAGCTCACTTGCTTTGTTCCATTCAGAAGAAGAAGTCCTTTCCTGAAAGCTTTATAAACTGGTAAGTACTTTATGTTTCTATTACTTATCTTGATGTTATCTAGCGAGCCTTATTGCTTTTGTTATCCGTTTTATTATTATTTTTTTTTGTTAACTAAAATATTACATTCTTATTTGTGCTTGTTGACGTGACGTTTACACGACTCTAACCAAAGCTAAACTTCCCAAGAAAGATTTCACAGTTTATACTTCCAACAGCTCATTTTACGAATTTTGTATCCACCACGTAACTTAACACTATCTCACACTAACCTACACGTAACTTAACACTAGCTCACATTAACCTACACCTAACTTAACACTAGCTCACACTAACCTATACCTAACTTAACACTAGCTCACACTAACCTACACCTAACTTAACACTAGCTCAAACTAACCTACACCTAACTTAACACTAGCTCAAACTAACCTACACGTAACTTAACACTAGCTCACACTAACCTACACCTAACTTAACACTAGCTCAAATTAACCTACACCTAACTTAACACTAGCTCACATTAACCTACACCTAACTTAACACTAGCTCAAACTAACCTACACCTAACTTAACACTATCTCACACTATCCTACACGAAACTTAACACTATCTCACACTAACATACAAGTAACCTAACACTAGCTCACACTAACCTACACGTAACTTAACACTAGCTCACACTAACCTACACGTAACTTAACACTAGCTCACACTAACCTACACGTAACTTAACACTAGCTCAAACTAACCTACACGTAACTTAACACTAGCTCACACTAACCTACACGTAACTTAACACTAGCTCACACTAACCTACACGTAACTTAACACTAGCTCACACTAACCTACACCTAACTTAACACTAGCTCACACTAACCTACACCTAACTTAACACTAGCTCAAACTAACCTACACGTAACTTAACACTAGCTCACACTAACCTACACCTAACTTAACACTAGCTCACACTAACCTACACCTAACTTAACACTAGCTCACACTAACCTACAGCTTAGAACAGTTGATTTTTGTGCTAGTGTTACAGCTGAGTAAAGTGACAATGCTCTATTTTGATGGGTACGCTGAAATGTGAGAATCAGGATGCATACTTTATTCTTATATTTGTTTTTGCTGAATATGTTGCTGATGTTTAGTTTCTTTCGCTTTTCCCCCAAATGTTTTATACTTTTATGTAAGAAGATTATTGAAGAGAGCACTGAAAGAGGCCTAGAGCCTAACAGTAACGACATATAAATAAAGGTAATATCAAACAGAATAAATATACCACAGAGCAAAGTCCTTTCAAACAGGAAGACACTGATACCAAAAAAAAAGAAATTTAATGACCTTGGAACAACAGTAACAGATGATAGCAAGTGCATAAATGAAATAAAATCATGAATAGGTAAGCTTTTTATGACATGAAGAAGATACTAACAAATAAGAAGATATTTACAAATAAAAAGGTGCTGACAAATAAGAAGATACTAACAAATAAGAATATACAGATAAGAAGATACTAACAAATAAGAAAAAGTACATAGAAGCGAGGGGAACTATTTACAGTGCTATATAGAGACAATATTTCTATATGGTTATGAAACTTGGATAGTTTTTTAAAATAGTTAAAAAAAAATAATAAGGAAACTGGAAACAACACAGCTATAGTTGTGGAGAAAGATGCAGCAAATATCATGGGCAGACAGAAATATACAAACGAAGAGCTCCTCAGAGAAGTTTCAGAACAAGTTTTAGTTGAACGGATATAAAAAGACAGTGAGAACTTCTTGGACATGTCACGAGAAGACAGAAGTTGAAGAGCCAAGTAAACAAATCAGGAAAACAAAACAATGAGAGACGAAAGCCCAGAAAAAAGTACCTCAGCTGACTGACAAGAATGTGAATTAATTCAAGACCTGCACAAGATCAAGAAGAATAATGGCCAGCGCTATCAAGCTGGGCTGTTCTCAAGCACATGCAAGGAAAGAAAGTTCACAGTTGTGTCTTGGAGGGATGAACTGGACTATGTTGTTATTGTCCACATCTCCCCTGACATAGCAGCACAGTAGAGGGTGATTTGTTCAGCACACTAGAGGGTGGTTTATTCAGCACTATAGAGGATGATTTATTCAGCACACTAGAGGATGATTTATTCAGCACTCTAGAGGGTGATTTATTCAGCACACTAGAGGGTGATTTATTCAGCACACTAGAGGGTGATTTATTCAGCACACTAGAGGGTGATTTATTCAGCACACTAGAGGTTGATTTATTCAGCACACTAGAGGGTGATTTATTCAGCACACAAGAGGGTGATTTGTTCAGCGCACTAGAGGGTGATTTATTCAGCGCACTAGAGGGTGACTTCTTCCGCAATATAGAGGGTGATTTGTTCTGCATTCTAGAGGGTGATGTGGTCAATACACTAGAGAGTGATGTGGTCAACACACTAGAGGGTGATGTGGTCAACACACTAGAGGGTGATGTGGTCAACACACTAGAGGGTGATGTGGTCAACACACTAGAGGGTGATGTGGTCAACACACTAGAGGGTGATGTGGTCAACACACTAGAGGGTGATGTGGTAAACACAGTAGAGTGTGATGTGGTCAACACGTTAGAGAGTGATGTGATCAACACACTAGAGTATAATGTGGTCAACACATTAAAGTGTGATGTGGCCTACACATTAGATAGTGATGTGGTCAACACACTAGAGGGTAATGTGGTCAACACACTAAAGGGTGAGTTGGTCATCTTGCTAGAGTGTGATGTGGTCATCTCGCTAGAGTGTGATGTGGTCAGCATATTAGAGGGTGATGTTATCAGCATACTAGAGGGTGATGTTATCAGCATACTAGAGGGTGATATGATACGCATACTAGAAGATGATGTTATACGCATATGAGAAGATGATGTGGTCATCATGCTAGAAGGCGATGTGGTCAGCATACTAGAGGGTTATATGGTCAGCATACTAGAAGGTGATGTGATCACCATACTAGAGGGTGATGTGTTCAGCATACTGGAAGTTGATGTGGTCAACACACTAGAGGGTGATGTGGTCAACACACTAGAGGGTGATGTGGTCAACACACTAGAGGGTGATGTGGTCAACACACTAGAGGGTGATGTGGTCAACACACTAGAGGGTGATGTGGTCAACACACTAGAGGGTGATGTGGTAAACACAGTAGAGTGTGATGTGGTCAACACGTTAGAGGGTGATGTGGTCAACACACTAGAGTATAATGTGGTCAACACATTAAAGTGTGATGTGGTCTACACATTAGAGGGTGATGTGGTCAACACACTAGAGGGTAATGTGGTCAACACACTAAGGGGTGAGTTGGTCATCTTGCTAGAGTGTGATGTGGTCATCTCGCTAGAAGGCGATGTGATCACCATACTAGAGGGTGATATGTTCAGCATACTAGAAGTTGATTTGATCACCATACTAGAGGGTGATGTGTTCAGCATACTGGAAGTTGATTTGATCACCATACTAGAGGGTGATGTGTTCAGCACACTGGAAGTTGATTTGATCAGCATACTAAAGGGTGATGTGGTCAGCATACTAGAGGGTGATGTGTTCAGCATACTAGAGGGTGATGTTGTCAGTATGTTAGAGGGTGATGTTGTTAGCATACTGGAGGTTGATGTGATAAGCATACTAGAGGATGATATAGTCAGCATACTAGAGGGTGATATAGTCAGCATACTAGAGGGTGATGTAGTCAGCATGCTAGAGGGTGATGTTGTCAGTATGCTAGAGGGTGATGTTGTTAGCATACTGGAGGGTGATGTGGTCAGCATACTAATGGGTGATGTAGTCAGCATACTGGAGTGTGATGTAGTCAGTATGTTAGAGGGTGATGTGGTCAGCATACTAATGGGTGATGTAGTCAGCATACTAGAGGGTGATGTTGTCAGTATGTTAGAGGGTGATGTGGTCAGCATACTAATTGGTGATGTAGTCAGCATACTGGAGTGTGATGTAGTCAGCATACTAGAGGGTGATGTTGTCAGTATGTTAGAGCTTGATGTTGTTAGCATACTGGAGTGTGATGTAGTCAGCATACTAGAGGGTGATGTTGTCAGTATGTTAGAGGGTGATGTTGTTAGCATACTGGAGTGTGATGTTGTCAGTATGTTAGAGGGTGATGTTGTTAGCATACTGGAGTGTGATGTATTCAGCATACTAGAGGGTGATGTTGTCAGTATGTTAGAGGGTGATGTTGTTAGCATACTGGAGTGTGATGTAGTCAGCATACTAGAGGGTGATGTTGTCAGTATGTTAGAGGGTGATGTTGTTAGCATACTAGAGTGTGATGTAGTCAGCATACTAGAGGGTGATGTTGTTAGCATACTGGAGTGTGATGTAGTCAGCATAGTAGAGGGTGATGTTGTCAGTATGTTAGAGGGTGATGTTGTTAGCATACTGGAGTGTGATGTAGTCAGCATACTAGAGGGTGATGTTGTCAGTATGTTAGAGGGTGATGTTGTTAGCATACTAGAGGGTGATGTGGTCAGCATACTAGAGGGTGATGTAGTCAGCATACTAGAGGGTGATGTGGTCAGCATACTAGAGGGTGATGTAGTCAGCATACTAGAGGGTGATGTGGTCAGCATACTAGAGGGTGATGTGGTCAGCATACTAGAGGGTGATGTGGTCAGCATACTAGAGGGTGATGTAGTCAGCATACTGGAGTGTGATGTAGTCAGCATACTAGAGGGTGATGTTGTCAGTATGTTAGAGGGTGATGTTGTTAGCATACTAGAGGGTGATGTGGTCATCATCCCTCCTACCGCCTTCCCTTCCAAAGCTCCAGATGAGGTCAGGTTCCCGTATCAACAACGTGGGGTGACTAGTGCACCTGGTATTTGAACCACTGACCTTCGCCATGAGTGTAGTGTGTTATCCATTTCACGTCTAGTGGCCCCCCTCTATGACACGTGGCATGTTCTAGTTATTTGTGCTAGCGATTCCTAAATTGTTTATACCTCTCGTTCCCCTTAATGTAGTTCCCCATGGCTCGGCTGTGGTCCATCCAGCGCGTGGTATTAAAAATGTCTTCCAAAAACTCATCATCTGTGAACTTGTGTGCTGGAGCTCGTCGTGGGTACAAACTGATAATTACAACAACAAAAAATTGTCAGTGGTTCTCAAGATGACCTTTCACGGACCTCTGATTGGGGAACCTGTTCCATTTCCTCTGTTCGTGTATTATCCTATAATTTATATTTACCTGATGCTTTCCTGTGTGTAAGTGTTCTATATTTTTTTCCTAGAACATTCCCTCTTTGCATTATGTGTGTGTGTGACCTACATAGAATTATCGAAGACTGTCGTTTAGCTATTTATGGAAGTGTTAGTCCAGGACTTAGGGAGAAGCTACTGCCACTAGCACGCTAGATGGCGTGCGTGCAGATTAGTATACTTCACTCTCAGAGTTCTTCACTTAGTTCTTCCTTGAAGGGGGACAATCTATGCAGATCTCCAACATACAGGTAACAGTGACATATACATACAGGTAACAGTGACATAAACATACAGGTAATGGTGACATAAACATACAGGTAACAGCGACATAAACATACAGCTAACAGTGACATAAACATACAGGTAACAGTGACACAAACATACAGCTAACAGTGACATAAACATACAGGTAACAGTGACATAAACATACAGGTAACAGTGACATAAACATACAGGTAACAGTGACATAAACATACAGGTAACAGCGACATAAACATACAGGTAACAGTGACATAAACATACAGGTAACAGTGACATAAACATACAGGTAACAGCGACATAAACATACAGGTAACAGTGACATAAACATACAGGTAACAGCGACATAAACATACAGGTAACAGTGACATAAAAAGTAGGTCAGAAGTCGGGCTGCACACGTGACTTTATTCTTTGAACTGACTCACTGTTTTGGTTTACCTTTTCTCTCAAGCTTTCTCCTCTTATCTCCAGCTTTCTCACCTTCTCTCCAGCTTTCTCTCCTTCTCTGCAGCTTTCTTCTGTTATGTCTAGCTTTCTCCCGTTATCTCTAGTTTTCTCCCGTTCTCTCCAGCTTTATTCCGTTCTCTCTAGTTTTATCCCGTTTTCTCTAGCTTTCTCCCATTCTCTCCAGCTTTCTCAGTTCTCTCCAGATTTCTTCGTTCTCTCCAGATTTCTCCGTTCTCTGTAGCATTCTCCCGTTCTCTCCAGCTTTCTCCGTTCTCTCTAGCTTTCTCACATTCTTTCTAGCTTTACCCCGTTATCTCTAGCATTCTCCCGTTCTCTCCAACTTTCTCTCGTTATCTCTAGTTTTCTCCCGTTATCTCTAGCTTTTTTTCTCTTATCTCTAGCTTTCTTCTGTTATCTCTAGCTTTCTTCTGTTATCTCTTGCTTTCTTCTGTTATCTCTAGCTTTCTTCTGTTATCTCTAGCTTTCTCCTGTTATCTCTAGCTTTCTTCTGTTATCTCTAGCTTTCTCCTGTTATCTCTAGCTTTCTTCTGTTATCTCTTGCTTTCTTCTGTTATCTCTAGCTTTCTTCTGTTATCTCTAGCTTTCTTCTGTTATCTCTTGCTTTCGTCTGTTATCTCTAGCTTTCTTCTGTTATATCTAGCTTTCTTCTGTTATCTCTAGCTTTCTTCTGTTATCTCTAGCTTTATTCCGTTACCGCCAGCTTTCTTCCCTTCTCTCCAGCTTTCTCCGTTCTCTCCATCTTTCTCCATTCTCTGTAGCATTCTACCGTTCTCTCCAGCTTTCTCCGTTCTCTCCAGCTTTCTCTGTTCTCTCCAGCTTTCTCCTCTTATCTCCAGCTTTCTCCATTCTCTGTAGCATTCTCCCGTTCTCTCCAGCTTTCTCCGTTCTCTCCAGCTTTCTCCTGTTCTCTCCAGCTTTCTCCCGTTCTCTCCAGCTTTCTCCCTTCTCTCAAGCCTTCTCTCGTTCCTTCCAGCTTTCTCAGTTCTTTCCAGTTTTCTCCCATTCTTTCCAGCTTTCTCCGTTCTATGTAGCATTCTCCCGTTCTCTCCAGCTTTCTCCGTTCTATGTAGCATTCTCCCGTTCTCTCCAGCTTTCTCCGTTCTCTCCAGCTTTCTCCGTTCTCTGTAGCATTCTCCCGTTCCCTCCCGCTTTCTCCGTTCTCTCCAGTTTTATCCGTTCTCTGTAGCATTCTCCCGTTCTCTTCAGCTTTCTCGATTCTCTGTAGCATTCTCCCGTTTTCTTCAGCTTTCTCCGCTCTCTGTAGCATTCTCCCGTTTTCTTCAGCTTTCTCCGTTCGTTGTAGCATTCTCTCGTTCTCTCCAGCTTTCTCCACTTCTCTCCAGCTTTCTCTCCTTCTCTCCACCTTTCTCTCCTTCTCTCCAGCGTTCTCCACTTCTCAGCAGCTTTCTCCCTTCTCTCCAGCTCTCTCACATTAACTGCAGCTTTCTCCCGTTCTCTCTAGCTTTCTACCGTTATTTCCAGCTTTCTCCCGTTCTCTCCAGCTTTCTCCCGTTCTTTCTAGTTTTATCCGGTTCTCTCTAACATTCTTCCGTTCTCTCTAGCTTTCTCCCGTTATCTCTAGTTTTCTCCCGTTCTCTCCAGCTTAATCCCTTTCTCTCTAGTTTTATCCCGTTTTCTCCAGCTTTCTCCCATTCTCTCCAGCTTTCTCCCGTTCTCTCTAGCTTTCTTCGTTCTCTCCAGCTTTCTCCGTTCTCTGTAGCATTCTCCAGTTCTCTCCAGCTTTCTCCCGTTATTTCAAGCTTTCTCCCGTTTTCTTCAGCTTACTCCGTTCTCTCCAGATTTCTCCGTTCTCTGTAGCATTCTCCAGTTCTCTCCAGCTTTCTCCCGTTATTTCAAGCTTTCTCCCGTTCTCTCCAGCTTTCTCCGTTCTCTCCATCTTTCTCCATTCTCTGTAGCATTCTACCGTTCTCTCCAGCTTTCTCCGTTCTCTCCAGCTTTCTCTGTTCTCTCCAGCTTTCTCCTCTTATCTCCAGCTTTCTCCATTCTCTGTAGCATTCTCCCGTTCTCTCCAGCTTTCTCCGTTCTCTCCAGCTTTCTCCCGTTCTCTCCAGCTTTCTCCCGTTCTCTCCAGCTTTCTCCCTTCTCTCAAGCCTTCTCTCGTTCCTTCCAGCTTTCTCAGTTCTTTCCAGTTTTCTCCCATTCTTTCCAGCTTTCTCCGTTCTATGTAGCATTCTCCCGTTCTCTCCAGCTTTCTCCGTTCTATGTAGCATTCTCCCGTTCTCTCCAGCTTTCTCTGTTCTCTCCAGCTTTCTCCGTTCTCTGTAGCATTCTCCCGTTCCCTCCAGCTTTCTCCGTTCTCTCCAGTTTTATCCGTTCTCTGTAGCATTCTCCCGTTCTCTTCAGCTTTCTCGATTCTCTGTAGCATTCTCCCGTTTTCTTCAGCTTTCTCCGCTCTCTGTAGCATTCTCCCGTTTTCTTCAGCTTTCTCCGTTCGTTGTAGCATTCTCTCGTTCTCTCCAGCTTTCTCGTTCTCTGTAGCATTCTCCTGTTCTCTCCAGCTTCCTCTGTTCTCTCCAGCTTTCTCGTTCTCTGTAGCATTCTCCCGTTCCCTCCAGCTTTCTCCGTTCTCTCCAGCTTTCTCCGTTCTCTGTAGCATTCTCCCGTTCTCTCTAGCTTTCTCTGTTCCTCCAGCTTTCTCCGTTCTCTGTAGCATTCTCCCGTTCCCTCCAGCTTTCTCCGTTCTCTCCAGCTTTATCCGTTCTCTGTAGCATTCTCCCGTTATCTTCAGTTTTCTCCGTTCTCTGTAGCATTCTCCCATTTTCTTCAGCTTTCTCCGTTCTCTGTAGCATTCTCCCGTTTTCTTCAGCTTTCTCCGTTCTCTGTAGCATTCTCCCGTTTTCTTCAGCTTTCTCCGTTCTCTGTAGCATTCTCCCGTTTTCTTCAGCTTTCTTCCGTTACCTCTCTCTTCTCCCCCTCTGGTCCCCTTTCTCTGGGGCCTCATACTAGAGCCAGCGAGTTTTGGTCTACCAGCTTAGAGTGACCTCCGTCTCCACATACAAAAGATGTGCTATTTTACTCCTTGGGATCCCCTCCTCCTCCCCTCCCCAGTTTCCCGCTCACTGTCTGAAGCTACTAGGCGGGATAGTCTTTCTTGACAATGTGAACTAAACTACTAACTCACAGTTACCCTCTACCCACTGCTCGATTTCTTCATGCGTCTTCCACCTTTGCCTTCTAACTACCAGGCTCACACCGAAAGTTGTCAGCAATTTTTTTTTTTTAATCAGAATTTATAGATAGAGAAAATATAAATGTATCACCTTAATCTGCATCATTTTCTTCACTTTTCGACATAATCTCTATTTCTCTGCACACATTTTCCCCATCGCTCTGCAAGTTTGGGAATATCCTCCCGGTAGAATTCCGTTCCAGCTGACCGACGGCACAGACGCACTGCTTTCTGGATGTTCTCTCTTGTGGGACTTAGCGAGGGACAAACTTTTCAATAGCCTAGGGTTTCAATCATTTCCTGTACTGCATTGTGTCCTATTCCAAGATTTACGGCGAATTCAGATACTGTGACACGTCTGCCTTCCTAAATGATGGTGACATCATGTGACCTCTACATGAAGTGCAAAAGATGCAGAGAACATAGCAGTATATTGAATGTTTGGATGTAAGATAGATAACTCATCTGAGAATTGGAACATTTTTATAAAATGAGTTATCTTCTAAAATAATCAGCTGTTTGTGAGTAGAGTCCATCTCTTTTGTCTCGGGTTGCACGAGGGTCACGGATGGGGAATGACAGGAAAAAGATCAGGTGAGAGAGAAATCATATGACTGAGGGATAATTGTGTTTTGTATATCGTCTGAGATAGACGTAGATTAGGCTGTTAGAAATGTTGTTGTTTAGTGAAATAGATGTAGAATAGAGTGTATTAGGTTGTTCTGATGGCGACAGTAGTCTGCCGGGAACATATATTGTGGAGATGTCCAGTCTTGTGTCCATGGATTTTGTTGATGCCTTTGTCGTTCTCATCATATCGCTCATCGACTCATCGTCACCACGTGCATCATTAAAGTCATTTCAGCTGTAAAGTTGCTGCTTCTGCATTACTATTTCCACTGAGAGAGAATGAATTTGGGAGCAATTAAGTCTGTGAATTGAGTAACAAAACAGACGCAAAACAACGTAGAACTTTCATACCTAGGAAGGGAAATAGGAAGTTGCTTGCGTATGCAGACGACACTATCTTCTTTCCAAAAACAGACAGATCAATAGCGAACATTCTAGAGACATTCACAGAGTTTGGCAAAGCTAGTAGAGCCAAATTAAACATACAAAAATCAGTAATAATGGGGGTAGGCAAATGGCGGAATAAAAAGGATTTTCCCTTCTGCCTCACACACACAGACAACATAACACTTTACGGCATCACTTTCTCGTCACACTCAAATAAAACACACAAACCCACGTGGGACAAACTTGTCGCACAAATCACAGACATGCTGAACAGGTACAAATATAAAACCACCACGATATTAGGTAGAAGCATAGTAGTGAACACTTACATCATTCCAAAAATAATATACATAGCCACAGTACTAGACCCTCCACAACAAATAATACACGAAATCAACAAACAGATCAGACATTTCATATTTACAAACACTATACGCAGCATTAAACATACAACTCTCATACAAGACAAATTGCACGGAGGAATCGCCCTCCAAGACATACAAACAAAGATCCAAGCACTCAGGATCAGTCACGTGGGCCGCATCATCAAACATCCAAAACAGCACGCACTAGCCCACTATTATGTGGGACTCAGAATATCAAATCTACTACCACCAAACAACTCACAGCCACACCACTTCGGCACGCTGCCAGCGTTCTACAAAACCTGTATTCAGGCCATCCAAGGAAACGAAACACTCATACACCATAAAACAAACAGCATCTACAAACATTTAGTCAGAAATCAAGCATCTCCACTACACCTCAGAATCACGAGAAGTCAGAGATACGCCATTTTTGACTTCAAAGAAACATTTACGAATCTACACGTGAAGAACATCACACCGAAAGCAAGAGAAATTACATTTAGACTTATTTACAACATGACACCCACCACACAGAGAGCAGCACACAGATCCAAACAGACCGTACCATGTCAACTGTGCAACAACAACAACATACAAGAAACAGAAGAGCACATATTTTACACATGCAGCACAATCACACCCAGTATAGCAACACTACAGAAAACACTAGAAGCACACACAGCACGAATGGTAGACATATATAAAGCAATTATGTTAAATATTATCCCTGCGACTCAGTTGGACACATACACCAAGTTACTGACCCTGCTCGCAGAGTTCAGGCATTTGGTGTGGACGTGCAGGAACTAGATTTAAGTTCGGCACGTTTAGTCCCACCATTTTCAGGGATCTGTTTCGACAAAGGGAAATGAAAATCATGACGTGCTGTAAACTGACATGAAATAAAACTTTGACAGTAGCCAGCGCATAAGAGAGAGAGAGAGAGAGAGAGAGAGAGGAGGGAACATTATTCCCGTGGACAGTAGTGGAAATATACACAGAGATGAATAGCAATACATCTACAGTTTACATTCTACACACAGAGAATCACTCGAGAATCTTGCTTTAATTGGTGCTCGCGACAGGCACTGTCTTTCACGGCCAACAACAACAACAACAACAACAATAACAACATCATCAGCGGCGACACTGCTTTCGTTAGTGCTGAGTTTAGGTGCTGTTGTACATGTTCTACATTACTCCTTCGTAATGCAGAGTCTATGCGTCTTCCTTCATGGGCAACTGTTTTAAGTGAGGCAACGACCAGCCCTATACCTCACGGAGAACTTGTGTAGTCCTGCCTTGTGAGTGGCCCCATGTCAAGGCTACAGTGTGGGCGCACGTGCCTGGCCCACTTCGTTACAGAATTTTTACATATTACCAGATTATGTATTCTTCAACGTTTCGTGATTGCTGTTTTTACAGTTCTGATCCTAATTGCTAGGATACTCTAATTGCAGGTTATCCACTGCATTCTACATCGTTACGGTGCAGAAGTAGTCTAAATGGAATTCTGCTACAACAGGTCACATTCGCTACGTGGATTTATTTTCTTGTATTTCGCTTTCGTTACAAGAAAAGGATTTCAAGTTGTCCAGATACGGGCACCCAGTTTACTCGCCCTTGTACAGCCACGACGGTATCCATGGGAATTGTGGCCCCAGTATCTGTCGGATAGCCATATGTTAAAGGACGGTATCTCAATGTATGCCTGAGCCTACTTGATGTTACCTGAGAGGGTCAAGCTTGGGCCTGTACTTGCCTGTATGCAGAAGAAGCCACTTCCTGGATCTCCAGACTGAAGGTTGCTGTCTTGTTTGCTGTTTGCTGTTTGCTTAGCCTGAATGGAATCGTCTGGAATTTGGATTATTGCTGTGAAGTTCCAGTCTCACCCAGTTGTCTGTTCGGTCTGATAGCTGTCCCGCGGAGGTTGACTCTGGTTGTTTTGCTTGTTACTCTAGCAAGCTTGTTACAATTTCAGCTACGAACTCGGTTTTCATCTGAACTGAACTGGATTACACAGGACAGATATCTTTCAGTGCGCTGACATTCCTAGCACTTATGGAAACTATTACCAGATAACAGAGTTGTCTCTTATGTACACTGACGATATGAACATATGCTGGATGAAATATCATCGATTTCAGTGACTTGTTTTGGACATTCATATATGAACAATTTTGTTGTGTTGTATACCACTAAATCGTGTTCTGTTGGCAGTAAACTTTTTTTGTTTTTGGACATACAGCTAGTGATAGATGTTGTTCATTAGGAATTTTGTTATTTTGAGAATTTCTTACAGGTAAGAGACCTGATGTTGACTGAAAGGAGACTTTAACACTGAGACCAGGTATCATGTGTTCCAGAAAAGTAAAATGGGTACCTGTTTTTTTTTTTTTTGCTATGAGGCAATTACTTTCCCAGAGATGTCCTGTTTTGGTGCTTATATTGTTCGGAGTGAAAAGCCTATCAGTTAGTGTTTTACAGGACAGCTGTATGTCTTTACAGTTAGAAGGAGTTTAATGCTTACGAACTGGTAGTTATAGAATAAGACGTTACATAACTCGGATTGGAGTATGATGAAAGTTTGCTACATATATATGTGCTTCCTCTTGATGTTTACCTCGCCCGACACATGTAGAGCTTACATGGAGTCACGGCTATGGTATGTTTATTGTAGGGATCTCGTATTAGACCTAGATTATTCCATTTTGGGCCCGTACATTTGGTACGTGGCATATAGTCCTTTGGGAGGACTTATTGTAAGGTGGATTGCCTTTTACTCATTTTCTTGTTATGTCCATGTTGCGGATAGTCTCATGTGACAGATATAGGTTGGATTGTTATGATACCCTTATGCATATACTCTATTCTGCTCATGTTGCGAGTAGGCACATATGACAGATATAGGATGGTTTGTTATGGAGATTGCATATGTTATACTCTACTACTCATAGCGATGAATATACACTTGAGAGTAAGTAGTTATTTGAATAGAGTAAAAAGATACCAGTAAAGCTACTATCTACAAGCAGATATTGAATCCATGATAGGGAAATGGTAGCCAGGTGAGAGAAACTTTCTATGGTTGAGTCCATAGTGTGGTTTGTTAATACCCAGGCGATTGCTCTTGATGAGAAAGTCAGAATACTCCGCATGCTGAGTTATATTAATGGATTGGAAAAAAACTACATATATATATATATATATATATATATATATATATATATATATTATATATATATACTAATATCCTTCCCGTGCCGTTAGACGTCACATAGGGCTCGCAAAGTAGTTCGCCAATTTTTCCTGTCTTAGGCGAGTCTTTCAACCTCATCAAAGGATTCTTTGCCTGTTAATTTGGCCTATCTTAAAAATGTCCTCTTCAGAGTTTCACGCGGTAGGCCTCTTTTTCTTTGGCCTGTTGTGTTCCATTTGATAGCTTGTTTTGGGATTCTCTGATCATTTCTTCTCATCAAGTGACCAACATATGTCCATCTCCTTTTCCTGATCACCCATGATACTGGTTGTTGTTCAGTCATCTGTCTTATCTGTGCATTGTTCTTGAAATCGTTCCACTTGATGCCGAGTATTTTCCTTAGGCATTTGTTTTCAAAAGAGTCTAATTTCTTTTCTATTTCAAGTCTTATATTGTTAGCCATTGACGACAGGCTATCTGGTTTTTTTTTGCATGGAATTCACATTATTACCGATAAGAGTTATGTCGTCAGCAAAATCAAGATCTTCTAGTTCAAAATCAAGATCTTCAATATATATATATATATATATATATATATATATATATATATAGCATACACAGAGATTCATTATGGATAATTTTAAGTCTATATGGAATACCATCTAAAATTGTCAACATCATTAAGGACTTATACAATTGATAGGTTTGTGCAATCAAGACAGAAGAAGAGATGTGTGAATGGTTCCAGATTGAAACAGGTGTGAAACAAGGATGTATACTGTCTCCTTTACTTTTTGGGATTAAAATAGACTTCATAATGAATAACTGCTGCATAGATATTGACTGGGTACATGAGACCTTACTAGAAGATCTTGATTTTGCTGATGACATAACTCTTATCGGTAATAATGTGAATTCCATGCAAGAAAAAACAGATAGCCTGTCTTTAATGACTAGCAAAATAGGATTTGAAATTAACAAGGACAAAACAAAAATAATGAAACTTCACATTAATCAAAATGGAAAAATACATATAGAAGGGACAGATATTGAAGAAGTCAATCAATTTGCATACCTTGGCAGCTACATAGACCTGGATGGTGACACTAGAAAGGAAGTTGGGATCAGAATTGCAAAAGCAGCATCAATCTTCAAGAATCTTGAGAACATATGGAATTCAAAAGTTATAAGCACAAAAAACAAGTTAAGACTATTCAATTCAAATGTAAAATCCACCCTCTTTTATGCATGCGAAAGCTGGAAAACAACTAAAGAAATAGACAAGAAATTAGACTCTTTTGAAAACAAATGCATAAGGAAAATACTCGGCATCAAGTGGAATGAATTCAAGAACAATGCAGAGATAAGACAGATGACTGAACACCAACCAGTCTCATGGGTGATCAGGAAAAGGAGATGGACATATGTTGGTCACTAGATGAGAAGAAATAATCAGAGAATCCCAAAACAAGCTATAAAATGGAACACAACAGGCCAAAGAAAAAGAGGTAGACCGCGTGAAACTCTGAAGAGGACATTATTAGGAGAGGCCAAATTAACAGGCATAAAATCCTTTGATGAGGTTGAAAGACTCGCCGAAGACAGGAAAAATTGGCGAACTACTTTGCGAGCCCTATGTGACGTTTAACGGCACTGAAAGGATATAAGATATGATATATATATATATATATATATATATATATATATATATATGGGTTGAACTGTTTAGTTCCTTACACCCGACCGGTTTCAAAACCGATTGGGGCACCTTGTGGATTGAACTAAGTGTGTGGTAGATAGTGATTAATTAGATTAATTCTCTTTTTGAGAGTTTTCCCTTAAATAAAACTTAGCGGGGTGAGAGATATATATATAGCAGTATATTGAATGTTCGGATGTTAGATACATAATTCATCTGAGAATTGGAACATTTGTATGAAATGAGTTATCTTCTAAAGTAATCAGCTGTGTGTGAGTAGAGTCCATCTCCTTTGTTTCGGGTTGCACGAGGGTCACGGATGGGGAATGATAGGAAAAAGGTGAGGTGAGAGAGAAATCATATGACTGAGGGACAGTTGTGTTTTGTGTATCGTCTGAGATAGACGTAGATTAGGCTGTTAGAAATGTTGTTGTTTAGTGAAATAGATGTAGAATAGAGTGTATTAGTTTGTTCTGATAGCGACAGTAGTCTGCCGGGAACATATATCGAGGAGATGTTCAGTCTTGTGTCCATGGATTTTGTTGATGCCTTTGTCGTTCTCGTTATATCGCTCATCGACTCTTCGTCACCCCGTGCATCATTAAAGTCATTTCAACTGTAAAGTTGCTGCTTCTGTATTACTATTTCCACTGAGAGAGAATGAACCTGGGAGCAAGTAAGTCTGTGAAGTGACTAACAAAACAGACGCAAAACAACGTAGAGTAGTAATGTAAGAAAGGACATTATTCCCGTGGACAGTAGTGGAAATATACACAGAAATGAATAGCAATACATCTACAGTTTACATTCTACACACAGAGAATCACTCGAGAATCCTGCTTTAAGAAGATGATATATTTATATTTTCTCTGTCTATAAATTCTGATTTTTAAAAAGAATTTGCTCACGATTTTCGGTATGATCCTGGTAGATCTGCATACATTATTACATACTATCACTAATTATGTCAAGCTGAAACCCAGCGGCGTTCTTTCTTTCTGAATGTACGGCCCTCTCCGTCTTTTCAGGCTCAAACTTGTTTCTTTTCTGTTCCTGTTCACGTGACCCTTATCATGGCGTCGCCTTTTCAGTTTTAGTCCATCCTGCTACGACTGCTACCAAAGCTTTGAATGCCTAATTACTTGAGTTTATAGTACAAAACTAGGCATACAAATATCTAGGCACAACCTTCAACACAAGCAACACAGTAAGCGAGGAAATTAAAACAGAGTACAGAAAGGGAATAAAATATACTTTGCCTTGCAACGCCTGTTAAAATACAAAATCCTGTCCTAAAACATCAAAATAGCAGTCTACAAAACTATAATAAGACCAGCCGTCATGTATGGACCAGAAACGTGGAGTACAACAAAGAAAGATGAACAACAATTGCAGATCTTTGAGAATAAGATTCTAAGAAGAATCTTTGGGCCGAGAAAGGATACCAGCAGTTAGGAATGGAGAGCTAGAAAGAACACTGAACTGAACAGCTTATTTAAATCCCAACAGATTATAAATGTCTTGAAACTGAACAGGCAACGCTGCCTGGGGCATGTAGAAAGAATGAAAGAGAACAGACAAAGGAAAATGATGTATGCACAAGAGATGAGGGAAACAAGACTATGGGGTAGACCAAGACAGAGATGGAAAGACAACATAGAAGAAGATATAAAAGAAAGTGGTGCTACCAACTGGAGAGAGAAGATTAGGAATAGATATGAATGGAGGCAAACTTTATCTGCAGCAATGAGCCTTAATGGCTCGGAAAGGAGAAGAAAAGAAGAAGATGAAGAAGAAGAAGAAGAGAAGAAGAAGAAGATAGTATAAAACTGTTAATAGTTATTCTGAAAGGATTCTTTTATTTAGTTTTTTTTTGTCTGGAATTTTGTGAACTGCTTGTATGGGGTGTTTTGTAGGCGGTATCACAGTCAAGCATTGATTTACTATTTTTCAGCAAGTGCGCCACAATTTTCTCAGACACTTCCCAACTCTGGGAGCGGACTTGACTCCTCGGTCAGAAACCTCTGCGACCAGACTAGACTCCTCGGTCAGAAACCTCTGGGAGCGGACTTGACTCCTCGGTCAGAAAACTCTGAGCGCAGGCTTGACTCCTCAGTCAGAAAACTCTGAGCGCAGACTTGACTCCTCAGTCAGAAAACTCTGGGAGCGGACTTGAAAAGAAAACATCGGCTTTATAATCATCCAGACTGAGAATGTCTTTCTTTCTGCTCCTGTTTCGGTGGCTGGAAGGTGAGAACAAGGTAAGGCTAGAACAAGGTAAGGCTGGAAGGTGAGCACACGGTAAGGCTAGAACAAGGTAAGGCTGGAAAGTGAGCACAAAGTAAGGCTAGAACAAGGTAAGGCTGGAAGGTGAGAACAAGGTAAGGCTGGAAGGCGAGCACAAGGTAAGGCTAGAACAAGGTAAGGCTGGAAGGTTAGAACAAGGTAAGGCTGGAACAAGGTAAGGCTGGAACAAAGTAAGGCTGGAACAAGGTAAGGCTGGAAGGTGAGCACAAGGTAAGGCTGGAACAAGGTAAGGCTGGAAGGTGAGAACGAGGTAAGGCTGGAACAAGGTAAGGCTGGAACAAAGTAAGGCTGGAAAAAGGTACGGCTGGAAAGTGAGAACGAGGTAAGGCTGAAACAAGGTAAGGCTGGAACAAGGTAAGGCTGGAACAAAGTAAGGCTGGAAAAAGATACGGCTGGAAGGTGAGAACGAGGTAAGGCTGGAACAAGGTAAGGCTGGAACAAGGTAAGGCTGGAACAAGGTAAGGCTGGATTATGTATAAAGAGCAGTCTTGTACATCTGAGAAATTTAGTGATGTGTATTTATTGATGCAATTACTATCAGTTAGTAAAATAGAAAGCTGTAAAACCATAAAATGTGGTTAAAAATTCACTTAAGACGTATGGATAGGAGTATATATTATATCTTATCTTATATCTTATATCCTTCCCGTGCCGTTAAACGTCACATAGGGCTCGAAAAGTAGTTCGCCAATTTTTCCTGTCTTCGGCGAGTCTTTCAACCTCAACAAAGGATTTTATGCCTGTTAACTTGGCCTCTCCTAATAATGTCCTCTTCAGAGTTTCACGCTGTCTGCCCCTTTTTCTTAGGCCTGTTGTGTTCCACTTGATAGCTTGTTTTGGGATTCTCTGATCATTTCTTCTCATCAAGTGACCAACATATGTCCATCTCCTTTTCCTGATCACCCATGAGACTGGTTGTTGTTCAGTCATCTGTCTTATCTCTGCATTGTTCTTGAATTCATTCCACTTGATGCCGAGTATTTTCCTTAGGCATTTGTTTTCAAAAGAGTCTAATTTCTTGTCTGTTTCTTTAGTTGTTTTCCAGCTTTCGCATGCATAAATGAGGATGGATATTACATTTGAATTGAAGAGTCTTAACTTGGTTTTTGTGCTTATAACTTTTGAATTCCATATGTTCTCAAGATTCTTGAAGATTGATGCTGCTTTTGCAATTCTGATCCTAACTTCCTTTCTAGTGTCACCATCCTAGTCTATGTAGCTGCCAAGGTATGCAAATTGATTGACTTCTTCAATATCTGTCCCTTCTATGTGTATTTTTCCATTCTGATTGATGGGAATTTTCATTATTTTTGTTTTGTCCTTGTTAATTTCAAATCATATTTTGCTAACCAGTGAAGACAGGCTATCTGTTTTTTCTTGCATGGAATTCACATTATTACTGATAAGAGTTATGTCATCAGCAAAATCAAGGTCTTCTAGTTGGGTCCCATGTACCCAGTCAATACCTGTGTGACCAGTGCAGCATTTTTTCATTATGAAGTCTATTGTAATCCCAAAAAGTAAAGGAGACAGTATACATCCTTGTTTCACGCCTGTTTCAATCTGGAACCATTCACTCATATATTATATGCATATGTAATTTTATATGGCCGTGAGACCTGGACACTTAACAAAACAGCTGACAAACACATAAATGCCTTTGAATGTAAATTCTACAGAAGAGTTCTTCATGCATGCAAGAAACTCTCCACTGTAGAGAGCGGAACAACAACACAACTCCCCCAGACACGTGTTTCGGCCTTATTAAACTCTTGACACTCTAGGGGGGGGGGGGGGGTAGGCCACTCTGGGTCATGACTCCCAGAGATCTTGTGAGTTGTTGATTTTTTTTTTTTTGGTCCTGGGAATGATCACATGATCTTCCAGTTGGCGCTGAACTTTGAAGTGCGCTTTTAGCGATCGAGCCACGCAGGACTGGCATTGGTTGTGACAAACGAAATGATTTATGTTCTCAATGCTTGTTTCGCATACTCCACAGCCAGCATGAGGCCTTTTCTGCTGTTTCTGAAAGGCTTTTCAATGCCCTTGCTCTTGCTTGTCCATTTATGCCCAGCTGCTTACATAGGTCGTATGCTGATGTTGCTACGAATCCTCTTGCTCCCACTTCCACAGCTATCACTTTTGCCCTGACTCCTGCCCTCTGCCTCAGTTGCTTGACCAGGTCATTGTACTTCTCACATTTGAATAGATGCTGCTCCTCTATTCTTGTTCCGCAATGACCTGCAAATGACTGACTGAATAGCAATAACAGCTCACAGAAATGGACAAATAAAATAAAATCACGAACAGGTAAGGCAAAGGCAGCTTTTTTTTTAAACATGAAGAAGACGTAACTAACATTGAGGAAAAGAGTGTTACAGTGCAATACAGAAGAAATATTGTTGTATTGTTATGAAACTTGGATAATCAACAGAAAGATGACAAAGAGACTGGAAACAACGGAGCTGTGATTTTGGAGAATGATGCAGGATACCCTGTATAGGCAGAAAAATAAACGAAGAGGTCCTCAAAGAAGTTCAGAACGTCTGAAATTAGCTGAAAGGATAAAAAACACAATCAGAATTTCTTGGACAGATCTGAGCAGACAGAAGTTAGAGAACTTAGACAGATCACGAGGAGACAGAAGTTGGAGAACTTAGACATGTCACGAGAAGACATAAGTTGGAGAACTTAGACATGTCACGAGAAGACATAAGTTGGAGAACTTAGACATGTCACGAGAAGACATAAGTTGGAGAACTTAGACATGTCACGAGAAGACAGAAGTTGGAGAACTTAGACATGTCACGAGAAGACATAAGTTGGAGAACTTAGACATGTCACGAGAAGACATAAGTTGGAGAACTTAGACAGATCACGAGAAGACATAAGTTGGAGAACTTAATAATGACTGGAAAATGCAAAGGAAAAAGGAAGAGAGGAACGCCAAGAGAAAAAATATCTCAGCGGACTGACGACATGACACGGACAAAGATAAGCAAGTATTCGGAAACAGTAAGTACTATACAAGATGAATAAGAAGAAACATTGCCAGCGGTATCCGAAACAGGATATATTACCAATATTAACAATAAAGGTAGTTTGGAAAGATGGCAAAGAGCAAAAGTCTTTGTTGCACTACAGATGTACTTTCCTTCAGATTTCTTTGAGATGCAGCTCACATCCTTTCTCCAAACCTGCGGAAAAGTCTTCCCAACAAACTGACCACAATCTAGTTCTTTTACCAGCACCAACGGATGAGCCCCCTCTAATGTCATCTACATTCCTCCTGTCTTCCCTGTCTCTCCTTCCCCTCTAATGTCATCTACATTCCTCCTGTCTTCCCCGTCTCTCCTTCCCCTCTAATGTTATCTACATTCCTCCTGTCTTCCCCGTCTCTCCTTCCCCTCTAATGTCATCTACATTCCTCCTGTCTTCCCCGTCTCTCCTTCCCCTCTAATGTCATCTACATTCCTCCTGTCTTCCCCGTCTCTCCTTCCCCTCTAATGTCATCTACATTCCTCCTGTCTTCCCCGTCTCTCCTTCCCCTCTAATGTCATCTACATTCCTCCTGTCTTCCCCGTCTCTCTTCCCCTCTAATGTCATCTACATTCCTCCTGTCTTCCCCGTCTCTCCTTCCCCTCTAATGTCATCTACATTCCTCCTGTCTTCCCCGTTTCTCCTTCCCCTCTAATGTCATCTACATTCCTCCTGTCTTCCCCGTCTCTCCTTCCCCTCTAATGTCATCTACATTCCTCCTGTCTTCCCCGTCTCTCCTTCCCCTCTAATGTCATCTACATCCTCCTGTCTTCCCCGTTTCTCCTTCCCCTCTAATGTCATCTACATTCCTCCTGTCTTCCCCGTCTCTCCTTCCCCTCTAATGTCATCTACATTCCTCCTGTCTTCCCTGTCTCTCCTTCCCCTCTAATGTCATCTACATTCCTCCTGTCTTCCCCGTCTCTCCTTCCCCTCTAATGTCATCTACATTCCTCCTGTCTTCCCCGTTTCTCCTTCCCCTCTAATGTCATCTACATTCCTCCTGTCTTCCCCATCTCTCCTTCCCCTCTAATGTCATATACATTCCTCCTGTCTTCCCCGTCTCTCCTTCCCCTCTAATGTCATCTGCATTCCTCCTGTCTTCCCCATCTTCCTTCCCCTCTAATGTCATCTACATTCCTCCTGTCTTCCCCGTCTCTCCTTCCCCTCTAATGTCATCTACATTCCTCCTGTCTCCCCCGTCTCTCCTTCCCCTCTGTTGTAATCTTCCTTCCTCCTGAATTGTATATTATTTTTATATAAATATGGACTGTGACCTGTTTAGTTTATGATTATGATCGCCAACTATTTATGCTGTCATCTACTTGCTACCTCCCCCTCAAGTTGTAACATCAGTAAAGTTTTTAGAAATTAAATGCATTATTTAATATGTTAAAATATTACAACTATTTTAACACTTTTTCTCCATGGTAATGAAAGTTGTATAATCCACCCATTCTTCTCTTTATATAACATGAACTACTAAGCGTTTATTATCTAGCATTATTTTATTGTCTAGTAACTTCTTCTATTGTTCTACTTCTTCTATTGTTCTACTTCTTCTATTGTTCTACTTCTTCTATTGTTCTACGTGGTTAGAGAGGAGAGATGATCTGGTTACTGTCGTCACCTACCCTGCTGTTTATCTTCTTTCTTATTTAGCTTATTTATATCCTTCTTGTTTAATATTCTTTCTTTTTTATCTTCTTTCTTTTTTGTCTTCTTTCTTGTTTTATCTCCTTTCTTATTTATTTTCTTTCTTATTCATCTTATTTACCTTATTTCCTATTTGTCTTTTTATCTTATTTCCTATTTAGTGGATAACAGAAGCCTTAGTGGAATGATTTCAAAACGCTTCATTTCTTCCTTTGTATTCCGTATTTTGTTCAGTGTTCCTTTCCACTGCCTGCTTTTAAACTTCGTATATTTCACGATTTCTTGCCCTTCTTTGATATATACAAAAGAACAGGAAATTTGACCAGGAAACGCGGCATCTTGTTGTTATCTTCTGTTTTTATGTGTACTTTTCTTAAACGGAGGGACATACCTGCTACGTTGTATCTCTCTCGTACAATGATTCGACTACAAGCTTCATAATAAGATGTATGAGACAGTGAAGTGATGTATGAGACAGTGAAGTGATGTATGAGACAGTGAAGTGATGTATGAGACAGTGAAGTGATGTATGAGACAGTGAAGTGATGTATGAGACAGTGAAGTGATGTATGAGACAGTGAAGTGATGTATGAGACAGTGAAGTGATGTATGAGACAGTGAAGTGATGTATGAGACAGTGAAGTGATGTATGAGACAGTGAAGTGATGTATGAGACAGTGAAGTGATGTATGAGACAGTGAAGTGATGTATGAGACAGTGAAGTGATGTATGAGACAGTGAAGTGATTAGCTTAGTCTTTGTGTCGATCTAACTCTGAGTATTCTGTTCTCATCTGTAATATATATATGTGTGTATGTATGTGTGTATGTATGTGTGTTCCAGCAACACGCTGGAATGCCTGGAGCAATTTCAACCAAACATGGTATGACTTACAATCTGCACAAAGTACAGTCGGGGTTAGATCACCCCTAGAATACCCCTTTGACCCACAGGGTGACATGTAAAAATAATCGAAAATGAACTATGTTAGTGTTGACTCCATAGTTTTCCGGGTCGCCGGGGTGAATAGTTACACTCCCGATGCCGTTTAAGTCCAAGTTCAGCTTCCAACGGCATGGGGTCCCTAGGGGTGGGGTGGGATGGGGTGACATGTACAAATATTAAAAATTGACCCATATTAGTATCGAATCATTAGTATTCGAACTCGCTGAGATGAAGAGTAACACTTGCAAGTTCAGCCCCCACCAGCTTGGGGAGGGGGGGGGGGAACTGGTGTAAAATAGAATGTCCAAATTGACCGAGATTAGTGTCGAATCCATAGTGTTCGGGGTCGCTAGGCTGATTAGTGACAGTCCGATGACGACAATTAAGCCCATGTTTAGTCGAATAGAAGGAACAGAACTCTGTAGAACGGTCTAGACTCTGTAGAACCTTCTAGAAGGCTGTGGAATTGAATAGTACGTTGTAGAACCTTCTAGAAGGTTGTGGAAATAAATAGAACTTTCGTTATTGGGATTGATAAATCCCCGGACACCGCCGGGTACTCAGCTAGCCGCAAATAAAACCAACACATCCTTATCAATGAATGTTAGAAAACGAGTCCTAAAATGCTATATTGAACCTGTCTTGTTATATGGAAGTGAATCATGGACAATAGGCAAGTCTGCACAAAAATCATTGGAAGCAGCAGAAATGTGGTTTATTAGAAGAATTTTGTGAATTCACTGGACAGCAAACATAACTAATGAAGAATGTATGAGAAGAGCTGGAGAGACAAAAAAATCTTGTCAAAAAGATAAGAGAGAGACAGTGCACTTTCACAGGACATACAATGAGAAGAGGGGGCATAGAAAATATTATAACAACAGGAAAAATAGAAGGAAGAAGATCAAGAGGAAGACCAAGAGAAATGATACTGGGCAGTCTGACGGGATGGTGTGAGAGGAGATCACCAACTGAGCTGATGGCCTGCATGAAGGATCTCGTTTTCTGGAGAAGCATAACAGCCAACGCCAGTCGGCACGGCACCTGATGATATTAAAAAATCGCTCATCTAACCAATGTTTAATAACATGAAATCAGTGATAAAAAGGCTTCGTTACTTTCTGGAGGTGATCGGACTACTAAAGAATATGTTACATTACGCTCCTGTTAGATTGAATGTGATGATCATTTTTACTTCCTACAATTATGTACCTCTTTTTTTTTCTTCCACAGAAAGAGGAGAATACAGAGAAAAGAGAACTGATGTATTTACTCATGGGTAAGACAGGAAGTGGCAAAAGCGCTGTCGGAAATTCTATACTTGACAGGAAAGTTTTTAAAATTTCTTGTTCTGTCACATCAGAAACAAGTAAAGTAACATCTAACTACGCCAAATTTAGAAATTACACGCTCAAAGTCGTGGATGGTCCTGGCTTGGGGGATACACGCGTGGATCAAGTTAAGGACGCCGAGCGTGCTAGCAAAAACATGGATAAAGTTAAGGACGCAGAGCGTGCTAGCAAAAACATGGATAAAGTTAAGGACGCAGAGCGTGCTAGCAAAAACATGGATAAAGTTAAGGACGCAGAGCGTGCTAGCAAAAACATGGATAAAGTTAAGGACGCAGAGCGTGCTAGCAAAAACATGGATAAAGCCCTCGCTCTGTGTGCAGATGGTGTCGATGCTTTTGTTTTTGTTTATAAATTTGGATCAAAATTTACAGAAGAAGAAAGCTTTGCATTTAACTCTCTTAAAAAACTATTCGGAGAAAAATTCTTTGATCACCTGGTTGTAGTTGTCACTGGAGGAGACCAGTTCCAGGGAGCGATGGAAGAGGAAGGTCGCAACCTAACTTTCCAGGGATGGTGCGGAGAGCAGAGGGGAGAATTTGGAAAGTTGGTCGAAGATTGTGGAATGAGAATTGTGTTGTTTAACAACAGGGAAAAGGAAGTGGAAAAAAAAGATAGCACAAAAACAGAAGTTAGTTGAGATTGTAGATGACCTACACACTAAGTACAGTCGCTACACCTCCAGATGTTTTATAGAGGCTAAAGCTAGCCGTGAGAAGCTGATAGTAGAACTCAAAGCACCTCAGCTGAGAGAGCATATTCAAAGGAAGATTAGCCTTCTAACTGCAGATATAGAGAAACTGCCTGCCCAGCCGTCTAGCAGACAAATAGCAAAGATTAACAAGCGAGTACAAAGTCTAGAGAAGGAAATAAAGATTCAAGACAAAGATTTCGGTGTGCTGGATCAGATGCTGCAAACATTAGAAGACCTAAAACGAAACTTGTATGACGTGAATCAACGCCTTCTCTTGTGCAACAGTCTGGAAGCATCTAGGATGGCGGACAAGTTCTGGAGTTGTTTAAAACGTTTTTGTAAATGTCTGATAGATAGAGGAAGATACATCTTCTCTTTGATGTGTTCTTGTAGGTGTTGCTTGGACACAGAGACGGGCGAAGACATCAGCGAATACATGCTAGATAGTACCAAAAAAGTGAACTAGTTCATGGGAACATTAATTTCACAACTGAAATGCTGACAAGTTGCCAAAGCGTAAACAGCTCGAAAAGGATTTTAAAAAATATGTCTAAACAAAGACTGTTCACATTAAAACCTTCATCATCTTTATTGACATTCAACCCGGGATTATGACTGGGAACAAGGAAAATAAAGTGATTTGTAACATGAAACTCTGTAAAATAATACAAAAAGCAAGTAAAGTTACACCACAAGAGAATATCACTTTTTCTTGTAACAGTAAAGACCTTGACATGATCGACATAGACCTCAATAAAGTACTTGAGAATGGTGAAATAGGAAAAAGTATGAAACACAACAGATGAACGATCAATTGAATGGGTAAACAAAGGCATTCCATGTAAGTCTCAGGACTGATCTAGCGAATTTTACTAATAAGCTGCTCTTGCTATGTTCTCACAACTGACAGATCTATGAACAGATCTATGAACAGATCTATGAGCAGATCTATGAGCAGATCTATGAACAGATCTATGAACAGATCTATGAGCAGATCTATGAACAGATCTCTGAGCAGATCTATGAGCAGATCTCTGAGCAGATCTATGAACAGATATATAAGCAGATCTATGAGCAGATCTATGAACAGATCTATGAACAGATCTCTGAGCAGATCTCTGAGCAGATCTCTGAGCAGATCTCTGAGCAGATCTATGAGCAGATCTATGAGCAGATCTATGAACAGATCTATGAGCAGATCTATGAGCAGATCTATGAGCAGATCTATGAACATATCTCTGATCAGATCTATGAGCAGATCTATGAACAGATCTCTGAGCAGATCTATGAACAGATCTCTGAGCAGATCTATGAGCAGATCTATGAACAGATCTATGAACAGATCTCTGAGCCGATCTATGAACAGATCTATGAACAGATCTATGAACAGATCTCAGAGCAGATTTATGAGCAGATGTTGATAATGATAAAACAGAACTTGTTAATGTTTCGAATGTGTTGATCGCAAAATAAGCAACATGAAACTAGGGATCCATGAAAGTAAAACGACTTAGAACTGAATTCTTTTTCCAGCGCGTTTGTGACGACAAACCATAATAAATATGTGGATATATATATATATATATATATATATATATATATATATATATATATATATATATATATATCTTATATCCATCCCGTGCCGTGAAACGTCACATAGGGCTCGAAAAGTGGTTCGCCAATTTTTCCTGTCTTCGGCGAGTCTTTCAACCTCATCAAAGGATTATATGCCTGTTAATTTGGCCTCTCTTAACAATGTCCTCTTCAGAGTTTCACGCGGTCTGCCTCTTTTTCTTTGGCCTGTTGTGTTCCACTTGATAGCTTGTTTTGGGAGAGAGAGAGAAGTGAAGCTAATTAATCTTTTAGTGCAAATTTATTATCATAGGTTCCATCAGCAAATAGATACGGCATCAGGTGGTGCGAATTCAAGAACAATGCAGAGATAAGACAGATGACTGAATAACAACCAGTCTCATGGGTGATCAGGAAAAGGCGATCGACACATGTTGGTCACGTGATGAGTAGAAACGATTAAAGAATCCCAAAACAAGCTATCAAGTGGAACACAACAGGCCAAAGAAAAAGAGGCAGATCACGTGAGTCCTAAAGAGACATTGTTAAAAGAGGCCAGTCTAGTGGGCATAAAATCCGTTGATGAGGTTGAAAAACTCGCCGAAGATAGGAAAAACTGGCGAACTGCCTTGCGAGCCCTATGTGACGTTTAACGGCACGGGAAGGATATAAGAAGATATACGATATATGAAGCTTATTAGGTAATGCTGTTACACATCGAAGGGAAATAGAAGTTTCCAAAGTCGAGGTTTACAGATTTGATGGTTAGATAGTACTACACAAGGTATCAATGATTAGATGAAAGAAACAAAGATGCCTTACGATGTTTAGAATATATAAACTAGGAAAACGTATTTAAAGCTTTATTACTTAACCACCACAAAGTTGTGACGTCACAACCTTTTGGCTGTTAACTAATAAAGCTGTTCTACTTTTTTCCTAGTTTATATATTTTGGTATCACAGCTTTACTGCAGTGCTTCGTGTATAGTTATATGCTTATACACTAATTATTGGATATTTAGAATATTGCGCGATGTTTAGTGTAAAATGTGATTGGTGCAAGTTTAGAAGATATAAATTGGGAGAAAAATGTTTATAGAAAAATGGATAATAGACCACAACATTGCCCTTGTTATGTACAACCATAATTAGAGGAATAATTCTTTCTTCCTCATTATATAACTAACATAGGTTCCCCCTTCCTTGATCTGGTGCATGCCAATCGTGAATAATACTGCTAAAGCATCTAACATTCAATACAACAGTACATATGATATATACAACAGTACATATGATATATACAGCAGTACACATGACATAAAGCAGTACATATGACACATGCAATATGAATTACTGAGACTGTAAGTAATAATAGATCATTTTGATCTCACAATTAAACCTCAACAACAACATACAAACTGGCACTGACAATCAACATAACAACAAGACAACATTAATCAATAAATGGAAGAGCAATAATAACGAATCATTTAGGACGAAGATTCAATGGAATAATAATTCAACCATAATAACATATAGTAATAACATCCACTAGCCTGCAATATTAATATGATGATTAATATGATTAATATCCATTAATGTGATGAACTCAATGGACATATATCCTAGTGCATTTACTGGCCCATTACATAAAGTCTCCTTAAGAATATGTGTGCAGCTGCACATAAAATTATATGGCCATAGTGGGACATGACATGCATTACTATAATCAAAAATTGTTGTGGAGATCGCACTTCATCCCTGGCAGCTATTGCTGCACATGGCGTACATGACAAAAATCAGTATGAAAGCAAACGGAATATAAATGAAAAGCATGTATAAGATCATGCTTGGAATACCAATCCAATATTAATAATGCTCATAGTGAAATCATGCGTATTTAATAAGTAATCACTTTGTAATGAAATACCTGCATCATTATAACCTTAACTATTAACAGAACTTAACCTTCAATACAAATTACACCACTACACCTTATTGACTCGAAACCTACATCACAACCTAATTCACACTACGAACGCTTACATCACAACCTAATTCACACTACGAAAGCCTACATCACAACTTAATTCACACTACGAAAGCTTACACCACATGAGGTGGGCACGGGGAGAAGTCATAACTAAATAATCAGTCGACCTTATCAAATAATATAACAGAGAATTACAGCAACATTCGTATACACAACGAAAACACAACCTAGCCTAGCCGTGCCTCAGGCACGAATGATGCAAGAAAATGATCAATCACTCACTGACCTCGGAACCGCTACCAAGTCTCGTGCTCGATTACGTTTTGGTCAAGGTCGTACATCCCTGGATCCAAACGCAGATAGTCCACATTAGTTTCACAAAGAAAGGACCTTACCCGGTGCCTTAGCTTCTTTGTCGTTCGCTCAGACGTCAGATCTAATCTCGCTGATGAATGCGGCAGTTTGTTTCAGGTTTTCAGCATCATAGCAGATCTTCTTCCATAGGGGATTGGGGTCTGCCCAGGTCCTTTGCATGAATGGGCTATATAGCTGGCAACACACAATAATTTGTGTGTAAGTATACAACTATACACGACGCACTGCAGTAAAGCTGTGATATCAAAATGTATAAACTAGGAAAAATGTAGGAGCAGTTTTATTAATTAACGACTACAAAGTTGTGACGCTTCGGCGTAAGCCTTAATCATACAAAAACATACAGGACGAAGAAATAGAGAGATGAGATAAAGTATACATTTGCGTGAATGCTTTGTTAAAAAACAAACAAAGAAAACGAAATTAACAGAGCATTTAGTTTTAACTTGTAAGATTATGTGGCTTGTCCGACACTTGTTCAGAAACGGCCATGGTGGAGCGTAAGAATGTATAAATGGAGAGTTGTGATGTCTGATAAGTGGGTCCTAACTGAGGGTGGTGGGCGGGGAAAGTGGAGGGGAGAGAGAATGATACAATGGTAACCTAACCAGGAGAAGGTGAAATAGACGATTATAACTGACAAATCAATATTCATATGGATTCACAGGCGAGTCCCGTAATGTGATATATGTTATCGTATGCAAAAGATTCAGGATACTTATATTGGTGAAACTGACCTCGGATTAAGGGACCGCATGCAAAAACATTTTGATCTGCAACTCATCAAAAGCATATACTGGCAGAGGTGTGAGAACCAAATAGGAGCATCCCAAAACATAAAATTGGGAGCGAGACAAGGATGTGTACAACCTTAACAATCTAAGACACGCAGACGACACAGTTCTGATTGCTAAAAGTGAAGGGGAGCTACAGGCTCTTCTGGACGTCTTGGTTCGTGAAAGTAAAAGTAAAGGTCTCAGCCTGAATATTAAGAAGACTGGAGTGATTGTCATCTCAAGGAAATGGATACCACCAAAATGTAGCATTACCATCGATGGCACAACTCTGAAACAAGTTGATAAATTTAAGTACTTGGGAACGATTATAACAACTGATGGGAAATGTCACAAAGAAATAAAAAGCAGACGTGCTCAGGCCAAGTCAGCATTCCAGAGAATGAGAAACATCTTGTGCAACAGATCTAAATCAATGGAAACAAGATTCCGAGTAATGTTACATCCAGCCAATTTTGTTTTATGGGCGTGAAGCATGGTCTATGAGTAAGAGAGTACAGCGAAAAATGGAGGCCATGAAAATGTGGTTTATAACAAGGATGTTGAAGGTACCATGACAGCTAAGAAAACCAATGAAGAAGTCTTAAGAGAGGCTGGAGTTAAAAGGCAAATTGCAACAAAGATCAGAGGCAGGCAAGCGAGATTTGTAGGACATTTTCTGAGAAAGGGAAAATTGGAACACATTGTAGCAACTGGAAAAACTGAAGGAAGACGAGACAGAGGAAGACAGAGAGAGAGAGAGAGAGAGAAGTTACTGCATGGGCTGTCAGTTTGGTTAGGAAGAAAGTCATTGGCTGATCTCATAATCAACTCACAAGACAGGGAATTGTGGAGAGAAATGATCGCCTACGCCACGCGGCATAGCATTTGATTGATTGATATCCATACTACAAGAGAAAACTTAATTATTTTGGACATATTAAACGGCATGATAATTTAGAAAAAAAAGTCTTGGAGGGGACATAATAGGAAAAAGAAAGAGAGGAAGACCAAGGCCAAGATGCCTGTAGGATATCGTTGACCTGCGAATGGATGCATCAGTAGCAGGAAACTTAGCTTTCAGACAACAGACAGCGCTTGGGACAACAGACCATGGAGTCACATACATTCTTTAACACAGGGGTTATCACACTATGGAGTATCGCTCCCTCTAGAGCGTTGGAAACATTCACGGGACGGTGGGTGAATAATGAGCGGCAGGGAGATAAGAATCAAATGAGTTTATGAGATGGGTGAGGGTGGAAGGGCACTCTAGGGATCTGTCATGGAAGGTAAGGGGGTGGGAACCAGAGAGATCTGACAACCATTGATTTAAAAATGTGACATTGTTGTTTGAATTGTAGTGTATGTTGTCACCCACAGTATGAATTTTAAGTAAATGTGTATAATTGTGTACAGATATATGTAGAAACGTTCCCACAGTGTAAAGTTTAAGTAAATAAGTATAATTGTGTACGAATATATGTAGAAACGTTCCCACAGTGTGAAGTTTAAATAAATATGTATACTTGTGTACAAATATATGTAGAAACGTTCCCACAGTGTGAAGTTTAAGTAAATGAGTATAATTGTGTACAAATATATGTAGAAACGTTCCCACAGTGTAAAGATAACAGTTTTCTTTTATTGTATGCAGTAAATATTTGTTACAGTTATGGGTTATATTTCTGTATATCTTGATCAATGTTTTTGAGACAGTTTATGTGTATGTTTATATTTTGCATGACATCACTTTTTTGTCTGTTTTTATACAAATTTCCTAATACTGCTTATTATGTTATTTATTGCTTCATTTATATGATGCAGGATTGAAAACACTATATGACCAATGTAAATTATTGTCAGCAAATCAAAAATTATGTTTTCACATTTGTTTCTTGTGTAACAAGAATTTCAGTTTGCCAGAAATGTTTAAACTCATTCCCAATAGTTTCTGTGGAGTTCTTGCTCTGAGTCTGGCCAAATCCCATATTCGTTAAGTTTTCTTGTTTTCGCTTATAAACTTTATCTAACGTGAGTGTACTATTTTATAGCTGAAATGTTATGAGACTTTGATAGGAACGAGAAGAGAGACTTGGGTCCAGGAGATTATGCCGCTAGCTATTAAGCCAATCCAACTGTCATATATATATATATATATATAATGTGGTGTTCAATATATCAGCATTTAGAAGAATTCTACATATTCGACTAGCGGCAGTCTCACTCTTTCGTCAAGGACCATGGAGTTGACGAAGACCAAGTAAAGTCTTTATTTAGTTTGAAAAATGCATTAGAACTGCCATAAAAATGGAAAAAAAAATTAATTATGCAAACCTGGCAAATACCTGCAACAGCAAAGTAAGTAGAAATAAAAGAATATTCAGATTTGTTTCGTAGATTCTCTGTATTAGCACAGATATTATTTGTTATATAGATTCCTTATAATACGACGGATAACATTTGTTATGTAGATCCTTTATACTATCACAGAGAATATTTGTTACGCACATTCCTTATATTAGTGCAGATAATATTTGTTACGTACATTTCTTGTATTACTATAGATAATATTTGTTATATATATACCTTATATTACCACGGATAATATTTGTTATATACATTCCATATATTACTACAGATAATATTTGTTGTGCACATTCCTTATATTACTACAGATAATATTTGTTACACGCATCCTTATATTACTACAGATAGCATTTATTATGTAAATTCCTTTTATAACCATGGATAATATTTCTTATGTAGATTGTCTGTATTACCACAGATAGTATGTGTTATTTACATTCCCTAAGTTACCACAGATAATATGTGTATTTACATTCCCTAAGTTACCACAGATAGTATGTGTTATTTACATTCCCTAAGTTACCACAGATAATATGTGTTATTTACATTCCCTAAGTTACCACAGATAGTATGTGTTATTTACATTCCCTAAGTTACCACAGATAGTATGTGTTATTTACATTCCCTAAGTTACCACAGATAATATGTGTTATTTACATTCCCTAAGTTACCACAGATAGTATGTGTTATTTACATTCCCTAAGTTACCACAGATAGTATGTGTTATTTACATTCCCTAAGTTACCACAGATAATATGTGTATTTACATTCTCTAAGTTACCACAGATAGTATGTGTTATTTACATTCCCTAAGTTACCACAGATAGTATGTGTTATTTACATTCCCTAAGTTACCACAGATAGTATGTGTTATTTACATTCCCTAAGTTACCACAGATAGTATGTGTTATTTACATTCCCTAAGTTCTCCATTTGTAAGTTCATGATGCTACTTTTTGAAATTCAGATTTGAAATCTGGCATTTAACTGCTCGAAATACAAGAAAAGATAACCCGTTTCCACGCCGATAGGCATGTATTAGTCCCGTATTTCCATGAAAGTCTGATGTGGTCAATATCACGCCTGGCCACATTTACCTCCCCTGATTTCTCTGGTACCCATTTTTAGAGGCTGTGTGGACCATAGATCCTTTTTTCTGTGGTGGTAGCACAAAAGAATCGTCACTTGAACCCGGTATCATTAGATTAGTAGAACGAGCCACTAACCACCCAGCCAACAAAGTAGCTCTCTGTCTCTCTCTGTCTCTCTCTCTATATATATATATATATATATATATTCACGCAAACACGCAACCCCCACCCCCCTTTTTTTCCAGTTCAGCACACACATATGAAACTACCTAACATAAAACTTCTACATATTCCCTCTGCTTATAAAAGGTACACAAAATTAGTTTTATCTGTTCCTTACACTTGAGACCTTCATATAATATTCACAGAGCATTGAACTGCAGATAACCGTTTCTCCGTAAAATATCTGTATTCATATGACTATGATAATTTGGGATCTTTCTGGGCTCTGAGTATTTACTGCATCGTGAACTGTTCATGTGTAGATAAATTTTGGCTTGGAAATATTTATGTACGGTTAAAAAAAGTTTAAACAAGTTTGCTGATCAGACAAGGATAAAGTGCCTGAAACGTTCACTTGGACATCAACTTCACGTGCTCACTGAATTGTAGTCAGCAGATGATTCATGAGAACAGAAAAGCGACATTAGTCAAAACAGCATTTTTGACAATAACTCATGACAGGTTCATGAGAATCCCGTGAAACTTACTGACCACAAAACTCACTGACCATGTTATTGAATACCTATCAAAGATTGACACTCCTCGAATCACTTCATTTGAAAATTCAATGCGCAAGTACGGCTCATCTCACTACAGAACAACTCATCATCATTGGACGTTTACAGATTGGACAGTCACAAAGTGTAGTGGCCACAAACAATTTAATGTGGTTAAAAGCACCATTAGTCGCCTTTGGAGACGATTTCAAGAAACTGGTCAGTTGCAGACCGGCCGAGCAGTGGAAGACCCATAGTCACAACTCCTGCCGAAGACCGCTTCATACGGCTGCGTCACCTCAGGAATCTATTTGCATCTGCGTCCTCAACAGTCCAGTCAATGACACCAGGTCGTCGAATTTCAGATCGGCCGAGCAGTGGAGGCCCTGTAGTCACAACTCCTGCCGAAGACCGCTTCATACGGCTGGGTCACCTCAGGAATCTATTTGCATCTGCGTCCTCAACAGTCCAGTCAATGACACCAGGTCTTCGAATTTCAGATCAAACAGTCAGGAACCGGCTTCACGGCGCTAGTCTTTGGGCTAGAAGACCCTACAGAGGACCTGTTTTTACAGACCGGCATTGCTAGAACCGACTGCGGTGGGCTAACCAGCATCGTCAATGGACTGTTGCGAATGATTGCAGAAGGATTTGGTTTAGTGATGAACCATGCTTTCTGCTTCAACGACACGATAGACGGAGAAGAGTTTACCACAGAGCCCATGCGCGCTACACCCAGAACTACGTGGATGAGGCTCCTCCACATGGTGGTGGGGGTGTACTGGTGTGGCGGATGATCAACTTCATGGAAAGAAGTGACCTTGTGCAAATAAATTGAAGGACGCCTGAATGCCCAACGATACGTCGCTGAAATTCTTCGTCCTCACGTCCTGCCACTTCTGGCAGCACCAGGGTCGCTTTTTCAGCAGGATAAGGCTCGACTTCATTTGGCATAACTTACCACCAGTTTCTCGCTGACAACAACGTCCAGACCATTCCGTAGCCATCCATGTCATCAGACATTAACCCAGAAGAACACTTATGGGATGAACTCAACAGACAAGTCCGCCAGCGAGACGTGGCGCCAACCAATCTCCGACACTGTTCTCTTGCACTGCGGGAAGAGTGGGCAGCCATCCCAGAACAACAGATCCAACAGTTAATCAGATCTCTGTCAAGGAGATGTCGTTCTCTGATACAGGCCAGAGGAGGCCATACACTTTACTGAAAGAGAGGGCTCAGTCGCAAAGAAAAAAAGTCCAACCCAAATTTAATGAACATCATTTCATTGCTAAAGTCTTAAAGTTTCTTCATGCCAGGATTGAAACATTAATTCCGTAAAATAAAATTTTGATACAAGTTTGAAATTTGCTGTCAGTTACATCTACAGTAGTGTTACAGTTTTTTTTAAACAGTATATAAACATACTTCTGTTAAGCAAACACCAGTGATGTTTAAATTTATAAATGTCTGAATGATGCTTGCCATGTTTTTCTGATTCCTTTCTCTGTGTTTGTGTAGGTGGATTACTCTGTGTTGTCTAACTCTGTGTTGTCTAACCCTGTGTTGTCTAACTCTGTGTTGTCTAACTCTGTGTTATCTAACTCTGTGTTGTCTAACTCTGTGTTGTCTAACTCTGTGTTGTCTAACTCTGTGTTGTCTAACTCTGTGTTGTCTAACCCTGTGTTGTCTAACTCTGTGTTGTCTAACTCTGTGTTATCTAACCCTGTGTTGTTTAACTCTGTGTTGTCTAACTCTGTGTTGTCTAACTCTGTGTTGTCTAACTCTGTGTTGTTTAATCCTGTGTTGTCTAACTCTGTGTTGTCTAACTCTGTGTTGTCTAACTCTGTGTTGTATAACCCTGTGTTGTATAACCCTGTGTTGTATAACTCTGTGTTGTCTAACTCTGTGTTGTATAACCCTGTGTTGTCTAACTCTGTGTTGTATAACTCTGTGTTGTCTAACCCTGTGTTGTATAACCCTGTGTTGTCTAACTCTGTGTTGTATAACTCTGTGTTGTATAACTCTGTGTTGTATAACTCTGTGTTGTATAACCCTGTGTTGTCTAACTCTGTGTTGTATAACTCTGTGATGTCTAACTCTGTGTTGTATAACTCTGTGTTGTTTAATCCTGTGTTGTCTAACTCTGTGTTGTCTAACTCTGTGTTGTCTAACTCTGTGTTGTTTAACTCTGTGTTGTCTAACTCTGTGTTGTATAACTCTGTGATGTATAACTCTGTGTTGTATAACCCTGTGTTGTTTAACCCTGTGTTGTCTAACCCTGTGTTGTATAACTCTGTGTTGTCTAACTCTGTGTTGTCTAACTCTGTGTTGTATAACTCTATGTTGTATAACTCTGTGTTGTATAACTCTGTGTTGTTTGACTCTTTGTTGTCTAATTCTGTGTTGTTTAACTCTGTGTTGTCTAACTCTGTGTTGTCTAACTCTGTGTTGTATAACTCTGTGTTGTCTAACTGTGTGTTGTCTAACTCTGTGTTGTCTAACTCTGTGTTGTATAACTCTGTGTTGTATAACTCTGTGTTGTATAACCCTGTGTTGCCTAACTCTGTGTTGTCTAACTCTGTGTTGTATAACTCTGTGTTGTCTAACTCTGTGTTGTATAACCCTGTGTTGTATAACTCTGTTTTGTCTAACTCTGTGTTGTCTAACTCTGTGTTGTATAACTCTGTGTTGTCTAACTCTGTGTTGTCTAACTCTGTGCTGTATAACTCTGTGTTGTCTAACCCTGTGTTGTCTAACTCTGTTTTGTCTGGCTCTGTGTTGTCTAACTCTGTGTTGTCTAATCCTGTGTTGTATAACTCTGTGTTGTCTGGCTCTATGTTGTATAACTCTGTGTTGTATAACTCTGTGTTGTCTGGCTCTGTGTTGTCTAACTCTGTGTTGTATAACTCTGTGTTGTATAACTCTGTGTTGTATAACCCTGTGTTGTCTAACTCTGTGTTGTCTGGCTCTATGTTGTCTAACTCTGTGTTGTCTAACTCTGTGTTGTATAACTCTGTGTTGTATAACTCTGTGTTGTCTAACTCTGTGTTGTTTAACCCTGTGTTGTCTAACTCTGTGTTGTCTAACTCTGTGTTGTATAACTCTGTATTGTCTAACTCTGTGTTGTCTAACTCTGTGTTGTCTAATTCTGTGTTGTCTAACTCTGTGTTGTCTAACTCTGTGTTGTCTAACCCTGTGTTGTCTAACTGTGTGTTGTCTAACCCTGTGTTGTCTAACTGTGTGTTGTCTGGCTCTGTGTTGTCTGTCTCTGCCAGTATCTTACAGTTGCCCACACTCGTAGGAGATATGTGGGCAAGAGTAAACATCACAGTTCCACCAGTCAGATAACATCAAACGATGTCATACTTGTTATAATGTGAACAATTCTTCATAAAGTAATGTTCTTTTCTCTGATATCAAAATGGTTTCCTCAACTAGATAAATTATAGACAAAAACTCTCTCAGAAACGTCGAGCAAAACATCCCCCTCCCCCCGTCCCTCAACAACCACCATTTCAGCTTTAATGATATTTTCTTTTTTGTCAGAAAGGAAGTTGGACGGCTCACAAATTAATAATAGTCTCTCCGTTCAAGAACACCTACAGTATGTATTATCTGTCTGGCCTGATTAATATTCAATACGGATGATCTTCAACTTACGGTGGGGTTACTTCGTAAGTTGAAAATATCGTAAGTCTAGTATGAATGTGAATAACTAAATAAATAAATTCTGTCACTGAAGAAGTAAAAATAAATAAAATATAATAATCTCTGAGATTAACTAAATACGAGTAAATAACAAGTAAACATTTAAACGAAAAGTTTATTATATCAATAAATGTAGAAACAATATTTGCTGGACGGCAGCCAAAGATATTGGGCAGCGTCTGGTGTTTTTGTAAAATTTTTTCACTTGCGTGCCATCGTGAAACACGTGGAATGTTTTCTAACTGCTGAAGTTGCATCGATATCGTACCATAGTACCATAATAAAGTCGAAATATCGTACAATGATACCATAATAAAGTCGAGATATCGTATCATGATACCATAATAAAGTCGAGGCATCCTACCATGGCAGCATAATAAAGTCGAGATATCCTTCCATGTTACCATAATAAAGTCGAGATATTCTACCATGCTACCATAATAAAGTCGAGATATCGTTAAACCAAGCCATCTTATGCCTAGGAGTATCTCTACCTAAATTATACGGCCGATTTGTCATTACTTTAGTCTTAACCTTCTACCTTGTCTGATGAGAGTTAATGTAATTTGGTTACAGGAACCAGTTTAAAATAATTCAGGCCACACTCTCTTGCGACTGAAGATTCTCTGCTTGAAGTATGTGATCCAAGTACAAAAATATGAGGTAGTAAAAGGACAGAGACTAATATTTAGAATCGGCCATATTATGATCACCCTGGGCAGAGAGTGTCGCGATTTTAAGGCAATAGAATTGAAACCGATTTACAGGAGCACATTCATGCCCATGTAAGTCAACCTGTATTCAAAAGAATACCAGAGAATTCTGGCGTTATTTAACGCTACAACACCCAATATAAGGATGAAGACTGAGGCTGTCTAACCCTGTGTTGTATAACTCTGTGTTGTCTAACTCTGTGTTGTCTAACCCTGTGTTTTCTAACCCTGTGTTGTTTAACTATGTGTTGTCTTGCTCTGTGTTGTCTGTCTAACCCTGTGTTGTTTAACTGTGTGTTGTCTAACTGTGTGTTGTCTAACTGTGTGTTGTCTAACTGTGTGTTGTCTAACTCTGTGTTGTCTAACTCTGTGTTGTCTAACTCTGTGTTGTCTAACTCTGTGTTGTCTAACCCTGTGTTGTTTAACTCTGTGTTGTCTAACCCTGTGTTGTTTAACTCTGTGTTGTCTAACTCTGTGTTTTCTAACTCTGTGTTGTCTAACCCTGTGTTGTTTAACTCTGTGTTGTCTAACTCTGTGTTGTCTAACTCTGTGTTGTCTAACCCTGTGTTGTCTAACCCTGTGTTGTCTAACTCTGTGTTGTTTAACTCTGTGTTGTCTAACCCTGTGTTGTCTAACCCTGTGTTGTCTAACTCTGTGTTGTTTAACTCTGTGTTGTCTAACTCTGTGTTGTCTAACCCTGTGTTGTCTAACTCTGTGTTGTCTGGCTCTGTGTTGTCTAACCCTGTGTTGTTTAACTCTGTGTTGTCTGGCTCTGTGTTGTCTAAGTCTGTGTTGTCTTACCCTGTGTTGTCTAACTCTGTGTTGTCTAACCCTGTGTTGTCTGGCTCTGTGTTGTCTAACTCTGTGTTGTCTGGCTCTGTGTTGTCTGGCTCTGCCAGTATCTTACAGTTGCCCACACTCGTAGGAGATATGTGGGCAAGAGTAAACATCGCAGTTCCACCAGTCAGATAACATCAAACGATGTCATACTTGTTATAATGTGAACAATTCTTCATAAAGTAATGTTCTTTTCTCTGATATCAAAATGGTTTCCTCAACTTGATAAATTATAGACAAAAACTCTCTCAGAAACGTCCAGCAAAACATCCCCCTCCCCCCGTCCCTCAACAACCACCATTTCAGCGTTAATGATATTTTCTTTTTTGTCAGAAAGGAAGTTGGACTGCTCACAAATTAATAATAGTCTGTCCGTTCAAGAACACCTACAGTATGTATTATCTGTCTGGCCTGATTAATATTCAATACGGATGATCTTCAACTTACGGTGGGGTTACTTCGTAAGTTGAAAATATCGTAAGTCTAGTATGAATGTGAATAACTAAATAAATAAATTTTGTCACTGAAGAAGTAAAAATAAATAAAATATAATAATCTCTGAGATTAACTAAATACGAGTAAATAACAAGTAAACATTTAAACGAAAAGTTTATTATATCAATAAATGTAGAAACAATATTTGCTGGACGACAGCCAAAGATATTGGGCAGCGTCTGGTGTTTTTGTAAAATTTTTTCACTTGCGTGCCATCGTGAAACACGTGGAAAGTTTTCTAACTGCTGAAGTTGCATCGATATCGTACCATAGTACCACAATAAAGTAGAGATATCGTATCATGATACCATAATAAAGTCGAGGCATCCTACCATGGCAGCATAATAAAGTCGAGATATCCTTCCATGTTAACATAATAAAGTCGAGATATTCTACCATGCTACCATAATAAAGTCGAGATATCGTTAAACCAAGCCATCTTATGCCTAGGAGTATCTCTACCTAAATTATACGGCCGATTTGTCATTACTTTAGTCTTAACCTTCTACCTTGTCTGATGAGAGTTAATGTAATTTGGTTACAGGAACCAGTTTAAAATAATTCAGGCCACACTCTCTTGCGACTGAAGATTCTCTGCTTGAAGTATGTGATCCAAGTACAAAAATATGAGGTAGTAAAAGGACAGAGACTAATATTTAGAATCGGCCATATTATGATCACCCTGGGCAGAGAGTGTCGCGATTTTAAGGCAATAGAATTGAAACCGATTTACAGGAGCACATTCATGCCCATGTAAGTCAACCTGTATTCAAAAGAATACCAGAGAATTCTGGCGTTATTTAACGCTACAACACCCAATATAAGGATGAAGACTGAGGCAGCTGGAGTCAGATCTGTCATGGGTCTCACATGGAGCCAGGCCTGTGATGGGTCTCACATGGAGCCAGGCCTGTCATGGATCTCACATGGTGACTGTGAAACACTCCCAAAATATACTTCCTTATATCCAAACATACGTGATGCTATCATCGTCTCTGTGTTCAGTTCATCATGTTATGTTCTGATTTCAGTCAGTACATAAATGCTAACATATCTTCTACAATGGACGCTGAATAGAATCCTCAAAGGCTTGTCCAGCCGAATGATAAATAAATCGTATTCATAAGCTTGTCATGGAAGTCTTAGCAGTTGCTATTACTAAGAATAAGTGCTACTCGAAAAATACATCGGATACTTATATAACAGTGAAATAATAACAATATATAAGAACAAGGATAGAAATCTAACAGAAAATATCAAGAATGTGAAGGAATTAAAATGGAGTATTTAAGTTAATCGTATTTGTAAAATAACATCGCGTTAATCCTTCCACAGTCTCGGTTATTGAGGTCAGAGCACACAAATGTATTTAGTTAAGTCAATAGAAGAAGAGTGCCAACAACATGATAGTAATGGAGTAATACATCATGTACTAGTTATAGCAGATTATAGTAATAGAGTAATGCATCATGTACTAGTTATAGCAGATTATAGTAATAGAGTAATGCATCATGTACTAGTTATAGCAGATTATAGTAATAGAGTAATGCATCATGTACTAGTTATAGCAGATTATAGTAATAGAGTAATGCATCATGTACTAGTTATAGCAGATTATAGTAATAGAGTAATGCATAATGTACTAGTTATAGCAGATTATAGTAATAGAGTAATGCATCATGTACTAGTTACAGCAGATTTCAGTTTTAGTATCAACATATGTTCACAAAAATATATACTCAATGCACTGTGTAGTTTTTGAAAAAATCAGACAAGTTCTGTGTAAGAAAATGCCACATATGGCTAAATATAAAACTTTTCATTTATAGAACTGGTTTCTTTCATCCTCAAGTTCTTCACTTGCTTGTTTAAGTTTAACTTTGTCTTCGAGATACTCTCTCAGCTTTTTCACTTTCTCTAGGAGATCTTTAAGAACGCCATAACTTTCGTCTTGTCTCTCTATTTCATCTTCCAAATCTTGTATTCTTTTCTCCACTTTATTTCTACCATTATTTGACGATCGCTCTGAAAATGTGTCTATTCCAGCAACAAGAAGACCGATCTTTTCTTGAATTTCTTCCTTAAGTTGTGGAAGTTTTCCTTCAAGTATCATCTTCTCACGTTTTGCTGTAGCTTCTTCAAAACATTTAGAATTATACCGGCAGTGCTGGAAGTGGACGCTCTCTGTCAGGTGTATTAATTTCTGCACCTGTGCCAGCTTCTTCTCTTTGTCTTCCTCTCTGTTGTTGAACAACACAAATCTTCCATTACAAGCTTGATACAAACGTTGGAAATCTCCCTCCTGCTGCTTGCACCAATCCTGGAAAGTGATGTTTCGATCTTCCTCCTCCATGGATTTCTGGAACTGATCTCCTTTACTTATGACCACAATGACGTGCTCCAAAAACGCTTCCCCGAATATGCGCTTGAGAGCATAAAATGAGAACTTTTCTTTTTGTGTGAATCGGCTGCCAAAAGGCATTACATACAGAAAAACGTCTACACCCTCAGAACACATCATTATAGTCTCGTCCATGTTCTTCGGTCCTATTTTCTTGTCAGTCGTCTGGTTCAAGTCGGTGTCTTCTAAACCAAGACTGTCAACAATCTTGAGTGTGTATCTTCCGAAGTCAACGTAGGCAGATTTGACATCTTCTATGAATGACATGCTGTCAGGTGACGTTCTAAAGGCTTTCCGTCCAAGTATGGAGTTCCCAGTGGCGCTCTTTCCACCTCCGGTCTTCCCCATTAACAAAAGAGTTAGCCTTCTGTCAACGTTGACTTCTTCACTCTGTGAAAATGTAACATTTGAAGGCATTAACCAACATAAACTAGACCAGCATAAACTAAACCAACATAAACTAGACCAGCATAAACTAAACCAATATAAACTAGACCAGTATAAATTAAAACAACATACACTAGACCAGTATAAACTATAACCAGTATAAAGGAGACTCCCTAAAGTATACCAGCATAAACTAGACTATTGTAAACTATGTCAGCGCAAACTAGACCAGCATAAAGTATACCAGTACAAATTATATCAACATAAAGTAACCATAAATAAATCAAACTAGCATTAAACTGGACTAGTATAAACTAAACCAGCATAAAATACACGGGGTGATTGATAAGTTCTTTGCATAAGGTTCAACGGATTATTTGTGGACAACATTTTTTGTTTTTTGGTTAATTCTCAACATAGTCCCCTTGCAAGTTTATGCACTTAGTCCAGCGATCCTGGAGCATATGGATCCCTTCTTTGTAAAAGTCAGCATCTTGTGCCAGTAGAAAGTGATCTACATCATGAATGACGTCATCATCTGAAGCAAATTTGTGACCACTGAGCTCCTTTTTGAGTTTAGTAAATAGGTAATAGTCCGAAGTGGCCAAAACTGGGGAAATTAGCTTTCGAAAAGTAGTACACAAATTATTTTACAAGTGAGAATGTGACAAGATAGTGACAAGACTCAGAGCGAAAAGTCCAAGAGGATGAGCAGTCGCCTGTCAACTAGAAGACAGGGCACTTTCTCTCGCACAGTCAAAACAAAAAGATGTTAAAAACAGCTAGTAATTAATGCGAGTCTGAGATGACTAAACCCGCGACAGAAACCAAGTCATGACACTGACATTCTGTCCTTTATTCAATCTCCCGCAGGTACCAAGTATGAGACACCAACACACAAACATGGTCTCTTGCACAGGTCTAGTGTAAATTAGACATCAATAACAATAAATGGTCTAGCTTTTTTTTTACAGAAAAGTAGTTTCAGAGTTTGGGTTCAGTCCTGTCACAGATCATACGTGAGATGACTGACCTGGTAGTGCGCTGTCCACTCGTGAGGGGTGAGAACCAAATCGGAGCATCCCAAGACATACAATTGAGAGCGAGACAAGGATGTGTACAACTTTAACAATCTAAGATACGCAGACGACACACTTCTTATTGCTAAAAGTGAAGGGGTGCTACAGGCTCTTCTGGAATTCTTGGTTCGTGAAAGTAAAAGTAAAGGTCTCAGCCTGAATAATAAGAAGACTGGAGTGATGGTCATCTCAAAGAAATGGATACCACCAAAATGTAGCATTACCATCGATGGCACAACTCTGAAACAAGTTGATAAATTCAAGTACTTGGGAACGATTATAACAACTGATAGGAAGTGTCACAAAGAAATAAAAACCAGACGTGCTCAGGCCAAGTCATCAACTTCATCATCATCAGGTGCCGTGCCGACTGGCGTTGGCTATTATGCTTCTCCAGAGTACCCGATCCTTCATGCAGGCCATCAGTTCAGTTGGTGATCTCCTCTCACACCACCCCGTCAGACTGTCCAGTATCATTTCTCTTGGTCTTCCTCTTGATCTTCTTCCTTCTATTTTTCCTGTTGTTATAATATTTTCAATGCCCCCTCTTCTCATTGTATGTCCTATGAAAGTACATTGTCTCTCTCTTATCTTTTTGACAAGGTTTTGTGTCTCTCCAGCTCTTCTCATACATTCTTCATTAGTTATTTTTGCTGTCCAGGGGATTCGCAACATTCTTCTAATAAACCACATTTCTGCTGCTTCCAATGATTTTTGTGCACACTTGCCTATTGTCCATGATTCACTTCCATATAACAAGATAGGTTCAATATAGCATTTTAGGACTCGTTTTCTAACATTCATTGATAAAGATGTGTTAGCTAATATGTTTCTCATTCTCTGAAATGCAGTCTTTGCTTGGCCTATTCTGTTCCTAATTTCTGTTCTGCATTTCCCATCTGAAGTTATTACTGCTCCAAGGTATTTCAATTTCAGCACCTGCTTTAGAATAGTTCCATTTAATTTAATACTGCATGCTGGTGGATTCTGTTTCTTCGATATAACCATAGTCTATGTGTTTTTGATGTTCAAAGTAAGGCCTTTCTGTTCACTTTCTTTGGCGACTTTATCCAAGAGATTTTGCAGGTCTTGTTGGTTCTCAGCTATCAGTACTGTGTCGTCAGCATACCGAAATTTGTTAATATTGTATCCTCCAATTTGTATGCCTGGTTCTGTGATGATTGTTCTTAGAATATTCTCGCTAAACAGAGAAAAAAGGTCTGGAGATAGTACACATCCTTGTCGCACCCCTTGTTTTATAGATTGATATTTTCCTATTCTATTTTCAACTCGAACTGCTGCTTCTTGCTGTCAGTATAGATGTTTTACAATTCTCAGGTCTTTGCCGTCTATATTGATGTCTTCAAGCATTTTAATAATTTCATTATGTTTCACCTTGTCAAATGCCTTGGTGTAATCAATGAAGCATAAGTAGAGATCTTTCTGTACTTCTAAAGCTCTTTCTGTTAGTGTTCGTAAAGCATAAATGGCATTGTTTGTTCCCTTTCCTTCAACAAATCCAAACTGTTCATCTGCTATTTCCATTTTTATCTTTTTCCTTGTTCTTCTCAGTATTATTCTCAAAAGTAGCTTCGTTATGTGACATGAGAGGCTGATAGTCCGGTGGTCGTCACATTCTTTTGCACCTGGTTTCTTTGGTAGTGCTATAAACGTGGATTTAATCAGGTCACTGGGAATATAACCACTGTTGTAAATGTCATTCAGTAACTTGGTTATTATTTTTATTCCTGTCTCCTCTAATGCCTCTATTTCTTCTATTGTTATATTATCAGGCCCAGTCGCTTTTCCTTTCTTCATGTGTTTGATGGCATCTATGATTTCATCTTCAAGTATTGGTGGTCCATCACAGTTTTCAGTATCTGGTGTTAATTCTGGTCGTTCTCCTCCATATATCTCACCGATATACTCTGTCCACCTGTCCACAATGTCTTCTTTTCCCATTAACATTTTACCTTCTTTCGATTTCAGGCATCATGTGGTATATTTTGTTTTCCTGCCTGTGAGTTCATTAATTCGTTTGTGCATGTTTTTGCTGTCTTTATTATGAGAGTCCTCTATCTGTTTGCACTGTTCATTTAAACACATTTCTTTTGCTTCTCTGCATTTGCGTCTTATTTCTTTATTTATTTTGTTATATTTTTCCTCGTTATTTTTATTCCTCCTCCTCTTGTCCATCAGTCCTAAGATGTCGTCTGTCATCCATTTATTTTTAGGGGCTTCTTGTTTCGGTGGTATTATCTCCTTAACAGTTTGGTGGATAGAATCTCTTAACATTTCCCATTGCTCATCTATACTATTTATCTTTGCTATTGCATTGTATCTATTTGTTATAATAACTTTGTAGTGTTCTCGCAGTTCTTGGTCATTTTTAAGAAGTTCTGTATTCAGTTTGATGTTTCTCACTTTTCTGCATGCTTTCTTTAGTTTTTTTCTAACTTTTCCACAGAGTGGATCATGGTCACTATTGCAGTCAGCTCCTGGCATGGTTTTTGTTGTCAGTAATGCATTGCGGAATCGTTTGTTGATTAATATGTAGTCTATCTGGTTAAATGTCTTTTTTGTCTAGGCTGCACCACGTTGCCAGTCTTCGAGGATGTTGTTTAAACCAGGTGTTTCCCACAACCATGCTGTGTATTCTTGCCCATTCAATTAATTTATAACCTCTGTCATTCCTCTCCCCCAATCCATAGTCACCAACGATGTCTGAAGTTCTTCCTTAACCAACTTTGGCATTAAAATCTCCCATGACTATGGTAACTTCATGTGACTTTGTGTGTTTTAGTGCTGTCTCTGTGTCATTATAAAATATCTGTACATCTTCTTCAGAGCTTTCAGATGTTGGAGCGTACACTTGTATAATATTTATGTTTATTGGTTGTCCTTTCAGTTGGACTAGCAGGACTCGGTCCGAGATGTTCAAATATCCCACAGTTGTCCTTGCTGTTTGTTCATCAAATATAATTCCTACTCCTCGTTCATGTTTCTCACTTCCTGAATATATTATTGTATATTTATCTGAGTTTATCTTCCCTGCACCTGTCCATCTAACTTCACTCATTCCTAATATGTTGATCTTCATCCTTTCCATTTCCATCTTTACATTTTCTAATTTTCCAGCCTGGAATAAAGTTCTAACAAGGCCAAGTCAGCATTCCAGAAAATGAGAAACATCTTGTTCAACAGATCTAAATCAATGGAAACAAGATTCCGAGTACTTAAATGTTACATCAAGCCAATTCTGTTTTATGGGCGTGAAGCATGGTCTATGAGTAAGAGAGTACAGCGAAAAATGGAGGTCATGGAAATGTGGTTTATAAGAAGGATGTTGAAGATACCATGATAGCTAAGAAAACCAGTGAAGAAGTCTTAAGAGAGGCTTTGCATAAGGTACAACTGATTATTTGTGGACAACTTTTTTGGGTTAATTCTCAACATAGTCCCCTTGCAAGTTTATGCACTTGGTTCAGCGATCTTGGAGCATATGGATCCATTCTTTGTAAAAGTCAGTATCTTGTGCCAGTAGAAAGTGATCTACAGCATGTATGAACGTCATCATCTGAATCAAATTTGAGACCACTGAGCTCCTTTTTGAGTTTGGTAAACAGGTTGTAGTCCAAAGTGGCCAAATCTGGGGAAATTAGCTTTCGAAAAGTAGTACACAAATTATATTACAAGTGAGAATGTGACAAGATAGTGACAAGACTCAGAGCGCAAAGTCCAGGGGATGAGCAGTCGCCTGTCAACTAGAAGACAGGGCACTTTCTCTCGCACAGTCAAAACAAAAAGATGTTAAAAACAGCTAGTAATTAATGCGAGTCTGAGATGACTAAACCCGCGACAGAAACCAAGTCATGACACTGACATTCTGTCCTTTATTCAATCTCCCGCAGGTACCAAGTATGAGACACCAACACAGACACACATGGTCTCTTGCACAGGTCTAGTGTAAATTAGACATCAATAACAACAAATGGTGTAGCTTTTTTTTTTACAGAAAAGTAGTTTCATAATTTGGGTTCAGTCCTGTCACACATCATACGTGAGATGACTGACCGGGTAGTGCGCTGCTCACACGTGACTAAGCGGCTGCAGATCCTACTAGAGTCCGAGGTTCTGGTTCCGGTCATTCTCTTACATTTTTTTTCTGCCAGTGATTTCTTTACTATTTTTCAGATACTAACACTTTAGTAGTATGTGCTAACACTTTAGTAGTATGTGCTAACACTTTAGTAGTATGTGCTAACACTTTAGTAGCATGTGTTAACACTTTAGTAGTATGTGCTAACACTTTAGTAGTATGTGCTAACACTTTACTCGTATGTGCTAACACTTTATGTGTTAACACTTTACTCGTATGTGCTAACATTTCAATCGTATGTGCTAACACTTTACTCGTATGTGTTAACACTTTAGTAGTATGTGCTAACACTTTAGTAGTATGTGCTAACACTTTAGTAGTATGTGCTAACACTTTAGTAGTATGTGCTAACACTTTACTCGTATGTGTTAACACTTTACTCGTATGTGCTAACATTTCAATCGTATGTGCTAACACTTTACTCGTATGTGCTAACATTTCAATCGTATGTGCTAACACTTTACTCGTATGTGCTAACATTTCAATCGTATGTGCTAACACTTTACTCGTATGTGCTAACACTTTACTCGTATGTGCTAACATTTCAATCGTATGTGCTAACACTTTACTCGTATGTGCTAACATTTCAATCGTATGTGCTAACACTTTACTCGTATGTGTTAACACTTTACTCGTATGTGCTAACATTTCAATCGTATGTGCTAACACTTTACTCGTATGTGCTAACACTTTACTGTGCGCAAACATCCTTTGAAACTACGTTTATATCAAAATAATGTTGTTTGTTTGTCTAATCAAACATTCCATGCTGTAATTGTTGCATAGATTATTATCATTATGCTCATAGTGTTCATGTAACACTATATGTCACTTAGAGAGATTAGATAGATTATTATCATTAGTGTTCATGTAACACTATATGTCACTTAGTGAGATTAGATAGATTATTGTCATTAGTCTTCATGTAACACTATATTTCACTTAGTGTTATTAGATAGATTATTATCATTATGTTCATAGTATTCATGTAACACTATATGTCACTTAGTGAGATTAGATAGACTATTATCATTATGTTCATAGTATTCATGTAACACTATATGTCACTTAGTGAGATTAGATAGATTATTATCATTATGCTTATACTGTTCATGTAACACTATATGTCACATAGTGAGATTAGATTATTATCATTATGTTGATGGTGTTCATGTAACAAACCATTAATGTCACTTAGTGAGATTAGATTATTATCATTATGCTTATATTGTTCATGTAACACTGTATGCCACTTAGTGAGATTAGATTATTATCATTATGTTGATAGTGTTCATGTAACAAACCATTATTGTCACTTAGTTAGACTAGATAGAATCAAAGAGAACAACTTCCTGTTGCACTGGACAGAAGCTGGCCTGATCATGGTCGCCTCTTCTCTGTTCATTATAAGTGTATTACTCTTTACTACGGTTATTTTAGATCCCACGTGTTCTTACTGTTGCTACCTACTTTCTCATAGACATTGCTCCGGACGTCGAAGATCCTAGCAAATATTATCCCTACAAGGAGAACAATAATATTCGTATAGGTCACCAGAAAGAGAAGAGTACGCCATGACACATTCATTGTTCTGGTTGCCAGCCTTTCATCCTATTGTCTGTGGATGAAAAAGAAACCCGTAACATGAAAAGGATTCAAGTTAAATCAAATGGTCAAGTATGCATATCTGTCATCCTGCTTCATGTAAGGTATACTGCCAGCCTTACCAGCACAAGCTACATACAATAATCTTGACGTACATTTCTGTCCTAGCTTCAGTTGTCAGGGGCATACGGACGTAGACCAAACATTGATTTGACACACAGGTAGGGATCAGAGTCGAGTTTGGCAGGTCTATGTGTAGTGTGCTTCTCAACAGGGCATACGCATGTGGTTGTCACAGAGAAACTAGATTCCACGTGTCAGTGCCAGATCAATTTATTCACTGTCAGTTACCGAACCCGCTGTCACTTATTACTTCAACCGTCACCTTATTTCATGTGTATGATTCAGGCATCTGAGTTTTAGCCCAAATACTCACTAACAGCAACAGCTTGCACGACTGACACACATTGCTAGTGGCAGCCATGCATCTCTCTCTCTCTCTCTCTCTCTCTCTCTCTATCTCTCTCTCCACTTATGACGTCATACTTCCGCCAGTAGTTCACACTCACTCGACATGTTCCCTTTAAACACGGTGGTCAAAGTTTTACAAAATAATTAAACATGAAAGAAAAAAAACAAAATTACAAAATTGTGCAGTTCTGAGATTAAATTTCAACCATCAGCTCGCGTTCATGGCGGAAAGTTACAGCTGCAATAATACTTTTTTAAAACGTAATTACAGTGTGCAAAGACATAACAAATTCGTAAATTTATAATCAGAAGTATCAGTGCCTGGTCTTTGATAAATTTAACATTTCGTTTTTTCAAGAGTTGTTTCAGATACACATTTTTACGAATAGGAAACAGCAAGCACAGGCTAAGATGATTATTACGCTGTAATCTCGCGGCTAGACTCCTCTAAGATGATTATTAAGCTGTAATCTCGCGGCTAGACTCATCCTAGAGTCCGCGGTTCAAGTTCCAGGTAATTCTTATGTCATTTTTGTTTCACTCACGTCTAAAAGTGCTTTGTCTATGATTCTTGTTCAAGGTCTAACCACGCAGTTCTGTGCTCTGTTACTTTAAGCAGTTGTGGGTACTCGTTTTATCGTCATTTCTTTTCTCACTGCAGTAAAGTGATTTAGTAGAGTGCTGTATTGTCAGCAATCGAAAATGTAGACAAAGCACTTTACACGTAAGATGAAGAAAAAAGTAAACACAGCACTTTACACGTGAGAGGAAGAAAACAGTAGACACAGCACTTTACACGGAAGAGGAAGAAAAAGTAGGCGCAGTACTTTACACGTAAGATGAAGAAAAAAGTAGACAGCATTTTACATGCAAGAGGAAGAAAAAGGTAGACACAGTACTTTACACGTAAGATGAAGAAAAAAGTAAACAACGCACTTTACACGTAAGATGAAGAAAAAAGTAGACACAGCATTATACACGAAAGAGGAAGAAAACAGTAGACACAGCACTTTACACGTAAGAGGAAGAAAAACGTAGACACAGCACTTTACACGTAAGAGGAAGAAAACAGTAGACACAGCACTTTACACGTGAAAGGAAGAAAAAAGTAGACACAGCACTTTACACGTGAGAGGAAGAAAAACGTAGACACATCACTTTACACGTAAGAGGAAGAAAAAAGTAGACACATCACTTTACACGTGAGATCAAGAAAAACGTAGACACAGCACTTTACACGTGAGAGGAAGAAAAAAGTAGACACAGCACTTTACACGTGAGAGGAAGAAAAAAGTAGACACATCACTTTACACGTGAGAGGAAGAAAAAAGTAGACACTGCACTTTACACGTGAGAAGGAGAAAAAAGTAGACACAGCACTTTACACGTAAGATGAAGATAAAAAGTAAACACAGCACTTTACACGTGAGAGGAAGAAAAATGAGAAGAGAACGACCAGGATGTGAACAGCAGTCTCTGGTAAGAATGGTTGCCGCGTAGCTACGAGAGTATAGCGTACTTACCTACTGGACCATCTCACATCTCTTGGCCATCTCACATCACTTGATCATCTCACAATACTTTTCCATCTCACATCTCTTGGCCATCTCACATCACTTGACCATCTCACACCACTTGGCCATCTCACATCTCTTGACAATCTCACATCTTTTGACCATCTCACATCACTTGACCATCTCATATCTCTTGTCTCTTAGACATCTCTTGCCACTTTTCTTTCTCTTGAGTCTAAAATGCTGTCTAGTATTTTTCCAAGGCTAACTATACAAAACTATGCTAAATCACTTTATTGTGCTAACATTGCATTGTTTCCTTTAAAAAAATCTCACTACAACGCGTTTTTAAAACGTGTTCAAAAAAGAAAAAAAGAAAAAAAACTTACACATATGCAGAAAGACGTTATTCGTATATTTTCTGTACCTGTGAAATGTACAGGGTCCAACAGGGAAACTTGGCGGTTTTCAAGTGGTTGTATATTGAAAACCGTCAAGTTTATGTGCCGGACCATATATAAACTTAAGCACATAATTCATAAAATGTAATACCTGAACATTGCGTGAAGCTTTGACGTAAGCTACGAGTTATGGCTCATCGAAGTCTAACGAGAACGTTTTTCAAACACTTCTGTTTTTTTTAAAAAGCTTTCATGTCAATCTGAACAGTTTATATAGCTTGTGCTGAGCCTTAAAGCGGTGTTCAGGTATTCTTTTTTCATGAATATTTGACTCTGTCCTGTTTAGCGTCATTCATACAATAACCGTGCATGAAACTACCTCTCTCTCTCTCTCTCTCTCTCTCTCTTCACGTCTGCTCCCACCCCTCCCCCGCCTAGTCTCCCCCACAGGCAGACAATCTTTGCTTTCTTCAGTGGACATTCTTCCTCCTCCCCCCCCCCCTAAAGGTAACCAGTCATTATCTACTGCAGACAGAAAATCTTTCCATGCTGCAGGTATCTTCCTTTGATTGAGGTACAAAATCTTACTCTACTGCAGCCAGACGATCTTCCCTTGTTGTAGGCAGAGAAAATTCACTTGCTGTGGACTGACAGTCTTCTCTTGCTCTAAGCAGACAACCTACTCCTATAGCAAGCAGGCAGACAACCTACTCCTATAGCAAGCAGGCAGACAATAAAACTATTCTTGGAACAAGACGGCAGGCAATCTTCCTTAGATATATGCAGATATCCCCCAGTTCAAGCAGAAAGTCTTCCCCTGCTGTTAAAAAGCAATCTCTACTCTCTGCAAGCAATCTTTTCCTGCTTTATGCAGACAATCTTTACTCTCTGCAAGCAATCTTTTCTTGCTTTAGGCAGACAATCTTTACTCTCTGCAAGCAATCTTTTCCTGCTTTAGGCAGACAATCTCTATTCTCTGCAAGCAATCTTTTCTTGTTTTAGGCAGACAATCTCTACTCTCTGCAAGCAATCTTTTCTTCCTTTAGGCAGACAATCTTTACTCTCTACAAGCAATCCTCTCTTGCTTTAGGCAATAAAGGTAGATAGATGTGTATGGTGTAGTTTTACAAAGTGAGAGAGGGAGTGAGTAAAGTGAGAAAAGACGAATAGAATGTGTGAGAATGTATAAATGAAAAAACATACAACATCCGATATTTCGGCGTGAGCCTTTTTCGAGGATTACATGCACAACGAGACAAAAAAAAACGAAGAACTTATCTTAATATGGTTCCTTCAAAAGTAGGAAACAGAGAAAAGCGTGTCTCAGAAGGACCACGCCGGCCCCACAATGGATACCCGATAGAGCCAATCGTAAAGAAGAGGTAGAGAGAGAGGAAGAAAACAAGTGGTAGGAAAAGGTGGGGGAAAGGCAATAGAAACATGATAGCCGCTAGAGGAGGTTTCGGAGGGGGGGGGGTGGAAGGGGACGCGGAGAGATAATGAATGAAGAACATAAATACCTGCAGGGAGGAAATGTGAAACTGGTGAATAGGACAAAACCCTATAAACACCAATATGTTGCTAGAGAAGAAAATAGGGTGGTGGTAGGGAGGGTAGCTTGGAGAAAGAAAGTAGAGTAAAAAAAAAGGGGGAGGAGGTGTGGAAAACTAAAGAAGTTACAGAAAACTGAAGACATTTTTAATTCCATCTGGGTGGAGACAGCCAGCTTGGAAAATAAGGCGCTGTTCTAGGACCCTCCGAGATCGTACATCAGCAGAACAAGAGCAGATCGCACTAACAGAAATGTCATATTTTCCTCTGTGGTTGCCAAGGCAAAAATGTTTAGCCAAAGGTGTCCAGGCCCTCTTAGAAATATCATTAAGATGCTGGCGAAATCGATCGTGTAAGCGTAAGCCAGTATCCCCTATGTACTTCAAACCCCAACGTTTGCACATAATAGCATAAATAACATTACGTGAAGTACAGGTGAAACCGTCCTGAACTGATAACGTGGACTTAGGGAAGGAGATCTGGCTAGCCTCGACAACAAACGGACAAGTGTTGCATCTACGGCGTCCGCAACGTCTGGTACTATAAAAAGTGTCATCTGTTTTACGGTGACTACGAATTAGAAGGTCCTTGAGGTCCTTGACCCGTCTGTAGGTCACCAATGGGGGTTCCCCAAAAGGTTCACGTGTATCAGGCTCGCTCTGGAGGAGATGGAGATGGCGAAACAGTATGTGCCAAGCTGTGAGGGTGGTACGTGAGTACCAGTTTCACTCTGTCCGAGCCACAGTGCGGTTTAGGGGTGAAAGCTTGTTGCCGCGATATATGGTTGATGCGATTCCAAGATGACGAGAGAACATGTTCTGGATAGCCGGGTTGACAGAAGAAATCTATAATTTTATGGCCTTGATCCTGGAAATCAACATCCTCATTACACAAACATCACAAACTAAGAAGCTGGGAAAAAGGAATAGAGTCCTTACACGATCTGGGATGGGAGGAAGAGTACAGGAGGTAGCTGTGAGAATCTGTAGGTTTATAGTGGATAGAAGTAGTAAGCCCGGAAGGGCCGATAGTGACGGCAATGTCAAGAAAGTTAGCGGAAGTAGCAGAGATATGGGAGGTGAAGGAAATGACAGGATTGTACTCCTTAACAAAACTGATAAAGTTGTCAAGATCTTCCTCTGGCATTGATGTGACCCCCAATGCTGTCGTCTATGTAGCGTCTATAGAAGTCGGGAAATGGGCCTCTAAAGGTTGTCAGAACCTTGTGTTCGAAGTGGCTCATGAACAGACACGCGTAGCTGGGGCCCATTTTGGTACCCATGGCTACACCACTAATCTGGTCGAAGTAAAGGCCATTGAATTAAAAAGAATTGAGTTGGAGGACAAGCCGTGTAAGGCGCAGAATAGTAGACGTAGGAATAGAGGGATTGCGTCTTTTGTTCAGAAAGAACATGACGGCCTGAAGTCCCTGATCATGCGGGATGGATGTGTATAAGGATACTACATCAAGGGTGAAGATACGGTAGGTGTGACCAGGAAGGAGTGTAAGAGTCTCAAAAGCAATGAGAGCATGATTCGTGTCCTTAAGATAAGTGGGCAGACTAGTGACCAGAGGTTGAAAGATGCTGTCAAGAAAGTCAGAGATTTGCTCCGTAGGGCAGGAACAAGCGGACGCCATGGGCTTCCTGGGTTGCCTGGTTTGTGAATCTTAGGGAGTAGATAAAAGGATGACTTCTCTAAGCAGCTGTCACGGATGTGAAGATAAGTAGCCGAGGGAGAAAGGCAGACAATCTCTACTCTCTACAAGCAATTTTTTCTTGCTTTAGGCAGACAATCTCTACTCTGTGCAAGCAATCGTTTCTTGCTTTAGGCAGACGTTACATTATTTTATTATACTTTATTATTATATATACGAGTATAAGATGTTATACTGTATTTTTATTTGTGTCGTTGAAAGGGTGATTATAAAACTACACATAGACATATCACACAAATGAAAAGAAACACAACTGAAAGATTCTTCTTCAAATAATAATAGAACTTATATTGTTGTTAATCATGAGTTTACACAGTTAGCAAAATCAAAACGAAGGATCATCAAATATAATGTAGTTATTTATCGTGTTATATTGTTATCAACAAAAACCACTAAACAATCTCCTTAAATATAGGTTATGTTCAGATTGCAACAAACGTAACTGATTGGCAAGAATGTATTCACATGCATCTGAATAAAATCAGTAGTATAAAATTAAGTGCACCCAATAGGCATCACTTCCACGCTACCACAAAAATAAAAACATCACAATCCTACATAGAACAATTATACTTTAATTGAGTTACGATTATTCATTACCATGCATTACACAATCACTAACAAAATATTTACCTAAGTGAGTCGAGATTGATCCAGTGAGCCCACAGGACACCTTGCATACATCCACATCACATAATAAAAACTCATACTAACCTAACACATACTGGTTCTCGTTTCCACGAATAAACAATCTCGTTCGCTCTTGAACAATCACATGACTCCCCCGATCCGCTGGCTTCCGACGTGCTCAGATGACAAATTCCGACCGATTAAAATTCTATCATGCTTTCTTTATATACTGGGTCCGCGAACTGGACACACTCAGAACTGCGCACTCGTAAGCTGCCCAGCTGCTGACCCATTATTTCTACGCTGGGGTTGCCAACCAACCTAGAGGTAACTAGTACTTATCTATGCCCTACAAAAGAATGTAAGGAGAACTATGATATAACAGTGAAAATAAAATATATTAAAACTTAAAGCATCAGTTTAAAGACAATCCAAGATCGCTATAATGCAGAAATGTAATTTTAACTTCAGTAAATTGTATCAAATTGTAGCATAGACACGTTTAGATGAGGGATATCGCTATGTACATTATGTTTGTTTGCACAGTCTTTTCCCCTCATTTTTGGCGCCCCAAGTTTTCTGGCTTATTGATATAACTATAGCCCAATTATCTCTGTCTTCATGGTTGCGGAAGAAATATTTATACGAGTCGTATTGCTTTCTTTTACTAATCGTTTAGTTTATTCTGTGGCATAATATTTTATTTTCTAAACTTTCATCTGCTACATGGGCGTGGCTGTCACCGAATAAAACATATTTAAATATGAACGGCCTGGTTTTCTATTACTCTACTGGTAGCCGGGTGTACTGGCTTCACACAGGTGTGTTTTACCCACGGACAGGTATTCTTAAATCTTAGGAGGACAACTATCTGAGAGTCACAGCACCGTGACAGAAGAAAACACCAGGCAACAAGAACTTACCAACAGAACTTGTCAAGTGTGTAACACACACACACACATACAGAATGAATGAATGATCTTTATTTTTAAAAGGTAAAGATTTGGACACGCAGGCCCGTCTTACATTCTGCCCTTCATCACTCCATCTTTCATTCTTCCCACACACTCGATTTAATACAAGTATACAAGTTACATACGAAAAAAAAAATATCAAAAGAGTGTAAGATTAAACTATTACATTCAAAGTAAAAGAGAAGAAATAATTAACCTAAAAAAGTAGCTCTCACACAAACATACACGCACACAGATAGAGACATATCCAAAAATAAAAATACATTTTCAATACAGACGTTCTAACATACGTTTTTTTAACAAACATTAAAATAGTTTCTAGCAATATCTAACAAGTTGCTTTTCGAACTAAGTCATTTTACTACTTAATGACTAGCGAGTCATGGGTTGTGAGAGTGCTGGTTATTTTATAGAGGAATATAGTTACAGGCAATTAAATAATGAAAAAGGTTTGAGTTAAATGATTAGTAGTGGATTTTAAATAGTAGGGTAGGGTGTTACAGAGCTGTATTGCAGAGTATGCAAGGCTTTTCTCGTACAGATCAATCCTGGGTTTAGGATAAAGACAGTTATTTAAACGCTGGCTATGTGTAGTGCTATACGTAAACAGTGACCACAAGTAAGGCGGAGCATTGTGTGACAGAATTCTGTGAACAAACTTAACTTTGTTAAAAATGATTCTATATTTGAGGGGTAGAATTTTGAGTTTTTTGTGTGCTGATCTGCTGTCTGTACTGGGTGTTTGTCACAAATCAGATGTAATACTCGTTTGTGAAGTGAGTGGAGCCGAGAGAGGGGGGGGGGAGAGGGGAGAGGTGAGCTTTGGATAAAGATACCAAAGATCTGTGAATTCAATATAGTAAACGTAGGATTTACACAGCTGTGGTTATGTTTGTTTTCAGTGCGGAAAGCACGCGTGTAGAGAATCTGTAACAGCTCTGCTGAAATTTTTTAATGTATTGATCTGTTCCTTGGTGCGAGACATATTCAAGATGTTACACGTGCATTGATCGCACCCCACCTTTTTTTAAAGCCGATATCAATATGTTAAAATAACAACATTCTAGAATTGATTGTTTACGTTTTGTATGACTTTGTGTTAGATTCCATGCTCGGTCTCATAATATTCTTCATATTTTCAATAACAACCTGTGATAACACGGTAGACCAATATCTTATTTTATCATATTCACTGCACTTCGAACATGTCCATGGGAGCTCAGACACCCCCCCCCCCGCAATATTTCCACCAGTATCCTACAGCTGATAGTGGCCGTTCTGTGTTAGTTTACAGGTCTTCTCACGCACCCCACATGCCTTTCATTCCTGGCTCTGCCAGACTCTCTCAGTCTAAGCAGCGATATAGTTTCCCTTCTCTCCAAGTCCTCCACTCTGCCTATCTCTCTAAGCGCATTGATAACAACGGATCGATCTAGTGATCATCTGGAGCCAGCCAGCGTATCGTTTCTTTCATTTTCCATGAGATCTGTACGCCTAGGGACATAGATGAAGGTGACTCTGCGAATCGTTGATCTCTGCAATGACTCAAGCCACTACCTGCTCATAGAGCCTACCTCAACCTTCTGGAACATACTCAATGAATCACTTAGAATGCAAACACGGGCGTAATCTTGTGACTCCAGCCACACGAATGATTTTGTTACCGTCATCTTCATAATATTATATTTTAATTTAAACCTATGTAGATACATACCAAAATTGTTAAATTTTAATGTCATCCTCTGAAAAATTGCTTTCTTCTTTTTTTTATGGTTGAGCAGTCTCAAACATTATATCGGATGTCCTTAGAGAACATATCAGTCCGTCTTACGACATTGTCATACGTTTTGTTCAGGACTGGTATTGGTGATCATCACATATGCATTCTTTACTTCTTGTATGTGCATTCTTTACTTCTTGTATGTGCATTCTTTATTCCTTGTATGTGCATTCTTTACTCCTTGTACAAATGCAGGGCAGTTATACAGCATTTGCTGGGCTGTCATTTTTTCAGTGCCACAGGTGCACTCAACAGTGACCTAGATCTTCATCTTGTTATACGTGTGACATCTCAGTCTGTTGTGGCCTGTGCTAAAGATCTTGACCTGTGACTTCTCAGTCTGTTGTAGCCTGTGCTAAAGATCTTGACCTGTGACTTCTCAGTCTGTTGTGGCCTGTGCTAAAGATCTTGACCTGTTCTTCTCTTTCCAGCTCGTGATAGAAAGTAGGAATTAAAAAAAACAGAATAAATAAAATAAACGGAGGACTTGGCTGTGACTTGTAAGAGGCTGTGTCCAGAAGTTCGCGTGGTGGAGTGTTGGGAATGTTTAAACGGAGACTTGCAATGTGTGATGGATGGGTTGTAGAGGGGGGGGGTTTGGGGGGAACTGCAGAAAAAGCAGAGAGTGTTTAATGGTAATCTAGCCGAGAGATTGTGGAATATGTGATTGCAGTTGGGGTAGAGGATGTCGTGATGAGGTTTTGAAACATGTTTAGTAAGCGAGAAACGAGTGCAAATTGGTGCAGAGGGAACATGCTTGAGGAAGAGCTGAATATTAGGTGTAACTGAATTGCGAGTTCAAACCATGTCGTTCGAAGATCCCACATTCCAGTGTGTAGCTGTACTCAAGCGCTAGGCGGCTTGTAGTCAACATGGCATTGTTTGATAACTATTACCAAAAAATCAAATTAGCCTCTGTGGTTGGGGCCATTTATATATATATATATATATATATATATATATATTGTTATCACATCTTTACTGCAGTTGCTTCGTGTATAGCTATATACTTAGTTGCGTATACAAGGTCAGACAATTAAGTAATGAGGCTAATTTTATTATGGCCAAGACAAAAAAGTCATCTATGAAGCAAAGCATGGAATCCAAAGAAGTCACCTTCATCTATGATCTGGCAATTTTTCATCGCCGCCCGATAAGCAGACGACAAACAACCCGCCATTTTGTTCACCTAGTTAGAGGTGCATTGTTACGTAATCAGCATGGGGCACAAAGCTAACATTAAGTTCTGTTTTAAACTCGGAAAAAGTGCCATTGAGACAGTTGAATTGATGTGACTAGTTTATGGGGATAATTGTTTATCTCGTGCACAGATATTCAGGTGGCATCCACAATTCAAAAGTGGCATGGAAACGATTACAAATGCAACTATACATTTCTGTTCGTAATAAGGAATTCATTGCAAAAGTCAAATGAATACAATGTTGGTGTGCTTCTACGACAGGAAAGGCGTTATTCACAAAGAATTTATTCCAGAGGACAGACTGTCACTGCCAAAGTGTAATAACTTATTTTGAAACTCCTATTGAAAAGGATTCTCCGAGTCCGACCCGAGTATTCAACACCTGGCAGTTTTTTCCTTCCTTGTAATAATGCACCAGTTCACCAGGCGGTAGCTGTACAGGAATTTTTGGCCCTAAAACAAGTGTGTGTTCTCAGCCATCCACCCTATTCCCCAGATTTGTCTCCCTGTGATTATTTTCTATTCCCACTATTAAAGTTACCATTGAAAGGACGTTCTTTGACGATACTGATGACACCCAAAGGGCCGTAACATCGAGTTTAAGGGCCATACCAATAAAAGAAATGCATAGGTCGTTCCAGTGTTTGTTAGATCGTGCCACTCGCTGTATCAGTGCACAAGGGGCTTACTTCGGATAAAATACAGACTATATCTTCAACTGTTGTTTCTTTTATATTTTATGTAATTAGTCTCATTACATAATTATCGGACCCTGTACTTAAATATTTATTAGTCGTGATAGAAACCATCCTCTGACAACCAGAATGCTCTCTTTCTCATCCAGGGATCAACTTTTAAAATGCTTGTTATTATAATTAAACTAATAAGAAGTTTTTCTTTTCTTAATGATGTGGAAGTCAAGAACTGAACAAGCAAGTTATTATCATTATCAATGAACCGGTGTCAGAGACGCAAATTTATACATACTGTTCAAAAAAAAACCAAAAAAAAAACAACAACAAACAAACAAACAAATACGATGTTGCGATTTAAATTGAAGTTTGCTGATTAGACAAGAGCAAATTGCCTTAAACGTTCACTTGAACATAAACCTCATGTGCTGACCTGAATTGTACTCAGCAGATGATTCGTTAGCACAGAAAAACGACATAAGTCAAAACAGAATTTTTGACAATAACTCATGACAGGTTCACGAGAATCCCATGAAACTTACTGAACACAAAACTCACTGACCATGTTACTGAATGCCTAAAAAAAGATTCACGCTCTTCGAATCAATTCATTTGAAAATTCAATGCGCAAGTACGGCTCATCTCACTACAGAACAACGATTCATCAACAATGGGTGTTTATAGACTGGACAGTCACAAAGTGTAGTGGCCAGACAAAGTTAATGTGGTTAGAAGAACCATTAGTCGCCTTTGGAGACGATTTCAAGAAACTGGCTCAGTTGCAGACCGGCCTCGCAGTGGAAGACACATAGTCACAACTCCTGCCGAAGACCGCTTCATACGTCTGCATCACCTCAGGAATCGATTTGCGTCCTCAACAGTCCAGTCAATGACAGCAGCTCATCGAATTTCAGATCAAACGGTCAGGAACCGGCTGCACGACGCTGGTCTTTCGGCTAGAAGACCTTACAGAGGTCCTGTTCTTACAGACCGGCATCACCAGAACCGAATGCAGCGGGCGAACCAGCATCGTCAATGGACCGTTGCGAATGATTGGAGAAGGTTTTGGTTTGATGATGAATCATTCTTTCTGCTCCAGCGATACAATAGACGGAGAAGAGATTACCGCAGAGTCCATGAGCGCTACTCCCAGAACTGCTTGAATGTGGCTCCTCCGCAAGGTATTGGAGGTGTACTGGTGTGGGGGACGATCAACTTCATGGAAAGAAGTGACCTGGTGCAAACTGAAGGACGACTGAATGCACAATACGTCGCTGAAATTCTTTGTTCTCGTGTCCTTCCATTTCTGGCTGTACCAGGGTCGATTTTTTTTGCCTTATGTGGCAAAACTCACCACTCAGTTCATCGCTGACAACAACATCCAGACCATTCCGTGGCCATCCATGTCATCAGACATGAACCCAACAGAACACTTATGGGACGAACTCAACAGACAAGTCCGTCAACGAAACGAATCTCCGACAGTTGTCTCTTGCACTGCGGGAAGAGTGGGCAGCCATCCCACAACAACAGATCCAACGACTAATCGGATCCATATCAAGGAGATGTCGTTCTCTGATACAGCCAGAGGAGGTCATACACCTTACTGAAACGGAGGCCTCAGTCGCAAAGAATAAAAGTCCAAACCAAATTTAATGAACATCATTTCATTATTAAGCTCTTAGAATTTCTTCATGCCAAGATTGAAACATTAATTCGGTAAAATAAAATTTTGATACAAGTTTGAAATTTGGTTACGTTTAGTGTTGAGTTTCTTTTCTTTTTTTTTTTGAACAGTATAGAATTAAAAATAGTAGAAACAATCATCATTTTAATACATTTACTTTGTAGTTTGTTCAGCTTTTTTTTCAAAAAGTCCCTTTTATTTTCTGAAAAGAGTTGCCATACCGCAAGTCTGCCAATATTAGCAGCTAAAGCAATGAGAACACCCACAAGAATAGAAATCAAACAACTTTAAACCAATAACAATGATTTCATTACATGTTAAGATTATTCTAGCGGTTATTTATTTCTCTAATTTTTATTTTTGGTGACATCACTTCCCCACAATCATCAAACCTTGGCGAAATTCCATCCATGCCACCAGCCCGGACCAAAGCTTTCATTTAGCTTTAGGACAATCTTGATCTCTTTTATCTAGCCTGGCTGGCAACCTTGGTCTCTTTCATCATAGCCTGAGAACAACCTTGGTCTCTTTCATCATAGCCTGATAACAACCTTGGTCTCTTTCATCATAGCCTGAGAACAACCTTGGTCTCTTTCATCATAGCCTGATAACAACCTTGGTCTCTTTCATCATAGCCTGAGAACAACCTTGGTCTCTTTCATCATAGCCTGAGAACAACCTTGGCCTCTTTCATCATAGCCTGATAACAACCTTGGTCTCTTTCATCATAGCCTGATAACAACCTTGGCCTCTTTCATCATAGCCTGATAACAACCTTGGCCTCTTTCATCATAGCCTGATAACAACCTTGGCCTCTTTCATCATAGCCTGATAACAACCTTGGCCTCTTTCATCATAGCCTGATAACAACCTTGATCTCTTTCATCACAGCCTGAGAACAACCTTGGTCTCTTTCATCATAGCCTGATAACAACCTTGGTCTCTTTCATCATAGCCTGATAACAACCTTGGTCTCTTTCATCATAGCCTGATAACAACCTTGGTCTTTTCATCATAGCCTGATAACAACCTTGGTCTCTTTCATCATAGCCTGATAACAACCTTGGTCTCTTTCATCATAGCCTGATAACAACCTTGGTCTCTTTCATCATAGCCTGATAACAACCTTGGTCTCTTTCATCATAGCCTGATAACAACCTTGGTCTTTTCATCATAGCCTGATAACAACCTTGGTCTCTTTCATCATAGCCTGATAACAACCTTGGTCTCTTTCATCATAGCCTGATAACAACCTTGGTCTCTTTCATCATAGCCTGAGAACAACCTTGGTCTCTTTCATCAGAGCCTGATAACAACCTTGGTCTCTTTCATCATAGCCTGATAACAACCTTGATCTCTTTCATCACAGCCTGAGAACAACCTTGGTCTCTTTCATCATAGCCTGATAACAACCTTGGTCTCTTTCATCATAGCCTGATAACAACCTTGGTCTCTTTCATCATAGCCTGATAACAACCTTGGTCTCTTTCATCACAGCCTGGAGGACAACCTTGGCCTCTTTCATCACAGCCTGGAGGACAACCTTGGTCTCTTTCATCATAGCCTGGAGGACAGCCTTGGCCTCTTTCATCATAGCCTGAGAACAACCTTAGTCTCTTTCATCACAGCCTGGAGGACAATCTTGGTCTCTTTCATCACAGCCTGGAGGACAACCTTGGTCTCTTTCATCACAGCCTGTAGGACAACCTTAGTCTCTTTCATCACAGCCTGGAGGACAACCTTGTCCTCTTATTGAAAAACTCTCCTTTACTTATCCAGATTTACTAGCTGGTCAGGTGGTTACCTAACTAGATTAATTACACTTCCTCACACTGGCTACTAAGAAATGCACACACAGTACAATACATTTGTTCATTATTTTTTTTTACTTACAGTTTGGAATGTTACATTACTGTATAGTCTCGCACTTGCTCAGATACATGCACACTTAACATAGTAATAAAATATTAACGGTAACAATTTTTACTGGAAAAATTAACTACAAAATAATTATGAAAGAACATTGCAAAATACGAGGGGTGATTGATAAGTTCTCGGCCTAAGGTACAAATACTAGAAAAACACAGTTGATATTGGGTGCATTTGTAGATCATTATTAAACACCAAGTTTCAAGAAAATAACTGCAACCAATTTTTTTACAGGCTACTGAAGTGGTAAGGGGTAGCAGAAATTGAGAAAATGGATACGATTTCTCATCGAGCAGTCATTTGCTACCTCTGCATCAAGGGCTTATCATCGAAGGAGATCCATGAGGATATGGTAGAGACTCTAGGGGAGAGTGCCCCTTCTTACAGCACAGTGAAGAAATGGGCAGCTCAATTCAAACATGGAAGGGAGAATCTGGAAGATGATTCCCATCTAGTAAGACCAAGAACGGTAACCACCGATGAAACCACTGGCAGAATCCATGACATGATAATGGAGGATCGATGACTAACTGAGTGGTACACTGCTACTGAGTTTGGCATCTGCGAGGAACGTGTTTATGCCATCATTCACAATTATCTTCAAATGACAAAGTTCAAATGGCACGATGGGTCCAGAAACTTCTTGGTGCTGATCATAAACGACAGTGTCTCAATATGTCAATAGACAATCATAGCCATTTTTCTGTAGATCCTGAAAAGTTTCTTCAGAAATTTGTGATTATGGATGAGACTTGGGTTCATCATTTTCAACCAGAAACCAAAGAACAGTCAAAGCAGTGGAAACATCACAAATTCCAACCTCCAAAGATAGCAGGGGTAGTTCTGTCTGCAGGCAAAGTGATGGCTTCCATCTTTTGGGTTTCAGAAGGTGTGCTAGACTATCTTCGAAAGGGCAGAACGGTCACCGGGGCCTATTACGCTAATCTTGTGAAGTAACTGCAGGTCAAATTGAAGGAAAAGCGTGGAGGGAAATTGACGAGAGGAGTCATCTTTCAGCAAGACAATGCTCTAGTTCACAAGTCGGCCATGGCAATGGCTGCCATTCATGAATGAGGCCTCCAGATTCTTGAACATCCTCTTTATTCATTAGATTTGGCCCCTTCGGACTATTACCTGTTTACCAAACTCAAAAAGGAGCTCAGTGTTTGCAAATTTGTTTCAGATGATGTCATTCATGCTGTAGACCACTTTCTACTGGCACAAGATGGTGACTTTTACAAAGAAGGGATCCGTATGCTCCAGGATCGCTAGACTAAATACATAAACTTGCAAGGGGACTCATCCATTCGTTCATTTGCAGGTCCCTTGGGAAACTTTGCCTCTCTAACATCACTCCTGTAGGCCTCTCGGTTGTAAGTAAGATGCCCTTCTGCTGATGCATCCATTTGCAGATCATCAACGATGTCTTGCGTCCATCTTTGCCAGTAAGGAACTATGTTGAGAAATAACCCAAAAGAGATGTCCACAAATAATCCGCTGCACCTCAAGCTGAGAATTTATTAATCACCCCTCGTATTAGTTCTTGAGTTATTGTAGGTATGTAAAAGTAATCAGATTAAGTTGTAGCATCCACAAAACAGACATTAAAAAGATCTTTTGGTTATTACAAATTTTACATTCCTCGTAATACCACAACTGACATATTTTTCTCTATTTTAAGTCAATCAATCATCATCTTTCCTGATTAATTTGTCATTTAACTTTTCTAAAGCTAAATTTTTCATTTTACTGTTCCAAATCTAAATCACATTTGAATTGAATAATCTTAACTTGGCTTTTGTGCTTATAACTTTTCAATTTTATATATTCTCAAGAACAATATAATATTTTAGAGGGTGTAATATCCACCCTCATTTATGCATGCGAAAGCTGGAAAATAACTAAAGAAATGGACAAGAAATTAGACTCTTTTGAAAACAAATGACTAAGCAAAATACTCAGCATCAAGTGGAACGAATTCAAGAACAATCCAGAGATAAGACAGATGACTGAACAACAACCAGTCTCATGGGTGATCAGGAAAAGGAGATGGACATATGTTGGTCATGTGATGAGATGAAACAGTCAGAGAATCACAAAACAAGCTATCAAGTGGAACACAACAGACTAAGAAAAAGAGGCAGACCGCGTGAAATTCTAAAGTGGACATTGTTAAGAGAGGCCAAATTAACAGGCATAAAATCCCTTGATGAGATTGAAAGGTTTGCAGAAAACAGGACAAATTGATGAACTACCTTGTCAGCCCTATGTGACATTTAACGGCACGGGAAGGATATAAGATATCTTAATTCGTCATTTATTTGGATTCATATATAAAGTTTTAATTTTCACACTACATGTTTTAGTTTTCCATATAACTTACCCTATAAATAAATATATCATGTATTCCTACTACAGCTTTATACTTTATCTTCACAATTCACACAAAGTTTAAATTGTTTGCTGCATTTTAAATTTAAATAAAATTTTAGTATAGCAATATTTTGAAGACTTTTGTTACACACAGAAAAATGACTACTGGAAAATGGTTATGATAATCTTTTATCCATGATAGTTGATGATAGTAGTGATAGTGCATGGCTGTCTTGTACACATATAGAAATGATCATAGTTTTATGTTGGCAAATACCAACATTTGTTTCAAAGTTTGTAAGAGTCACAGTAATTGATGTTTGTTTGTCATCTTGTTTTATATCTCTGGTCTGTCTTACATTGCTCGCCGTGTCTCAAACACGTACAAGCTATATGATAAATATTTCACATATGAGAACAGTAAGGTCATACAGCTCATTTTTGTATGTAATAGTGTTTATGACTAATTTTTAAAACTATTAGTTACTTTTATTTTGAAACATGACTTCAAACTGGTGGGATTTTATTTGTGAATCATTTTTAGATAAAACAAAAACAAGGAGTGGAAACACTGGTCAAGAATGTTCTGTCAGCTCAGAACAAAACAGTTTTACTTCGTTGTAAACTACCCAGTGCAGAAAGAACACTTTTTAATCATAGTAACTGACAAAGTATAATCTACTTGATCAATAAAATAACTCGTTAAGGACTCTACTGAATTTTCACAATTATTTTTCGTACTGTCTCACAAATGTCTGATCATTTCTAGCATTTATTTTCTACTTCAGATTTATCTTCCATGACCTGTATTGTATGCACTCATTTCTTCCATGACCTGTATTGTATGCACTCATTTCTTCCATGACCTATATTGTATGCACTCATTTCTTCCATGACCTGTATTGTATGCACTCATTTCTTCCATGACCTGTATTGTATGCACTCATTTCTTGCATAGATCTTTATCTTCAGTTATAAATCTTTCCTTCTTTATGTTACATTTTGTTCTTTCAATTCTAATATCAGCTTTTTGCGGTCACCTTTTAGTTTATGAAATGTTTCAATAGTATAACTACCACATCTGTTTTGTTTCCTTAAACTTTCTGTAAACTGAACAACTTGTTGTATCTGTGCTTTCTTCTTCTCACTATTATTCTCTATGTTATTAAACAACAAAAATCTCCCATTACAATCTTTATGCAACTTTTGAAACTCTCCCTTCTGCTCCAGACACCATTCTTTGAAGCTGATATTACGACCTTCTTCTTTCATTGCCTTCTCAAAAGTATCTCCATGAGTCATGATTACAATCATATGTTGAAGATACATGCTTCCAAATATCCTATGGAGAACATTATGTACAAATCTTTCTTCTTCTGTAAATCGCATGCCAAACTTTATGACAAAAAGGAATGCGTCAATCCCCCCAGGTATCATTGTCATTGCTGCATCTATACTTCTGACTGCCGTTTCTACGTCTACGACCTTGTCTAGGTCAGTGTCACCCAGACCTGGACCATCGATGACAACAAGTGTGTATCTCCCCCAGTCTGCATAAGCCACTCCGACATCCTTCGTCCATGATCTTGTGTTGGAGGAGGTGGAAAAAGCCTTTCTACCAAGTATAGAGTTTCCAGTGGCGCTCTTTCCATGACCAGTTTTTCCCACCAGCAAAAAATTCATCTTTTTATCATCTTTAATCTGTTTCTTCTGTGGAAGATATCAAACGTAAAAAACTATTGTTAAAGAAATTATTCTGAGACTAGATACGCAATAAGATGGCAGATGTATATTTTTAATACCGCTACATGTTCCTTTATGGCTTACTTTTGCTAGTTGTTTTAGGTCTTTACTTCTCAATATGATAGTGGTAGGATATTTCTCTAGGATATATTTTTACATGTCATATTCTAAATAGATTAGAGTAGGCATGGCATAGTGAATGAGGCAGTTGCATGAGGTAGTAATATGTGTGATAAGGTTTTATTTGGTTTTTATCAGATAAAACACTCTTTATGATCAAGAGTAAAAGATCACACAACTCCCTAGATCATCATCGGAATCACAACAGGTGTTTCAACCCTTTAAACTCCTGACACTCTAAGGTGAAGTGAGTCATTCCAACTCTCGAGGCCTTACTCCCAGGATACATCAGAGTATGTAATCATGATATAGTTAAAAATCATTGCCCAGGATACTCTCATATTGTTGTTTTAGAGTTGGACGAAGGTGCGACAAAAACAAACATACTGCACTGGACAACAAGGGTTAATATTATTTTCCTGAACTTCTGGCTGGGTATGTGAACTTCTGGCTGGATATGTGAACTTCTGGCTGGGTATGTGAACTTCTGGCTGGGTATGTGAACTTCTGGCTGGATATGTGAACTTCTGGCTGGATATGTGAACTTCTGGCTGGGTATGTGAACTTTTGGCTGGGTATGTGAACTTCTGGCTGGATATGTGAACTTCTGGCTGGGTATGTGAACTTCTGGCTGGATATGAGAACTTCTGGCTGGATATGTGAACTTCTGGCTGGGTATGTGAACCCAGCTGGTTCAAAGTCTCAAGCAAATTTTCTCTGCATAACTCTTTCTTTTTATCATCTATACTGTTTTACATTCCTTTCTCCATCATTTACTCGTGCCTTTATCCACTTCCACAACAACAGTGATTCCCAACCTGTGGTCTGTGATCCACTTCCACAACAACAGTGATTCCCAACCTGTGGTCTGTGGCTGCTTTATGGTTTTAAATGCTTTGATTTTGCTCTGATCTTCCGGAAGTTTTTAGTTGTATTATTTAGTTATATTTTACATTACATGTAGCACTACTGAATAAAGGCAATTAAAGAGTTTCTGCTATTGTAGTATTGCTTATAGGCTGGTGGCCCACAAATTATATGTAGTTGGACCAAGTGACCCTTGGAAATGAAGAAGCTGGGAATTACAACTCCACTACACTGCCTCTCTGCTCTATGGCACAGTTAGGTTTGTGCTGATTTTTTTGCACTTTATTTTGACCAAATTCCATGCCTGAATGCTTTTCTCCCATGTCACAGTTTCGCTTTAGTCCTTTTCTGAATCTTTGGGCACAGTTTGGTCTCAGTCTTCAGTCAGAATGGAACATCTATAATTTTTTTGGCGTTTATCCATTTGTCTTTCTATTTTCCTTGATGAAGGCATTTCTGTTGAAATATTAGTTTGTTGATGCTGTTTTCTTCATTTCGCTGTTCTCATCATTTTGCATATCCTCCATCTTCCTTCTATCCTATTTTGTAAAACTGCAGTATACACATGCATCTAACTCTCCTCTATCAAAATCAGTTTTCCCACAAACATCTTCACATTTATTCTCTTTATTCTCTGCTGTTTAGTTGTTTTATGATGTAGATTCTGGTACATTCCTCAACAAATGAGACCTGAGATTTGTACACATCATGCATTCCTTCTATACACTGGCCATTAAATTATGTGTACCTCACCCTGCATGCTGATAATCTTTGTTTTCAGTAATTGGTTTTTTTCTCTCTCCTTTTGTTTCTCTCCCCACCCCCACCCCCCCCCCCAATCAGAAAAAATACACACACACACACAAAATAAAAAATTCTAGTGTGTCAGGTAATATGTTTAATCAGTTCTGAGTGAAAGAATCATCAACCTTCTGTTGAGAAGACAGTGGAACACTGACTGTGTTACTCACACCATTTAGTGTGTTTTTATAGCAAGACTTAGTAATTAGATCATGGACTAATTTCCAATATGATTATGACCATGAAGATTTTAAAATGTGTGATAACAGTAATGGACCTCAAAGCTAATATGTTATACACATAACAATACTACACTATCTGCATCAAACTTGTGACCTTGCAACATTATCAGTACAAGTATTATAAAGAAATAACAAAGCACATAAAATGTGTGGTTGATCACATTTATCAAACAATTCATTCACTGTCTCAGACCTTGAGCATCAATCATTCACCTTCATGTCAAGTGTCACTCAACAAGTCAAGATCTGTATGGCACATAAGACTGCTTCATGTAACATGCTAAGTGTGCGTTAAATTTTCATTTCAGTTAATCTGATGGCAGTTTTAATAACATTTTCATACAACAGTTGCATGGCAATATGTTCTAGTAAAGTTATACAGCTAAATAAACAATAAGAAACAACAGCATCTTCTTCAGTAATCATGTCAGAGCGGCTGGCCTTTTTTCTTTCTTCAGTAAAAACTTTCATCCCATTTAAACCAGTAAATGAGATGTTTCACAGATTTGATGTGTTTCTCTCACTATGTAAGAGAATAAATGAAAGAATTTTGTTTTTATATGGTAAATATTTTCACATGAATGTATTCTTGAGATTCTGCCCCTCATATATCAACTTTCATTTTTAATCACACCATTAGTTTAGTGAACATTTTTGTAAGATATTTTTCAAACTTTTAACTGACATTTGATAATCTTATTTTTTTATGTCTCCTCCAAAATATGTAAAACAATTCATACACTACATACTACTAGCTCCATTAAGAAATTCCTGGCTGTAGATGTCCACGTTGTTTGGAATGAGAAAATCCTCAAGCATTCTAAACAGACTCATCTTCTTCTTCTTCTTCTTCTTCTTCGTTCACTTCTACCACCAAAAACCGCACTGTGAACCTACTGAATTCACGCATGTGGTCCTCGTTAGGTCCCGTGGTCCCCTGTGTGGTCCAAAATAGACCACACGAGTTCCACGAAAGGACCACAAGGTGTTCAGAGTATCCCAGTGCTTTAGCCTGTATTCTTGGTGGGTCTCGGAAGCGGGATTGCGTGACACCGTGGTTTTCATTGCACCAGTTTGGTCTAGGGTTGGACTTTCTCACCGGAAGACCTCGGCGTGTTTGGAATATCAGTGCATCCCCGCTGGGTGAGAGGCGTTAGCCCACCCAGGCCAGAGTTGGACTTTCTCACCGGAAAACCTCGACGTGTTTTGAGATACCCATGTATCACCGCCGGGTGAGAGGTGGTTACCCATCCAGTCCAGGGTTGGACTTTCTCACCGGAAAACCTCAGCGTGATTAGGATACGCAGACATCCCCGCCGGGTGAGAGGTGGTTGCCTATCTAGACTTCCCTGGTCCAGTGTCTCCGACTTCAGCATTTTGCAGTCGTGGCCGCTACCCTTCCTAGTTGTGCCCAGGATGGAGCTTTTGTCCAGGAGGATGAATCCTCGCCACTAGTGACTTCTACCCCTGGGTTGAGCCGGTTTAGGCATTATCCCAGTATGGGCGTGTTTGGGACGGGACGGACCTCTAGGGCAGAGGTACTGTGACATTCATAGCCTTCAAGATTCACCCCTGGTATGAGCCGGTTTAGGCAAAATTCACCAGTATGGGTGGTTATCAGGCGTTACCGACCTCTAGAGCGGAGGTGGCATGACATGTCTAGCCATCGAGTTCGACCCCTGGTGTGTGCCGGTTTAGGCATATTTCACCAGTGTAGGTGTATTTCGGACGTAGGCGGCCTCTAGAGCAGAGGTGCCGTGGTATAGTTCTCGTAGCGATACTACTGGACATATCAGCTTAAACTTCACTTTCCACCACCTTTTCCCATCGGCGCCGCACAGCAACCTTTATTTCCGCATTTACTTCCTTAACCGGGAGGAGCTTCACTCCACGCACGGCATTTGAAAAGTTAAGCCAGCAGTGACTTAACCTCTGGGACAAGCTGGTTCATGCATTTCACCCGATATGACTGCATTCAGGACGTGGCTGACCTCCAGACCAGAGGTGCCGTGATTTGACTGTTTGCTTCGCTTTATTCTTTCAACCACCTTTTCCGCAGTGATGCTGCGCGGCAACCTCATCTGCAAATTTCTTCATTGGCCGGGAAGAGCACCGCTCCACGCACGGCAGCTGAAGATCTCGCCAACAGCGGCAGATGAGCTACCAAACGTGACACTCATCTACCCTAAGTAACTGGTTTTCAGGCGCCAGATATTCGCCCTCGCCCCTTCTCCTGTCAGTTTAAAACAGTTCTGCCACGGGAAGGCCAGGAGCTGGACTTGACTGCCAGAGGCTGTTTGTGGCGCGTGTGCAGTCCTTAGAACCACAGACTCATCTGACCTTCTACAATTTATGACTTATGATTTGCTAGTATTACTGTATTGAAATGTTTGACTATTGTCTCACATCTGGAAGTATGTTCATTGGTCAAAGAGGACCAGAAATGAAAAGTTAACAGATATCACTGAATTTCAATAGTGTATCAGTACTTAATTTGAAAGCCAAAACTTTTGACTGACACATAAAATACTTTCAGAGTTTGACTGACACACAAAATACTTTTACAGTTATGACTGACACACAAAATACTTTCAGAGTTTTGACTGACACACAAAATACTTTCAGAGTCTTGGTTAAAAATCTCAAAATTATCTTCATGTGTAAGGATTTTTTTACTGATTAAGTTTTAAAAATATTAATTAATTCCATCCATCAATCCAAACAATTGATGTCTCCATGGATTAATCAATAATTTTGTCAACTTATTATTCCTTATTGTTACTATGTAGAAAACTCAACACTTATTCTACATATTGCCTCCAACATCAACCTAGGAATGTCAACTGGCAGGTAGCACTGATGTCAGTCAGTCATTTTGCATGTCCCTTGCGGAACTTTGCCTCCCTAACAGCTCTCCTGTAGGCCTCTCAGTTGTAAGCAAGATGCCCTGCTAATGATGCATCCATTTGCAGATAATCAATGATGTCTTGCACCCATCTTCGCCTCGCCCTTCCTCTATTTCTTTTTCCCATTATGTACCCTTCCATGAAAGAAGAAAGAGAAGACTGAGGCAAAGATGGGTGCAAGACATCATTGATTATCTGCAAATGGATGCATCATCAGCAGGGCATCTTGCTTACAACCGAGAGGCCTACAGGAAAGCTGTTAGGGAGGCAAAGTTCTGCTAGGGACATGCAAATGACTGACTAACTGACTGACTGTACCCTTCCAAAATTATCTTCTTCAAATTCTCATGATGTCTAATAGTAAAAAAGTAAAGGTAATCCTGTCATGCCTTAGAGGCACATAGGGATATGGTGTTAGCGCCCATATTTTCCTTGACCTGTCAGCACACTAGAGGGTGATATGGTCAGTATCATGCCTGGCTGCCTCTTCCTTCCCCAACTCCAGAAGAAGTTGGGTACCCATTTCTACAGCTGGGTGACTGGGGTGCAGCCAGCCAGATTCAAACCCCAGACCTTCGCCATGAGAGACCAGTGCACTAACCACTTCACCACTCAGACACCCATGATGTCTAATATGCCCAAAATATTTCAGTTTTCTCTGTTTAATCCTTTTTACTAGCCAACCTTCTTCAAAATTAAGTTCTTGTAGTATGGATATATTTGTTCTTTTTTTGTGTCCATATTTGAAGGACTTTTCTGCAGCATTTGCATTCAAAAGCATTTATGTGTTTCTCAGTTGTTTTGTTAAGTGTCCAGGTCTCACAGGCATATGCTGTGATGGGAAAGATGCATGCCCTTAAAAATCTTATTTTTGTAGTTCTGTCTTTTCCTCTCCACAGATTTTTTAGTTGTTTTACTTTCTGAAGAGTGATAGATGTCCTCCTTTTAATTGCCCTTATTGTATCTACATTATTAGTTAGCAGTAATCCAAGATATTCAAAGCTCTCCACTTCTTCAAATTTGTCCTGATTGATATATATTTTAGATACCTTATTTGTCTTGTCAGATGTCATCAATTTAGTTTTCTTTGCACTAAAATAGAGGTTTTGCTCTTGGCTGTTCTTGCTATGTGAGAAGAAGAATCAACAACACTAAGAAAACAGCCAGCTAATAACACCAGACACAGCTCTCCATGTTGCCACGACTACTCGCCAGATGATATTTCCTTCATTTCTGAGTTCCTTGCTTGCCTCTTGAAGCTTAACTTTGTCAGCTTCATCATCAAGGTAATTCCTGAGTTTTCTCACCTTCATTAAAAGTTTAGTAAGAACCCCATAACCTTTATCTTGAAGTTCTATTTCATCCTCCAGATCTTGAATTCGGTCTTCAATTTTTTCTCTAATAAAATAAGATGGATTATCTGAAAATTTATCAATCTCTCCAATAACAAGGCTTATCTTTTCTTGAATCTCCTCCGTTAATTGTGGAGCTCTCAGTTCTAATATTAATTTCTCACGTTCTGCTTTTGCTTTCTCAAAACATTCATAGTTATAGCGACCATGATGAAAATGTATGTCTTCTGCAAGCTTGACTAACTGTTCTACCTGTGCCTTCTTCTTCTCCTCAATCTCTTCCATGTTGTTGAACAACACAAATCTCCCATCACAATCTTCATACAGTTTCTTGAATTCTCCTGTCTGCTCTTTGCACCAGTCCAAGAAAGTGACATTATGACCATCATATCTCATTACTTTCTCAAAATTGTCTCCTCCAGTCATAACCACAACGACATGATCAAAGTACTTCTCTCCAAATATCCGCTTGAGTGCATTTAGTGCAGATTTCTCTTCTTCTGTGAATCGACTGCCAAAAGACATTACATAGAGAAACACATCTACACCATCAGAACACAGCATGACTGCCTTGGCCATGTTTACTGCTGCCATTTCTTTGTCTGCGACCTTATCCATGTCGGTGTCTTCTAAGCCAGGACCATCAACGACCTTGAGTCTGTATCTTCCAAAATCTGCGTAGCCACTGTCGACCTCCTTTGTCTTTGACGTGCTGCTGGATGAGGTATTGAAAGCTTTCCAGCCAAGTATGGAGTTCCCTGTAGCACTCTTTCCACCTCCAGTTTTTCCCATTAGCAAAAAGTATAACTTTCTGTCAACCGTGGTTTTTCTATCCTGCAGGAAAGTAACATCTGAAGGCATTAATGGTGTTAAACTGGAATATATAAAATCATCACTAAAATGGGCCATACAAAAAGAAGCAGAGATTACTCCACATTTAGTTTCTGATCTGAGATGTTGCTAATGAAATAACTTGAGATGATGCTAATGAAGTAACACTGTTAATGATTGTGATGTATGCCACCTTGTTGAAAAATTACTGATCTGAAAGAGGTCATTTTTTTCCTTAAAGTTTCTATTAAAAACTTCGCTATTTCAGTAACTGGATACATTACTCAGACATTCATACAGATATGAAGTTGAATGTAAGTTTTATCTATACTAAATTATTATTAAGAAACAAATATACTGAAGACAAGCAGAAAGTCAAGTAATTATACATGATTTTTTTTCCTGATATCTCCAATAACTTTCTTAAACTTCTGTTAATGAAAATATGTTCTTGTACTGGGCATATATGTTAGTGTTTTTAAAAATTATTTTCATCATATTCCCCTATAGTATGGGAAAGGAAATTGATTACTTTCCACAAAATTTCATGAAGAATTCACATGATAGTCCTACAACATTATATATGCCACTGTGTGCAAAAAATGTAGGATAACTTAAACAGGAGAGACTGCTTTCAGACTAAGTGACCACATGCAAAAATATCTTTATGGCATCTCCCAGCATGCTACTGAACCAGTTTCTAATCATTTGAATGGTCCTAACCACAAAGATAAGTCTGACTTTATCATAACAGCCTTTATACAATGTCATTCTGATGACAGAAGCTGCCTGGCAGTCAAGAACATAATGTGCAGGAAAATAGGACACTGGAACCACACAGATAGATATTGTTAGATATTGTTAGAAATTATTTTAATGTTTGTTAAAAAACATATGTTAGAAGATCTGCATTTACAATGTATGTTTGTTTATGTATATGTCTGTGTGTGTATGTGTGCGTGAAAGCTATTTTATTAGGTCAATTACTTCTTCTCTTTTACTTTGAATGTAGTAGTTAAATCTTACAATCCTTTGATATGTTTTTTCCCCTAATTTAATTTGTATATTTGTACTAAATCAAGTGTGAGGGAAGAATGAAAGATGGAGTGATGAAGGGCAGAATGTAAGATGGGCCTGCGTGCCCAATTCTTTACCCTTTAAAAATAAAGATTATTCATTCATTCATTCATTCATTCATTCATTCATTCAGACTGAACTTAAAAATCAGATTTACTACACCTTTCCTTTCTCCATGATCATATTCCCTCCTACTACTAAGTTCTAATCTACTCTTTCCTCACCTGCAGCTGACTTTCTAAGACCTTCACTGCTCTATATTACATACCCTCTAACCCAACCACATTCATCTATTTCATCCACATTTTTCTCAGCTTGACATCTATTGTATTTCCCTCCCTCTCTCTCTCATCTTTCCTCATCCCCTCATTACAATCAACCAGTCAGTCTGGTAACACACCTCACAAGTCTTCAAGTAAACATCTCTCATTTGCAGCATTCCACAAGTCTTCAAGTGAACATCTCTCATTTGCACCACTCCCCAAGTCACAGATAAGTGCTCCCTTTTTTCTAGTATTTTTTTTCTATTCTTGTTATTTCTCACTGATGTGAATTTATATGTGTTCTTCTTTTCCAGTTCTTTGTTATATAAGTTTTTGTTTAATTACGATGTAAACTAAAACCTACAACTGTGTGCTCATTAATTAATAAAGCTGTTCTCATTTTTGTTTTAAATCATTATTGTCTTAAGTCCTCTGTACTCCCAGTGGAGCATAAGAGGCATCAATAAAAGTTCCCCAGCCAGTCCTGTCTTGGCCAAGTTGAGATACCTCAAACCATGTCTTTCCCACTTCCTTTAGTTCTTCCTGTATTATGTGTCTCCACGTTCCAAATGTTTTTTCCCTCTTTATTTTATCGTGAGGTGTCCAAGTCAAGATGATACATGGATGTCTTGTTTTTTGTATTCGTAGTATGTGACCCAGCAATTTCCATCTTCATCTTCTGACCTCTTTAGCAACGTTCTCAGTGCCTGCTTATTTCGTTATGTCCTTGTCTGTCTTGCATTTTAAAGTCTAATGTTTTCTACTGTGGTTAGTTTGACTGGCCATAATCTTTACTCCTTGGTCATTTTTGCTGCTACATCTGCAACAACATTTCTCAAATGGTTGAACTGAACACCATCAAAAACTGCAGCACAATTCTTCACTGCCTTAATAGTATCTAGCACATCTTCTGTCGTGACAAGTTCTGCAAAGCCTGCATGGTGGGGCAGACTGTCTCTCACCTCCTGAGGCCCTGCTCAAAAGGCAAATGGTACACTATGATAAACAAACTGGACATCTCCAAGGCTATTACGGATTAACCTGGTAAGGATGAAGAGATGGAATGGGGCAATAATTCCCACATTCACAGAGTGAAGAACTGTGAGGCAAAGAGAGCAAAGTATAATCTCCCCACACATGGATGGAAGCTACGAACTCACAATCAACACATGACACAGACATTCAGTACACACACCTTACACTGGTGACTGGAAATGGCAGCAGAATACATATGGGAATGTCCAGACTCCCGTGACTCCTGAAATCAATCAGTTAGTGAATTAATGAATCAATCAATCAAGCCATGAATATAATATTTATTAAGACTACATGACTGTGAGATGTGGAAAGCATACAGTTATATAGAATATTAATTGTAAAGGAAAACTGAACCAGGCAAGACACCATCTCAAGTCTTCAAATGTGAAGAATGCTGTGAAGAATGCTGTAAACACTGCCCCTACACTCTCACAAGTGATACTGTTTTCACTAATGTGATACTGTTTTCACTAATGTGATACTGTTTTCACTAATGTGATACTATTTTTCACTAATGTGATACTGTTTTCACTAAAAGTCCACAACCAGACTAAGCAAATGAAGCCATACAAAACTGATGACAGTCTGACTCTGATAAGCTCCTGATCTGAGATGACCTGTTCTTAAAACAATAAATAATAACACATTTTTTTTCCAGAAATAAGGAACAAAATGAACAAAGTAAGGGCTGAACAATAGCAGGAATGAATTAATGTGATGAACGATGTATGCTCAATCTCTAATTGAGGACATTTACAGCATGATATTAGCACTGAGTGAGATCTAGAGACTATCTGAATGTATGAATACACTGTTGCCTACACAGTTTTTGTTGTAGCTAATGTGTGAACAAGTAAAGGTGTCTCAGATTTCCCCTTTTATCTGCTAGCCATATCTGAGATTTTAAGGATCCTTACTAACAATATTCACAATAGTGTCATCTGTGAAAGCTAGAGAAAGGAGTGGCAAAATCTGTCAGGTAATTGATCTGTCAATGCATGCTGGCTTGTTGTAAAGTCAAGGAGAGGACCAAAGTGGCAGCTTTTCAGTGGACAAGCAGCCATTGGAAGATGTTGGTCTGGGTTCTATTAGCCAGACTGATGTGATAAAACAGGATGTTGGACAATCAAAAGGAAGTTGGATACTTGACCATCTCTGGTTCACTGGCCAGTGTTCCAAGTCTAGCATGTGACCAGGTCTCTGACTCTAGCATTTTCCCTTCCAGCCAAGAGTGAAAGCCCAGCTGGGAATAGTTTTATTTTGTCTACTTCTGCTGCTGCAGCTGACAGTCAGAAAACTTCAGAAAGACAAATCATCAAATGTCAGTGAAAGGTTACAAAGCTCCCCATTAACTTTGGTGTGTTATTTTCCATTAGATTAGATATATGTGAGGAAATATATTCATGCTGTGGATGATATTGTTTGTTTTGGTGAACTGCTTCATGGACTTGATGCTGTCATACTTGATCATCTCCTTTACGATATCTCATGTACTATGAGGTCTTTCTCTCAAAATGGCAAGAGCACAAATAATACTTTCTATGAAACGTGGTTCTATTGCTTTTGCTACATTCTATATTCATCATCATCATTGCCTTTCATTCCCTTGAGAGCATAATCCACAGATAAAGGCCCTCAATCATCCCTGTTCTTGGAATTATTCACTGCTTCCTTCCATGTGTATCCCTTGTCTCTGAGTACTGTCACAATTTCTCTTCAACGTTTTCTATTTCCTTGAGTCAGTGCCTGTCTTGCTATGCTGGTGTCGGATTTCCTCAGAGTGTGGTCAATCCACCTCCACTTCCTAGACATGATTTGTATGTTCACTGGTTCTTGTCCTGCCCTTTCCAAGACCTCATCATTCATGATCTTGTCCTGCCATTTAATGTTTAAAATCCTCCTCAAGTTGTAGTTCATGAGTACATTCTATATTACATATGTACACTCTTTTATACATATAACATTTTATACATGCATTACTGGGCAAAAGCTGCTCTGGTCGTTCTTTAGAAAGGACCAGCTCTGTCAGATAAATGGTTAACTCACGAAGAAAAACAAGTCTTGGACAGAACTGCTCATACTTACATCGGCTGCTGATTGAGCTAGGCTACACAAAGCCACGCTCACAATAAAATGTCTAATTGAAAAATGCATCATGTCCAAATCAAACTTCACATTCAAGGACACTCTTCTGCATCTGGCCAAACTGATGTAAGGTACTCACACTTTCCTTATCTGTGAGGAACTTCTCTCTCAGTTCTTGGAAAATGATGCATGCGGTGACCTAGTTTCAGTTTCGCTGCTGATTTACTTTCAGTTTCGCATTCTTTCGGTTTTTTAGTTTAACAACAAACTCTGGGATAGCTAAACTGAAAACTGTCATGAAACGACACCTGGGTTGAGGCTGTTCTTCTGTTGGTCTAGATGTGAAATGAGATATCTTACACTTGGTGTTGTCTTTTTTAAAATTTGGAAAATGCTTGCCTGCAAAGCGGGGTAAACTAAAATACACTGTTATACTAAGGTAAAAGTAAAGGTGTTCCTGTCATGCCTTAGAGGCACATAGGGATATGGTGTTAGTGCCCATATTTTCCTTGACCTGTCAGCACACTAGAGGGTGATATGGTCAGTATCATGCCTGGCCACCTTTCTTTCCCCCATTTCCATTGGTGACTGGGGTGCCTCCGGCCGGATTCGAGCCCCCGACCTTCGCCATGTGCACTAACCACTTGGCCACTCAGACACCCACAGTACATACTACTTTCAAAATATTAACCATAAGCTTATATAGATTTTTGAATGACTAGATGTTTCCATGGTGATGAAAGTACATCATCATCATCGTGTGCCATCTTCAGTACAAAGGTTGGTGATGATAAATCTCCAGTCTCCTCACTCCCTCGCCTTGATGGACCACTCAGCCAGGCTGTATCCTGTCCGCTCTCGTGTGTTATCTCCCCTTCTACACCATTATCTACCTCTCACTCTTTCTTCCCTCCATCTTTCATTCTACTGTGGTCAAAGTATTTTCTTTTCTTGGTCCTTATTTCTTTGAGAAGTGCATGTTGCACTTGGAATTCTTCTAATACTTGTGCATTTGTTCTTTTAATTCTTCACTATATATGACTTAATCTTCTGTAGATCCACAAATAACAATATATCCGCATATTGTAATATATCAAGTTTCTTAATACTTTATATTGTGTGATAGAGATAAATGTTATTTTTTAAGTAAACAATGTGATAGAGATAAATGTTATTCTTTAAGAAAACAGACAAATGACAAAAGTCTGAAACGTTCTTTTCTTCTGAAAAAGTTTCTCGAAAGTTGTTTCTTAGTAAAATGTTAGGAATATATTGAGTATCTGATACAGTAAAATGTTAAAAATATTTGGAGTAACTATGATGCAGGAAAATGTTCATTTTACCTTGAGTAACCAAGATATAATAAAGTGTTACGAATATAGTGAACGAGTATAAGAAAAACTAGAAGGAAATGTACGTTCGCCGTTCTTTAGATGTGTAGTGAGACAACTAGATCACATGCACGTCATAAGAACATAAAAAATAAACTGGAGTACAAGAGAGAAAGAAAGTAACAGAGAGAGAGAGAGAGAGAGAGAGAGAGAGAGAGAATGAATGAATGAATGAATGAATAATCTTTAATTTTCAAGGGTAAAGAATTGGGCACGCAGGCCCGTCTTACATTCTGCCCTTCATCACTTCATCTTTCATTCTTCCCACACACTTGATTTAGTACAAAAATACAAATTAAATTAGGAAAAACATATCAAAAGAGTGTAAGATTTAACTACTACATTCAAAGTAAAAGAGAAGAAGTAATTAACCTAATAAAATAGCACTCACGCACACATACACACTCAGACATATACATAAACAAAAATACATTGTAAATACAGATCTTCTAACATATGTTTTTTTAAACAAACATTAAAATAATTTCTAACAATATCTAACAAGTTGCTTTTCTAACTATGTCACTGAAGTACTTGATGGTTTACGAGCCATGTGTTGAGAGAGTGCTGGCTATTTTATGGAGGCATATAATTACAAGCAAGTAAATAATGAAACAGGTTTGAGTTAAAGGATGAAGTATTAACAATGGATTTTAAATAGTAGGGGAGGGTGTTCCAGAGCTGTACTGAAGAGTATGCAAGGCTTTTCTTGTACATATCAATTCTTGGTTTAGGAAGAAGACAGTTTTTTAAACGCTGGCTATGTTTAGTGTTATACGTAAACAGTGACCACAAGTAAGGCGGAGCATTGTGCGACAGAATTCTGTGAACAAACTTAACTTTGTTAAAAATGATTCTATTTTTGAGGGGTAGAATTTTGAGTTGTTTGTGTTGATCTACAGTCTGTACTGGGTGTTTGTCACAAATAAGATTTAATGCTCGCTTGTGAAGTGAGTGGAGCCTTTTTGTGTTTGAGACTGAGCATCCATCCCAGATTGTGGAACAGTAATCTAAGTGTGTTTGTATGTGTTATATGTAATATATTGTTCTTGTGTTTTTGTCGATAAAGTGTTTAATTTTGGCTAATTGGTAAACTGTCTGTGCAATCAAATTTGTTAGGTTATGTACGTGAGAATTCCAAGTTAAATGCTGATCAATGATGAGTCCTAGGGTTTTATGTTCATGAACATTTTCTATTGCCTTAGTCCCAGCACAAAGCTGTAGTGAAGTTTTAGTTGCATTTTGCAGTTTCTGTCTTGTAGTGATGAGCATGGATTTTGTTTTGTTGGTGTTTATCAACATACCATTTTTATTACTCCATTTAATCAAACTGTTTATATCATTTTGGAGCGTTGTCTGTAGGTTATTGATGTCATATTCACTATTGTAAACAGTACAGTCGTCAGCGAAAAGATCACATGAAGAGTGCTTTAAATGTAGTGGTAGATCGTTAATATATATAGCAAAGAGAAGAGGACCAAGAATGGAGCCTTGAGGAATACCGGTATCAACCACAGACGAGCCAGATATTTTGTTTCTAAAGCAAACTACTTGTTTTCTACCTGAGAGAAAAGATGTAATACATTTTGTTAGGTCAGGATGTAATCTATAGCCTTCTAGCTTTTTCGCAAGAATTTCATGATCAATCATATCGAAGGCTTTCTTAAAATCAACAAAGACAGCACCACACAATTTGTCATCATTTATATTAGACAGCCAGCTTTCTGTCATTTTAGTTAATGCTGTGTGGCAGGAGTAATTTGGTCTAAAACCTGACTGACTGTCTATTAGTAGACTGTTTTCTTGCATGTGGAGCAGAGTTAACTTTTGTATATGTTTTTCAAGAGGTTTAGATAGTGATGACAGAATGGATATGGGTCTATAGTTTGAGAGGTCACTAGTCTGTCCAGATTTAAAAAGAGGAAAAACTTTGGCGAGTTTAAAAGCGTCAGGGAATATTGTTTGTCAATGCACAAATTGTATAAGTATGTTTGTGTGTCTGTGATAACTGGTGCAGCGTAGCGTAGTATCTTGTTACTAATGTCATCACATCCTGCTGAGTTAGTGTTCTTTAAGGACCGGATGTAGTTATAAACCTCACCGACTGTGAGGAAAGGAATATTATTTGTTTTAGCTTTACACATTTACTGTCGATGTAAGTTTTCAACACGGTCAGGTCGCAATTAGGGGGTCGGTAATGAAGATTTTAGAGTACTAACTTCTTCCCTAAAATGTTCACTGAAGTTAGTGCAAGTATGTTCACCATTAAGTGTTTGTGGGTCAGTTTGCTTCCTTTTATTTACAAGAGTATTAATCGCTTTCCAGATTGATTTACTATCAGTTTTGTCTTTCACTAAATTTCTGAAGTAATTTTTCTTTTCCTGCCTAATTAAATACTGCACCTTACTCCTAAGCGAACGATAGCTACTGAAATTTCTGCTTTTGTGAGCTTCATCCCGTTTCCTCATGAGTTGCAATATATCGGGAGTTATCCACGGGGATTTTGTTACGTGTTTTACTCTCATTTCTTTGATGGGGACATGCTTGTCAAAAATGTTTCGAAATATCTTGATCCAGTATTCGATAGCCTCATCTGGATTTGTTAACTGGAAAACGTACGTAAGAGGCGAAGCTTTTAGATCAGTTAAAAATAATTCCAAGTTAAAGTTTTTAAAGTTTCTATATTTGATGCTGGTATGTTTGTGTTTTGGTATTTTATACCCCTTATGTGACCACGTACAGCAGACCGGGTAGTGATCACTCAGCGACACATGAGGGACAGTACATTCAGTAATGTTTCCTGGATCAGCTACATAAATATGATCTATTAGTGTTGATGATGATTCAGCAACTCTAGTAGGTTTGTTAACAATTTGGGAAAGTTGTAAGATGTTAAAATGTTCTTCCATGTAGGATTTGGCTGATTAAGATCTATATTGAAGTCGCCTAGAATGATTATGTCCTTGAATTTATGAGTTACAGCATCATCCATCATGGTCGCAAAGTGATCATACCACTCGGCTGAAGCATTTGGATTTCGGTATATAAAACTAATCAGAATTGGACTAAGATTTGATATTTTGATTTCTAGCATAATACATTCAACCTCTGATGTTTCTATGTCTTCTCTTCTACAAAATTTAATTGTGTTAGAAATGTAAACGACTAAACCTGTCTCTAGCTTCCTAGATGGGTCACGCCTGATCAAATTAAAACCATCTATTCTTATATCATTGTCTGTGATGTTCTTATGTAATCTGCTTTCAGAGAAACCAAAAATATGAAAATGTTGTTGAAGTATATGTGTAACCTCATGGAGTTTTCCTAACAAATGATAAACATTTAAGTGGCCAACACGTAGGCCATCGTGTCGCAGCCACTCCTCCATTTTCTGCGTCACTATAACAATGTTAGAAATATTATATTTCAGTAAAAATACAATAACTGGTCAGACTTAAATCATACAGTTATAGGTATACGTTTAAGCTAGTAGAGATAATGAATCTAACTAAGTTTATAATATACTGACAAATAATGGAAAAAAAGTACAAAAATCAACAATGCAATGAACGTTATGTAAGTGTAAATTGTAAAAGACTTGATAACAATATTAGCTGTAAGCTAGCACTAAGAAATGTCTGTTCTGCTGTAAGAACTTCTGTGGTTTTTTGTTTTTGTTCAGTTAAATTTCTCTACAGAAGTTAAAGAGTGCTGGAAGTTTCAAGCTATCTAGTATCTGTATGTGGGTGTTGAGTGTTGACTGTGTAGTAGGGACATCATATACGCGTGGCTCAGAGCTGCAGGACTAAACTGCATTAGATATTGTAGCTGAAAGTTCCACGGATAATGATTCGAGGTTCTTGTGTTTGTGTCCTGTACAGTTGTTGTGGTATTCCTAAGTGGTGATTGTTCGCTGTACTAAGTGTTGGTATAATTTGTTGAGCTTGCCGTGTAGGCAGGGGTGGGAACATGGAATCGTATAGTGGGTCAGTGGATGGAGCGGGCAATGGTAGAGAGGCAGATGGTGATGTTTCTGAGGGTCCTTGGAGTCTTGTAGTTGGTGTAGAGTGTGTGTTTCTGGATCTATGAGATGTGGGTGGCTGTCTAAACTGTTTCTGGCTATTTGAGTGTTTTGTTATGTTCTGCTCAGTTCTTGCTGGATATTTAATATTTTTGGCAAGGATGCTACTGCCAGTTTTGTTAATGTGGATGTGGTCCCTGTAAAGGCGTTTTTTGGGAGCACCTGTGGCTGAAGTAAAAAATGGCGTGTTGTTTATAAAAACTACTGTGTTCTGTAGACAGAATGTTTTTAGTATTTTGTTGTTTATATCCACCATGCGACGTCCAGGACCAGAACAAGGTGGAATGATGGATGAAATGTTGATGGAAGTGTTAGGGTATTTTTTCTTGATGGTGGATATCAAGTCCTGTATATCAGAGGGCCGAAGATTCTGGCCGTTCATGCTGTCATTAATGCCAACATGCACGGTCGTTCTCCTCACTCTCTGATCGACATCAAGTCGTCTCAGTGTCTGCGTTAGTTTTATACTACCAGCTCCAGGTACTGGCATGACTGAGACAGTGTCTTCAGAGGTAAGTGACATCCGCTCACCATAGATTCCTTTAAGTAAGGAATCTCCGATTATCAAGTGTGTCGTATATTCTTTGATGTTGTTACTGTGTTGTTGTGTATCTTATTCTTGTTGATGTTTATGAGACCGTGACTGAGAAGTGGATGTCTTGTTTGAGATATCTGTTTGGGTTCTTGGTGCTTTATAATTATATACAATGGGGCTATCTTGTAAAGCTTGAAACCTATTACTTATCTGCACATCAATAGGGTAAGCTAAATTTTCAGGTGCTACCTTTATAGGTGTTGTGGTGCTGGTGTGTTTCTCTTGTGCAGCTCCTTGCTGTGGCGTGTCTTCTTTGTTGATATTTGGTGAACTTGTGCATGAATTTACAGCCATATTGTCTGTGTCAGCAGTCACTTCTTGAATATTTGTCAACACTTCCTTGTTGTGTCTGCGTGGCTCACTCTGCCATTCAGATATCATGAGTCTCATTTTAGCATTTTCGTCTCTCAGTGACGTAAGTTCAGCCCTGAGACTGTCATTCTCCAGCTTGAATGAGTGCTTAATCTCCGCTGCCATGTCAGTAATAAGGTTTATGACGAGGTCTTTGACTACCTGAAGTATGTTCTGGCTACATAATGTGGCCAATTTTTCCACGACAACTCTAGTCTGCTGAGATACATGCGGTGAATCAGCCACACTAGATGCAGAGAACTCAGGCGCTGGAGTTTCACTGTCGTCTCGGTTTTCCACATCAGCTAAACTGTTGCTGATGGAGTGTTCAGGCAGTGTTTGAACGTCAGTGGGTTCAGCTGAAGTGCTTGCCTGATCTGACAGGGCTTTGTCAGTAAGATCAGCACTGGGACAGTTGGTGAATTGTTCTTGCATGTCGGTAGTGGTAGCGCCTTGATTGATATCAGTGGCGACAGTATCGTGTCCGTCACTGGTGGTGATGGCCGGTCTGTCACTCATGGCAACAGATGATAGAGATGGTATCACTGTAGCTGACAGTCACAGGAAAGGTTTTAAAGCTTCATCCTGAATACGACTGAAGTCATCTGTCAACCAAGAGTGGACATCATGAGCACCGCCTTGAACCAATATTTTATTTCTTGTATGGTACAGGTGGATAGTTACAAGTGGTGTTTTTATGAAGTCCTCCACATGTGCACCATTTTTATCTGCCCTCTCTTCTGTGTGTCGTGATAGTACTCCCTGAACACTTTTTTCACACACTCATAATCGAGAGTGTTGTTGAAAAGAACGACCAAGCATTGTCCCTCGTTGGTCCTTGTTATTGTCAGGCCGGGGACTTTGTCGCACCCACGGAGCTTGGTGTTTAATGCCTTTATTTCGTTCAGGGAGTAATTCTTTACAGCCGCCGGCCGCAGTCCATCCGGTCTTCTTGTCTGGCTAGCTTGTTCTACATCATCGTCTCTACTACAAGATAACATTGTCAGCTTATGATGCAATACATTATGCCAGCCATTGTAGTCACGCCTGGCCACACGATGACCTAGTTACAATGAGCAGCGTGGTCACGGGCTAGGCCAGTATTAGACAAAGAGCTTATATATGTTATATATACTGTTCTAACATTTTGATAAATATTTAACAAACTACATGGATGTTTTAAATTTCACATATTTCACCACAAGCACAAACATATGTGAATTCCACAACACAATCTTATAAAATGACACTGGTAAAAATCCAAATGTAGGAGATAAAATAAACATGTCCGATCACATTAGACTATGTCCGAGAGAGAGAGAGGGAGAGAGAGAAGGAAAGAAACAAAGAGACAGAAAAGATGAGAAAGAGAGTGACAGAGAGAGAGAGAAAGAGAGAGAACGGGAGACAGAGAGAGAGATGAAGAAAGAAGTAGCAGAAGAAGAAGAAGAAGAAAACAATCTTGCACACACAATAACATGATAAAATGAACTGAACTTATGGAAAACAGATATGTTCATGGCCGCTCTGCCGACAACACTGCAACAAGATGGTGACATCGAGTGTGAAGATAATGCTGTTATCAAACAGATGAAGAAGATGAGAGTGGAGAAAATATGAGAATGGATGTGCCTACTTCCAAGAAGAAACAGACTGTCTCACAACCAGTTTCTGACGAAGACAATTATCAAAGTTACTCTTTGATGGTCGCTAGAACTCGGAGCAGAGCAGACCTTGGGGTGTCAGAATGCTGTGATATAGATTCGTTGATCTAACCAAGAAATGTAGATCACAAGATCAACTTCTGATTATCTTAATGACATGGAATACTTGTCCAACCTATACAGAAAAACATAGGTCAACATTAGTTTATGTAAACTTGCCGTTATGTCACAATGACATTGATAACGTTTTTTTTACATGAAAGTTACACGTAATGTTTCTTTTGACGTAAGTTGTGTTAAATAACTTTGCTGGCAGGAACTAACTTCTGTGAGTAGTGTTAAATAACTTTACTGACAGGAACTAGCTTTCGTAAGTATTGTTAAATAACTTTACTGGCAAGAACTAACTTAAATCTTCCATGTTCCTGGAGTCGAGCACACAGTGTAGCTGGCTTAGTTTCATTTTCAGAATAACGACTTCGGTATAATCCCTCTCACACATGATTTCTCTTATTTGTTCAATCTTTCACTCTCTTAAGCAGTGTCAAAACTCTCTCTCAGTCACTTTCTTTCATTCTATCTCTATCTTTCTCTCTCTTTCTCTCTCTCTCTCTCTCTCTCTTTTCTCTCACAATCACTATAAGACTAAGTAGTTATAAAAAATAGTTCTCTATCTTTCTCTTTCTCTCTCTCTCTCTTTTCTCTCGCAGTCAGTATAAGACTAAGTAGTTGTAAAAAATAGTTCTCTATCTTTCACACTCTCTCTTTCTCTCTCTCTTTTCTCTCGCAGTCACTATAAGACTAAGTAGTTGTAAAAAATAGTTTTCTATCTTTCACTCACTCTCTCTCTCTCTCTCTCTCTCTCTCTCTCTCTTTCTCTTTCTGGTTCCTTCACCCATGTGATCAGACGTGTTTATTTTAGCTCCTACATTTGGATTTTTACCAGTGTCATTTTATAAGATTGTGACGTGAAATGGATACCACTGGAATTCACTTGTGTTTCTGCTTGTGTTGAAATATGTGAAATTTTAAAAATCCATGTAGTTTGTTAAATATTTATCAAAATGTTAGAATAGTATATATAACATATATCCAATACTGGGCTAGCCCGTGACCACGCGGCTCATTGTAACTAGGTCATCGTGTGGCCAGGCGTGACTACAATGGCTGGCATAATGTATTGCGTCATAAGCTGACAATGTTATCTTGTAGTAGAGACGATGATATAGAAGATGATGTAGAAGAAGTTAGCCAGGCAAGAAGACGGGATGGACTGCGGCCGGCGGCTGTAAAGAATTACTCCCTGAACAAAAGAAAGGCGGTAAATACCAAGCTCCGTGGCTGCGACAAAGTCCCCGGCCTGACAAAAACAAGATCCAACGAGGGACAATGCTTGGTCGTTCTTTTCAACAACACACTCGATTATGAGTGCGTGAAACAAGAGTTCAGGGAGTACTATCACGACCACACAGAAGAGAGGGCAGATAAAAATGGTGTACATGTGGAGGACTTTATAAAAACACCACTTGTAACTATCCACCTGTACCATACAAGAAATAAAATATTGGTTCAAGGCGGTGCTCATGATGTCCACTCTTGGTTGACAGATGACTTCAGTCGTGTTCAGGATGAAGCTTTAAAACCTTTCCTGCGACTGTCAGCTACAGTGAAGCCATCTCTGTCATCTGTGGCCATGAGTGACAGACCGACCATCACCACCAGTGACGGACACGATACTGTCGCCACTGATATCAATCAAGGCGCTACCACCACCGACATGCAAGAACAATTCACCAACTGCCCCAGTGCTGATCTTACTGACAAAGCCCTGTCAGATCAGGCAAGCACCTCAGCTGAGCCCACTGACGTTCAAACACTGCCTGAATATAGCAACAGTTTAGCTGATGTGGAAAACCGAGACGACAGTGAAACTCCAGCGCCTGAGTTCTCTACATCTAGTGTGGCTGATTCACCACATACATCTCAACAGCCTAGAGTTGTCGAAGAAAAATTAGCTACATTATGTAGCCAGAACATACTTCAGGTAGTCAAAGACCTCGTCATAAAGCTTATTACTGACATGGCAGCGGAGATTAAGCACTCATTCAAGCTGGAGAATGACAGTCTCAGAGCTGAACTTACGTCACTGAGAGATGAAAATGCTAAAATGAGACTCATGATATCTGAATGGCAGAGTGAGCCACGCAGACACAACAAGGAAGTGTTGACAAATATTCAAGAAGTGACTGCTGACACAGACAATATGGCTGTAAATTCATGCACAAGTTCACCAAATATCAACAAAGAAGACACGCCACAGCAAGGAGCTGCACAAGAGAAACACACCAGCACCACAACACCTATAAAGGTAGCACCTGAATATTTAGCTTACCCTATTGATGTGCAGATAAGTAATAGGTTTCAAGCTTTACAAGATAGCCCCATTGAATATAATCATAAAGCGCCAAGAACTCAAACAGATATCTCAAACAAGACATCCACTTCTCAGTCACGGTCTCATAAACATCAACAAGAACAAGATACACAACAACACAGTAACAACATCAAAGAATATACGACACACTTGATAATCGGAGATTCCTTACTTAAAGGAATCTATGGTGAGCGGATGTCACTTACCTCTGAAGACACTGTCTCAGTCATGCCAGTACCTGGAGCTGGTATTATAAAACTAACGCAGACACTGAGACGACTTGACGTCGATCAGAGAGTGAGGAGAACGACCGTGCATGTTGGCATTAATGACAGCATGAACGGCCAGAATCTTCGGCCCTCTGATATACAGGACTTGATATCCACCATCAAGAAAAAATACCCCAACACTTCCATCAACATTTCATTCATAATTCCACCTTATTCTGGTCCTGGACGTCGAATGGTGGATATAAACAACAAAATACTAAAAACATTCTGTCTATAGAACACAGTAGTTTTTATAAACAGCACGCCGTTTTTTACTTCAGCCACAGGTGTTCCCAAAAAACGCGTACATAACCTAACAAATTTGATTGCACAGAAAGTTTACCAATTAGCCAAAATTAAACACTTTATCGACAAAGACACAAGAAAAATATACTACATATCACACATACAAACACACTTAGATTACTGTTCCACAATCTGGGATGGATGCTCAGTTTCAAACACAGAAAGGCTCCATTCACTTCACAAGCGAGCATTAAATCTTATTTGTGACAAACACCCAGTACAGACTGTAGATCAACACAAACAACTCAAAATTCTACCCCTCAAAAATAGAAACATTTTTAACAAAGTTAAGTTTGTTCACAGAATTCTGTCGCACAATGCTCCGCCTTACTTGTGGTCACTGTTTAAGTATAACACTAACCATAGCCAGCGTTTAAAAAACTGCCTTCTTCCTAAACCCAGGATTGATCTGTACAAGAAAAGCCTTGCATACTCAGCAGTACAGCTCTGGAACACCCTCCCCTACTATTTAAAATCCATTGTTAATACTTCATCCTTTAACTCAAACCTGTTTCATTATTTACTTGCTTGTAATTATATGCCTCCATAAAATAGCCAGCACTCTCTCAACACATGGCTAGTAAACCATCAAGTACTTCAATGACATAGTTAGAAAAGCAACTTGTTAGATATTGTTAGAAATTATGTTAATGTTTGTTTAAAAAAAACATATGTTAGAAGATCTGTATTTACAATGTATTTTTATTTATGTTTATGTCTGCGTGCGTATGTGTGCGTGAGTGCTATTTTATTAGGTTAATTACTTTTTCTATTTTACCTTGAATGTAGTAGTTAATTCTTACACTCTTTTGATATGTTTTTCCTAATTTAATTTGTATTTTTGTACTAAATCAAGTGTGTGGGAAGAATGAAAGATGGAGTGATGAAGGGCAGAATGTAAGACGGGCCTGCGTGCCCAATTCTTTACCCTTGAAAAATAAAGAATAAAAGATTCTCTCTCTCTCTCTCTTTTCTCTCGCAGTCACTATAAGACTAAGTAGTTGTAAAAAATAGTTCTCTATCTCTCTTTCTGTCTCTCTCTCTCTTCTATCGCAGTCACTATAAGACTAAGTAGTTATAAAAATAGTTCTCTATATTTCTTTCTCTCACTCTTTCTCTCCCTCACAAGCACACCCAATATTTATTGATACACGCTTTATCTTCTTCTTCTTCCACGACCGACACTCTGTGGCCACAGCTGTCCTGTAATCCTCGAAATAGTTCTGATGTAGGATGAAAGTTGGGGAAGTAGGAGACTGGAAGACATGAAAGTGTGGCCCTATGTGCCTCTGAGGCATGACAGGATTACCTTTACCTTACCATCAAGAAAAGTTAGATGATGCTGTTGTTTTAGACAGTTTATTATTATCTTTTTTTGGCCGTCTTTTATTTGCCAACATTCTTTCTGCTGTATGTCTCCATGTCTCTTTGAGGCGCCCGTTGCTTCTTTTGCGCTTTGGAGTCTACATCAAAGTTGTTCGTGGCTGGGATTTGTATCATAATACACTATCATCTTTTACTTTCAATCACTGTGTCATGTTCATCTCTCTTAAGAAGAAGTCATTAGTTATGGTATTTGTCCGAAACATTCCTTTTACCTTGAGTAGACACTTGGTTTTGAAGCATACACTTATATGTATACATACCTTAGACATGCATGTATACATACATAGTAACATAATGTAAATTTTAATGAATGACATATACAAATCTACGCACGTGCATACACTTCCCTCTGCTCATCTTCACACACACTTACTTACTTACATCGTTCACACATTATGCTCAGTGGCTCGGAACAGCAGAAGTGGTTGGGGTAGTTATCTACCGTAGCGGAAGAGTACAATTGGCGAACTACTTTGCGAGCCCTATGTGACGTTTAACGGCACGGGAAGGATATAAGATAAGGAAGAGTAGTGGCACAGGGTTCAAGAGCCCATGAATTCGCCACACCAAGCATGCGGATGAAAATTGAGGCATGATGTGGTTAATGGAGTCAAGGTGACGGATTCACAGAGTATGCTTGGTAAGTTTGAGAAGGAATTATTTTGAAAAGAATGGGTTCATCTGTTAAGCCAGTCAACCGTGACAAGCCTAACGTGGCCTTAATGTCCAGGGCATGCGGGAGTACATGGCATTGAAGTGGCAGACAGGCTTGCTGGACAGGCTAAAATAAACGGCAAACAGAATGGACGAGTCCGACATTGCTAAAACTGTATTGGAAAGATTGAGGCGAAAATGAAGAAAGGGAATAGAAGAATAATGTAGCTGTGATGAGGTTGCTGGAAGTAGGACAAATTAAAGGTTCTAGTGGGAAATCTGAACCGTGTGGCAGAAAACGCGCCGTAAACAACCAACACTTGACAGAAACCACGGGCAGACAAACTCTTGCATGGAGGCTGCGGCAAGCGGTGGGGGCATATATGGGACAGTCTTGGAGACAGTGACTCCGGAGTCTGAATTTTTAACCATCCATCCATCCTTCCATCCATCCATCCATCCATCCATCCATCCATCCATCCATCTGTAAACGTAGTAGGTTGCTAAGTTCACAATGTGGAACAATAAGGGGGAGGGACAGGACCAATACCCAACTACAACCCATAACCCATGTCCAATGTACTTCCGTACTGGGGTGGCCATTCCTCAGTCTGACACTACAACCCAGGATTTCCCTCCCAGAAGACGGTATGCCAGTCATGCTTCACGTCATCTTCATCTAAACTTACAATAAACATGTAATATATAAAATCCAAGTCATTAAATCAAGTTACAACCATTTATTAAAGCATTCTACACATATCACGTGACGTCACACAACATGACATACACAGGGCATCAGCACGTATCATTATGGTAACAACATGACAGTTTACTCATCAAGTAACATACTGAAAATGGCATGCATCAATCAAGGCAACACGTTCAAGAATGACGTGTATCACCAATGTCATAGAAACCTTCTAAGCATAACAATTATATGTGTGTATGTGTGTGTATGTGTGCCTGATGCTGAGCTAGGACCTCCTGTTTCTCATAAGCTATGCCTACACTCTCATAAAACAAATATGTGCTTATGCTCTCATTAACATATACAGCCACTGCTACTACGAAATCCACCCCTTATAAACACACGCCCAATCATCATCATGTGCCAATGCACTGAAATAATATTACGCAATTCAGGCGTGCTACTGCACTGAAATAAAATCACGTCATCTCCCCACTCCCACAGTTCTTTGTGTTGATCGCCTCATTGAGTGCAGTTGTTACGGCCAGGTTATGAAATTCCAGAACACCATCTCGACACATACATATCTACCAGCCATGCAGATGAAGGCTTTTATGAACTAGATATGTGCCCATCCAGCTTGTGATGATAACCATACATCTGATAGAATTTCTCCTCTTCCAACAGGAAGGCATAATTCACAACACATATAAGTTATAAACTTTCATTACACGATATGAATCGATAATATGGTCGGCTGGACTGAGTGTGTCATACGACACGAAACAGCCGCCTTTGACTCTTATCATAATGAATTATCCTTCCTTTCTGTATCCGACTGTTATAATACCCCGATCAATGTTGTACGCCCCTTGACCCACGTGTGGTTCTTCAGCACATCCATCCATCTATCCATATGTACTTACGTAAACTTATAATTACACAGATACAGAGATTAAGAAAGAAGGTAGAGACAATGAAAAAGTGTGAGAGAGAGAGAAAAAACAAAATAGAGAGAGAAAGTGCTAAATAATCAAATAATCTTTCACAGATGTACACATATTAAAAGAATAACTTTAAAAAAGACGTCATAGTAAATATTTTAATTCTAAACATTTTTATCCATAGCAGCAACACATTTAATAAAAGAAACAAATAATTTCTAAGCAACTAAATCAAGTTTTTACCTCTCCCAGAGCTTTCTGTAACTCACAGTCAGATCTGTGCATCTACTGGTAGGTTGGTACATCAACAACTACAAGATTTATAATTCAGATTTTGGAAATCAGACACATCAGCTAGGGAAGATGTTTTCATTTCTTATCCCGTCATTTTTGAAGTATACACCTAGTAATAAAGCACATGACAGAGCATGTAAAATGTAAATGTTTTATAACAAGGATTTATGTATTTGAATCTCCTTTTTTGTTTGTTTGTTTGTTAGTACTAGCTCTGTTTAACATAAACATCTTTTAAAACATTGTGCTAAAACTTAACAGATTTTTGTAGATGACACGTGACTAAAACTTTGTGAATATAACGTCCACTGATAGAAAATATGCGTGTAATAATTACTGACAATAATACAGGATATATATATATATATATATATATATATATATATATATATATATATATATATGAGAGAGAGAGAAGTGAGAACTAAACTATATGTCATGTTGAAATATATGATCAAGCAGCGATTTACAGAATCTGTGTTGATGTGTGTTACTCTTGTACTGACAGCAAGTTAACAGATGAAGTGCTAGTTATGCACACGTGAAAGAAATTGCATGGAAGACAGAAAAAAAAATTTCCATACATCATGCTTAGATAATATCACATTGATTGCTAAATTACAAAGAAAAAAAAGAGAAGAAAAACAAAACAAAAATCACAACCCAACCCTTAGACACATCACGACACGCAGGAACCAAACCCTTAGCTAAATCTAAAAAACCAGAACCTCAATTATTAGCTAAATAATAACCAGGTCCCAATTATTAGCTACATAACAAACAGACCCCAATTATTACCTAAATAACAACCAGACCCCAACTATTAGGTAAATGATAACATCTAGAACCCAAACTTTTAGCTAAATCACAACAAGCACAACACCAATTATTAGTTAATTACAACAACAGGAACCCCAATTATTAGCTAAATCACAACAACTATAACCCCATTATTAGATAAATCACAAAAACTAGAACCCAATTATTAGCTAAATTACAACCAGACCCCAACTATTAGCTAAACAACAAGCAGACTCCAATTATTAGCTAATTAACAAGCAGACACCAATTATTAGCTAATTAACAACCAGACACCAATTATTAGCTAAGTAACAAGCAGACTCCAATTATTAGCTAATTAACAAGCAGACCCCAATTATTAGCTAATTAACAAGCAGACACCAATTATTAGCTAATTAACAACCAGACACCAATTATTAGCTAAATCACAACCAGACCCCAATTATTAGCTAATTAACAAGCAGCCTTGCGGAACTTTGCCTCCCAAACAACACTCCTGTAGGCCTCTCGGTTGTGAGCAAGATGGCCTGCTGCTGTTGCATCCATTTCCAGATTGTCAACGATGTCTTGCAGCCATCTTCGTTATGGTCTTCCTCTTTTTCTTTTTCCCATTATGTATATTTCCAATACGGTCTTCTCTATATTATCATGACGTTTAATGTGTCCAAAATATTTAAGTTTTCTCTGTTTAATCCTCTTTACTAGCCAGCCTTCTTCAATATTAAGCTCTTGTAGTATAGATATATTTGTTCTTTTTTGTGTCCACGATATTTGAAGAACTCTTCTATAGCATTTACATTCAAAGGCATTTATGTGTTGCTCAGCTGTTTTGTTAAGTGTCCAGGTCTCACAGGCATATGTTGTGAAGGGAAAGATGCATGCCCTTAAAAATCTTATTTTTGTGGTTCTGTCTGCTCCTCTCCACAGATTCTTTATTGATAACATCCAAAACCCAAAATTTTAGCTAAATCACAACAAGCACAACACCAATTATTAGTTATTGACAAAAAACCAGAACCCCAGTTATTAGCTAAATCACAACAACCAGAACTCCCGATTATTAGCTACATCACAACAACCAGAAACCCAATTATTAGCTAAATCACAATAACCATAACCCCAAATTATTAGCTAAATCACAATAACCATAACCCCAAATTATTAGCTAAATCACAATAACCAGAACCCCAGTTATTAGCTAAATCACAACAACCAGAACCACAATTATTAGCTAAATCACAATAACCAGAACCACAATTATTAGCTAAATCAAAACAACCAGAACCCCAGTTATTAGCTAAATCACAACATCCAGAACCACAATTATTAGCTAAATCACAACAACCAGAACCACAATTATTAGCTAAATCACAACAACTAGAACCACAATTATTAGCTAAATCACAACAACCAGAACCACAGTTATTAGCTAAATCACAACAACCAGAACCACAATTATTAGCTAAATCACAATAACCATAACCCCAGTTATTAGCTAAATCACAACAACCAGAACCACAATCATTAGCTAAATCACAACAACCAGAACCACAGTTATTAGCTAAATCACAACAACTAGAACCCCAGTTATTAGCTAAATCACAACAACCGGAACCCCAGTTATTAGCTAAATCACAACAACCAGAACCACAATTATTAGCTAAATCACAACAACCAGAACCCCAGTTATTAGCTAAATCACAACAACCAGAACCACAATTATTAGCTAAATCACAACCAGAACCACAATTATTAGCTAAATCACAACAACCAGAACCACAATTATTAGCTAAATTACAACAACCAGAACCACAATTATTAGCTAAATCACAACAACCAGAACCACAATTATTAGCTAAATCACACCAACCAGAACCCCAGTTATTAGCTAAATCACAACAACCAGAACCACAATTATTAGCTAAATCACAACAACCAGAACCACAATTATTAGCTAAATCACAACAACCAGAACCACAATTATTAGCTAAATCACAACAACCAGAACCACAACCCGTGCCCATACCAAAGACTGGGAGAAGAAAGATCGTAACGTCTTTTGTATTGTGTTTCAAAAGAGAAAAAAAAGACCTGGGTATGTAGACCTCTCCGACATTTTGTCACTAATTTTATTTCAACGTTCAGACTGTCACACAGTGAATATAATTTTAATACGTGAAATAAACAAGAAAACATTGTCAATTTCAACGCATTTTTCCATCCTTTTATTACAAACTCCAAAACATGAGCATTTAAATAACAAACACATAACTACATGATTTCAGCCTCACGTAAGAAGAAAATATGTTGCCATTTCATTTTGTGAACAGTAAATTGATACAGAACTTCTCTTCTAAGAAGCACCAATGATTGATCTGAGCATTTTTTTGTGTTTTTGACATCTTTATTTTAATTTTAGAACTTATCGAAATCAAATACTCCATTCAGAAAAGTAGTCAGTGTATCACAGATATAATGAATAACATTACGTACATATTTCAACACAACTGAAAGGTTGTAATGGGAATAATAAAAACACAAGACGATGTTGATGTCTTCTGGCATTGTTATAATTTCTGTGTGTCTCACTTCATCAAACGCTTTATAGTAGTCTACGAAGCACAATTATAGATCCGTCTTTACTTCTATTGATCTCTCCATCAGTGTTCTTATTATATATATGGTGCTACTTGTACCATTTCCTTCAACAACGCCACACTGTTCTTCAGCGATTTCTGGTTTTATTTTATCCCTGATTCTTCTCATGACAGTACGAAGCAGGATTCTGGTAACATGGCTCATAAAACTAATGGTTCGATGGTCTTCACTTTCAACTGCACCTTGTTTCTTTGGTAGGGCAATGAAAACTGATTGTAAAACGTCTGATGGGAAATAGTTACTGTTATAGATGTCATTCAGCAATCTGGTAATTATTTCTATGCCAAGCTGTCCTATTGCTTCCAATTCTTCCCTGGTGATTTTATCTGGTCCTGATGCTTTGTAGTTTTTCATGTATTTGATGGATTCTTCCACTTCTGCTTTTAATATGTGAGTCCTTCATTATCCTGTATTCTGTCAGAATATTTTATTGTTTTTGTAACAAACTAGGGACCAAGTTTGTAGATTCTTTCCGCTCTGGACGCATAGAAGGCGTTTTTTTTGTTTTGTTATTTGGTTGTATTGTTATGGTGTATTCATGATATAAAATAGTTCTTTCTATAAACTTTTATGAATACATCCTCCATTCTGGAAACTGTCGGTGTTTGATGGCTGGAAACCTGAGGCTTCCATGTTTATATGACGTCATGTGAGAGACTTCATGTGTGAGAATAATCTTGTTCTAAATCATGTTCATGTAAATAGTCGACAGATCTTTCACTTTAATTAAAAGATGTAAAATTTGGTTAAATTTAAGCAGCGGGAGGGGAGAGACGGGAGAGAGAAAGGAGAGAGAGAGAAAGAGAGAGGGGAGTGAGAGAGGCAGAGACAGACAGACTGATAGAGAAAGAGAGAGATGCGCATACAGTGATACTCATAAATGTTTTCAGAAAGGTGTTAAAATAATTCATTCATTCATTTATTTGCATGTCCCTAGCGGAACTTTGCCTCCCTAACAGCACTCCTGTATGTCTCTCGGCTGTGAGCAAGATGGCCTGCTGCTGATGCATCCTTTTGCAGATCATCACCGATGTCTTGCAGCCATCTTCACCTTGGTCTTCCTCTCTTTCTTTTTCCTGTTATGTATCCTTCCAAGACGGTTTTCTCTAGATTTTCAAAACGTTAAAATAATAATTATATGAAAATTAAACTCATAATCGGGAAATTATGAAAATCACAAAACACTGCCAAACTTAGTGCATACCTTTCTGAGAATATTACAAAATAATATTAGTATGGTATATAAATGATTATAACAACCATCTGTTTACACCCAAATGTTTTTCTCCTTCATGAACTGGTCTAGAACCACAACAGCTATATATATATATATATATAAGAAACTCATAAATACTGATGACCCAATTTTAGGCATAACTTTGATATTCTATAGCTTTTTAAATTCAATGAATAAAATTGTCAAAATGCACACAATAATACATAAGGGTTTAAGCACTCACTTGACAGATTCTTACATCTGTGTGAAGAGAATTTGTTAGTCCCAGTGGTTCTCAAGTTAATATGTTGTGTGGCCTCTGCTTGCATCGATCAGCGACTGGCATCTCCTGGGCATAGATGCGATCAGACGTTTGATGTTCGCCTGTGGGATGGCTGCCAACTTTTCCTGGAGTGCCTGCCACAGATCACGACGATTGGCTGGAGAAACATTTCGGCGACAAACATAGGTGCTCGATCGGATTCATGTCTGGAGACAGGGATGGCCAGGGAAGGGTGAGAATGTTGTTGGCAGTCAGGAACTGTGTGGTGAACCGTGCAGAATGGGGTCTGGTGTTGTCCTGTTGAAACACAGACCTTTGTGCAGCCAAAAATCGAAGGGCATTGGGTCGAAGAATTTCATTGACGTATTGCTGCACATTCAAGCCTCCTCCAGTCTGCACCAATGGACTCCTTCCATTGAAATTGATCATTCCCCATACCATTACACCTCCACTACGGTGCGGCGGAGCTTTATCAACGCAATTTTGGACAAAACGTTCATTTGGCATACGGTGGACCCTTCTCCGCATATCATGGCGGTGCAACAAAAAGGAAGATTCGTCACTAAACCAGACACGTCTACACTGATTATCATTTGTCCAGGGCTGAAGCTGGTTGGCCCAAACAAGTCGGTTTTGGACATGGCGTCTCGTTAAGACAGGACCTCGGTGAGGTCGTCGTGCCACCAGTCAGCTTCATGCAGTCTATTCCGGACAGTTTTATCAGACACACGACGTCCTGCAAGCAATGACTGGGAACTTGAGGAAGCTGTTGTAAACCTGTTTCTGAGGTGATGAACCAGAATAAAACGATCATCAGCTGCTGTTGTCACCCTGGGTCGTCCACTGCTGTGCTGGTCTTCAGCTGAGCCAGTGGCTTGGAAACGATGCCAAAGTCGACTGATGGTCCTCTGCTATACGTTTAAATGCCTAGCAACCAGACTTTGACTTTCGCCTGCTTGCAGGCGACCAATAGCAATGTTTCGAAAATTTTGCGATAGGCGCACCGTAATTATCTGCTTGAAAATAAACTGAATTTGTTCGTGTAACCTCATCCTTTTATAGAGTTTCATTTGCGTGGGAAGTGAGTTGTGTTCACCACAAAAATCTCGACTTTTCCGTAAACGCAACCTGAGTTATGGTAAAAAAAAAGCGTGATAGCAAGTGCAGCTACTGCGTCCTGACTGTACACGAGAATAGCAAAATTCACGCTAAATCATGGACCTGATATCTTGGTGACAGTTTTTGGTTTGGCTTGAGATACACGGGAAAAAGACTTTTGTCGTAACATGTAAAAAAAATAAATCTTATATAAGCTATATGTTTCTTTTATTTTTTTGGACAATATATATACATACATACATATATATATATATATATATATATATATATATCAATCATCATCGTCATCAGGTGCCGTGCCAACTGGCGTTAGCTATTATGCTTCTCCAGAGTACACGATCCTTCATGCAGGCCATCAGCTCAGTTGGTGATCTCCTCTCTCTCTCTCTCTCTCTATATATATATATATATATATATAGATGAATTGGCTACGCAGGAAAAAGATATCTTAGTAACAACAGCTAAAGACATGGTTCCAGTAAAGAAAAGACAAAAAACAATACATACAAGATTGTTGTGAAAGAATAGAAGAACATCAGAGGTGTGGAAGAGATAGCGAAATGTTTAAAGAAATGAAGACATTGACGAGAAATGTCACACCTAAGCTAAATGTCATTTGTGATGAGATGGGGAATACCTTGACAGAGACAGAGGAAATTCTAGAAAGATGGAAGGAATATTGCAAAAGAATGTATGAAACAACCGACTGTGGAAGCAGAAATCAACAGTGTGAATTATTATTGGAGGAGAAAGAACCCGAGCCGACAATGGAAGAAGTTTTATGGGCAATAAAGAATCTGAAAAATGGTAAATCACCAGGATGTGATGAGATAACCGCTGAATTTATTAAAGCAGGAGGAAAGGAGTGTGCAACAATCTATCATGCACTATGTAAAAAGATATGGCATTCAGGTATTTGGCCAAAAGAATGGAAAAGAACTGTATTCATACCACTGCCAAAAAAGGGTAACCTGAAATTATGCACCAACTACAGAACTGTTGCCCTGATTAGTCATGCCAGTAAAATTCTGTTAAAAATCATAATGGGTAGACTTCGAAAGAAATTAGAAGAAGAAGTCAATATGGTCCAAGCTGGCTTCAGGCAAGGAAGAGGATCAAGAGATCATATATTCAATCTAAGATTAATAATAGAGAAATGCAGGGAGTTTAATGTGAATCTCTATTTATCCTTTATAGACTACTCACAGGCATTTGATTGTGTACAACACCAGAAACTTTGGGAAATAATGGAAAAAATGGGATTTCCAACACATTTGATACAATTAACATCACTGCTGTATCTAGACCAACAAGCAGCAGTAAGAATAAATGGTGAAACAATAACTTGGTTTGACATAAAACAAGGGGTCCGTCAGGGGTGCATATTGTCACCCTACTTATTTAACTTGTATACTGAAAATATAATGAGGAATGTTAGAGAAGATGTAGACAAAGAATATTACGATGCCATAACAGTTGGAGGTTATGAAATACCAGAGATTAGATATGCTGATGACACAGTATTGCTGTCCACAACACAAGAAGGAATGGAAAAACTAATTATGTCAGTCTGCAAGAACAGCGAAGAGCAGAACCTCTATCTTAATGCAAAGAAAACTGAAGTGATGACAACTGACAAAACAAACAAGGCAAATGAAATATGTATCAATGAGGAAAAACTGGAAGAAGTGGAGAGTTTTGAATATCTTGGATCACTACTAACTAATAATGGAGATACAATGAGGGAAATTAAAAGGAGGACATCTATTGCTCTTCAGAAAGTAAAACAACTAAAGAATCTGTGGAGAGGAGCAGACAGAACCACAAAAATAAGATTTTTAAGGGCATGCATCTTTCCCATCGCAACATATGCCTGTGAGACCTGGACACTTAACAAAACAGCTGAGAAACACATAAATGCCTTTGAATGTAAATGCTACAGAAGAATTCTCCAAATATCATGGACACAAAAAAGAACAAATATATCTATACTACAAGAGCTTAATATTGAAGAAGGCTGGCTAGTAAAGAGGATTAAAGAGAGAAAACTGAAATATTTTGGACACATTAAACGTCATGATAATTTAGAGAAGACCGTATTGGAAGGATACATAATGGGAAAAAGAAAAAGAGGAAAACCGAAACGAAGATGGCTGCAAGACATCGTTGACGATCTGGAAATGGATGCAACAGCAGCAGGCCATCTTGCTCACAACCGAGAGGCCTACAGGAGTTCTGTTTGGGAGGCAAAGTTCCGCAAGGGACATGCAAAGGAATGAATGAATGAATGAATGAATATATATATATGTGTGTGTGCGTGTGCGTGCGTGTGTGTGTGGATGGATTTCTACAGAATAACAAGGAATAAACAATTAGCGAGACTGTCGCAGACTCATGAGTCGATTATTGTTGGCGTATATATTTACCACCTAAACACAAGATGCAAACAGGCAGCTGGAATGTAAGAACACTAAACCAGACTGGAAAACTAGCACAAACCATCAAGGAAATGCACAGATACAAACTAGACATATTAGGAATACAAGAAGCAAGATGGACAGGACAAGGCAGAAGGAAATTAACAACACAGCACACAGAAGATACAATAATATGGTCAGGTAAAGAAGATCTTCATGAAGGAGAAGTAGCATTAATTATAACACAAGAAGCATCAAGAGCATTGCTGAAATGGACCCCAATAAATGAGAGATTATTATATGCACTGTTCAACTCAAGATTCACGAAGCTGTCTATTATAGTTTGTTATGCACCAACAGAACCAGCTGAAGAGGAATTAAAAGATTTTTATAACAGCCTCCAAGCCAAAGTAGAAACATTACCGAAGCATGATATGCTACTCATCTTTGGCGACTTCAATTCAAAAGTAGGTGAAGGAAATGAAGATAGAAGAAGAATCACGGGAAGAGAAGGAATCGGAGAAATAAATGAAAATGGAGAAAGACTGTGCAGTTTATGTGAAGAAAACATGATGACCATCGGAGGGACAATTTTCCAACATAAAAACATCCATAAAGTGACTTGGAGGTCACCAGATAAAACCACAGAAAACCAAATCGATCTCATACTAATAAACAACAAGTGGAAACGGTCACTACAAGATGTGCGAGCAAGGAAAGGAGCAGATGTAGGAAGTGATCACAACCTTCTGATAGCAAAAATAAAACTAAAATTAAAGAAAGCCAAAATCGCAGAACAAAGAAAGATACGTTTTGATACAAGAAAACTGAAAGACAAGCATACAAGAAATGAATTCTCAATAGTACTTAAGAACCGCTTCAGTGTCTTACAAGACGAAGCAGAAATGTCCATACTAGAGTTCAATAAAACACTACAGGAAACAGCAAAAGAGGTGCTGGGATATCGGAAACGGAGAAAAGAGGAATGGATAAGCAAGACTAAATGGGAAAAGATAGAGCAAAGAAAAGAAATGAAGAAAAAATTACTGAACACCAAATCACAACGGCTTAAAGAACAAGTTTTAAGTAAATATACACAAAAAGACAAAGAAGTGAAGGAATCATGCCGTCAAGATAAATGTCAATACTATGACAACTTAGCAGAAGCAGCAGAGAAAGCAGCATAAACAAATGACATGAAAACCATATATAAACTCACAAAGCAGATGACAGGTAACTTCAACAAAAGATGTGAAAGTGCAGTAAAGAGACAAAATGGACAACTGGTCAATGGAGAAAGAGAAAAAATTAAAAGATGGAGGGAACACTTTAACACCCTACTAAACAGAACACAAGCAGCACAAACAATAGACATACCTGAAGCAAAAACGGAATTAAAAATCAATACAGGACCAATAACAATAAGTGAAGTAAAGGAGGCGATAAAGAAGCTAAAATCAGACAGGGTACCAGGTGAAGATGAAGTGACTGCTGAAATGTTGAAAGCAGAAGAAACAGAAACACCAAAACAACTCTGCCGGATACTACAACAAATTTGGGATCTAGAAAAAGCTCCAGAGGAGTGGAAAACTGGCCTTATAGTAAAACTACCAAAGAAGGGTGACCTCAGAGATTGGGGAACTGGAGAGGCATTACCCTACTACCACTCACCAGTAAAGTATTTTGCAGAATAATCATCAACAGAATTGTACCAACACTTGAGGAAAAACTTCGGAAAGAACAGGCAGGATTTAGGAAAGGAAGATCAAGCATAGACCACATATTTGTACATAGACAAATATTAGAACAGGCAAATGAGTGGCATAGCACAACATATGCATTGTTCATAGATTTTGAGAAAGCCTTTGACAGTGTCAACAGAGATGCACTGTGGAAAATCCTAAGATGGCATGGCCTCCCCCATAAGATAGTAAATGTAATCAAAGCCCTATATGAGGGTTTTCAATACAAAGTGATCTGTGGAGAACATACCTCTAGCAGCTTTAGGGTACAAACAGGAGTGAAACAGGGATGTGTACTATCACCAACACTATTTATCTTGGCAGTAGACTGGTTAATGAAGGAGGCAACATCAGACAAACGCAGAAGATTACAATGGACCCTTGAAACATTGCTGGAGGACCTTGACTTTGCGGACGACATTTGTCTATTATCAAGCAGTCACAAAGATATGCAAGATAAAATAAACAAGCTAACTCAGAATGCAAACAGCATAGGACTAAAGATCAACGTAGGAAAGACAAAGTTAATGAAGCAAAATGTGAACAACAGAAATATACTCAGTGTAGATAGCAAGTTAGTGAAGGAGGTCGATGAATTTGTATACCTTGGCAATAGAGTAGTATAAAATGGAGACAGCACAGAGGACATCAACAGCAGACTTACTAGAGCAAACCAGGCTTTTGCAATGCTGCAGACTATATGGAAATTAAAAAAAACTAAGCATAAATAAAAAAAAAAAATCAGGATTTTTAAGAGTAGTGTTCTAAGTGTACTACTCTATGGAAGTGAATGCTGGAAAATCACCAAAACCATAGAAAACAAGTTGAATTCTTTCCAGACTAAATGTTTACGAAGAATTAGAAAAATATTTTGGCCAAACACCATAAGAAATAACATCTTATTGGCAGAAATGCAAATGAAACCACTGACAACAATTATTCAGGAAAGACGCTGGCAATGGTTGGGACATGTGCTCCGAATGACTGACAACTCACTACCAAAAATAGCACTAAGATGGACACCACAGGGGAACAGAAGTAAGGGTAGACCAAAAGAGACATGGAGAAGAACAACAGAAAGGATGTTGAGTAATAGAGAGCTCATCTGGGCAAGAGCAGAAAAAAAGGCAAATGACAGGCATTTGTGGAAAACCCTTGCGGAAGCCCCATGTGCCCTGGGCACTTAAGGTTCAGAGAGAGAGAGAGAGAGAGAGAGAGAGAGAGAGAGAGAGAGATGTATTTAACAGAATCAGAGAAAATATAACACAGCTGATCTGTCGACCTCGTCTGTTATCAAGGAGATGCCTGTTAACTTGGCAACTTCGAGGGAAGGGGTCACTAATATTAACATGAAAAAAAGTTGTCCCAGATAGAACCTGGTGTTCTCTGTAACGTTAAATTACTCTCTAATCTTGTAACAGTATTTACTATTTCTCTATTCTAAGGGGACCACTGAAATGGTATGACTATTTGTCATTTATAGCAGCCACTATAATAGTATTGGAGCCAACTAAAATGGTTTTCTACTGGTTTGATCATTGTCTACTTGTGGAGTACAGTTTGAACTTAGAAATTTCTTCTTGTTGTTGGTATTCTAAAACCACCTAATTTTCTATGTTACACACTGAGAAAATACAACAAGACACCCAGGCTTCCAACTCCACAGAATAATACAAATACAACAACTTAACATAACTTGGCAGTCTTCCAACCAAAACAAACTGGTCAACAATGAGAATTCCAACAAAGCCAATTGGTGTAGTTATATCTTAGACAAAACATATTTAATTGATGGACAAAATGAGGAGTGAAATCATGATGATGGAAATGTAGCCATCAGGCTGAACAAAATTCACAGTAACAAATGCCCGGCGTGAGAGAACTCTACGCCATATGGGCAAAAACCTTACAATGTCCTATACACATAAAATCATACTCACAACATTCCACCTAAAACCTCAGCCATCAAGAAACCTAATTCTCCAACTAACTACAAACAAATTGCCACTGCTAGAAACTCTTCCTAAACGAGATTCCATCTACATCAAAACTACTAATGTTCTTCCTACCACACAAATAAGTAAGGCTCCTGCTACAACAAAACAAGGAAGGCTCTCTTCCTTTTACTAAATCGTGAGTGGTTTTTATACTATCCCTACCCACTCAGTTTACTCCATGCTGCATGCTTTTCCCAAGACCCCCGCTCAATGGTCTCAACCAACCTACCTTTTAACAAGGGTACTCACTCTAATAATTATTTCCTAAATACCAAACTTGCTTAAAACCCCTTGCCAAAAGCATACTACTATAATACATAATATTATAATCTGAGCCCACGACAACAGTAAGGACCCACCGTCCATGTAAGAACATTAACACATTCCCTTCCCCTCCCCTCCAAGGGCCGTCCTTGTCAACAATCTAGGGGGTGGTGAGGGGATATAAACTGTCAGTCATCACCTCTCCCGTTCCCCTGGGGTGCTTTTTTAAGGCGAATTCAGTCCGCACGGCTTGCAATCTTAAAACATTCTGAGATATCTGAACAAGTTATTAAATATCTCTGAAACTAGATATCTAGTCGAATAAAGATCCCTAAAATGGTTTACTACTCGGAGTTTGGAAGGCCGTGTAACACATCTTGAAAGCTGGTTCACGTCGAATTTGTATGTGTGACAGAATTATATCCAAGGGATACAATTCATGGTAAATTTAGTATTTTGATTAACTGATTAAGTCACTTATTTAATTATGACGCAGATTGTTGATGTAAAGGAAATTCATTCTTGACGGTTTAAAAATCCCGAAATTTATGATCATGTTTCATGAACTTTACCTTGACATGTTTTTTTTTCTGCTCAAGCTTAGTTAAGACCTTGGAAAATCTCGGGGAGTAAAGAATTTATCCGGACATCTTTTTAGTAGAAAGTTAAATTTGGAATCTGCAGTTAGTTTTTTACTGAAGGTCATTTTTGGACGTTGAAATACTTAGATTTTGACAACTTTCTCTAGACTTGTTTTTATGGCTAGCTAAAGTTAGATTGTTTCTCAGAGACTAGCAAAAGCCGATTTTCAAAGTTTAGACTTTCTCGTGGACAAAGAAAAAAGGGATGCAGAAATTATTGATGATATTTAAGCGCTGAACTTTTACGAAGAAGGAGATTATTATGGATTGATTTCTTGTTTAGACGGAGATTAGAATGTGGAATTAGGATAGAAGATAGAAGTATGAGAATCATAGTGACAGGTTTGTGATTAGTGATTGAGTTATGTGATTATACTGAGTAACACTTTTTGACAGATGGTTCAGAGATTTGATACCATTATGGGTTCGAATGTAAATTTAGTGGGTTGCTAAGTTCACAACTAGGGACAATAAGGGGTAGGGAGAACACCCAAAACCCACCTGAAAACCCAAACCCATCGCTAATGTACTCCTGTACTGGGGTGGTCATTCCAAACTAACACTACAACCCAGGATCTCCCTCCCACGGGTACCATATGTCAGTCATGCATCATAACACCATATACATCCACACATAACACCATATACATCTACACATCACACCATATACATCTACACATCACACCATATACATCCACACATAACACCATATAAATCCACACATAACACCATATACATCCACACATAACACCATATACATCTAGACATCACACCATATACATCCACACATAACACCATATACATCCACACATAACACCATATACATCCACACATAACACCATATACATCCACACATCACACCATATACATCTACACATCACACCATATACATCCACACATTATACATCTAGACATCACACCATATACATCCACACATAACACCATATACATCCACACATCACACCATATACATCCACACAAAACACCATATACATCTACACATCACACCATATACATCCACACATAACACCATATACATCCACACATCACACCATATACATCTAGACATCACACCATATACATCCACACATAACACCATATACATCTACACATCACACCATATACATCCACACATAACACCATATACATCCACACATAACACCATATACATCTACACATCACACTATATACATCTACACATCACACCGTATACATCTACACATCACACCATATATATCTACACATCACACCATATATATCTATACATCACAGAAAACATGGAATATATATTACCAAGTCATAATTCAATTTACATCATTTTATTGACACACTGTATGGAATGTGTTAGGAGTTTAATAGGGCCGAAACTCTTGTCTGAATGGTGGGGGGGTACTTCCTCTGATGATCTGAAGAAGTTGTGTTGTTGTTCTGCTCCCTATAGTAGAGAGTTTCCTGCATACACTATATATGGCACGAAACGCCACCACATACATGACACAGGCAGGACGTCAAGGAGTAACATATGACAGTCAAGGCATGACATAAAATACAAGTAAAGTATCTAACCAAGTAACACTATATTAAATGTACCAGACTGGCCGGAGCTCCTCTGGTCATGCTAGGCAATGTATACTATTCAATACACATATATCGATGGTGCCTAATGTGCTTATGAATCTGCAGTCCTTCTGCGACACTACACCACTCTCTTCTTCTGACGTATAACATGTGCCACTGCACTTATTCCTCTTACGACTAACCTGTCTGTACTTTCCACAACATAGGAATTCAATGTACTATCGTAGTGTTTTCTCGTTCCTACAGTCTATGAAATCAATGTACTAATGTACTATTAATCAACGTACTAACGTACTATATTCTCGTCCTCAATCCATGACATCAGTGTACTAACGTACAATCAACCTACTCAAGTACTATATTCTCGCTTCCTCCTCTTCACCAGATTCAAGCCCACACACACAACGTTGGATTCTTAGCTCTGCAGTCTGACCAGGTATCTTCCGATACCCTGACGACACATACATTTTATACGCACTTGAAGAGCACTGATGGACCTTGATAGGTGCCATCCAGATATGACGATAAACATGAATCTGATGAACTCTCCTCATGTCACGAGAAGAACCACAATTCACAACACATATAAATTTTCATCACATAATATGCATCAACAACAGAATCGGCTGGACTGAGTATGTCAGAACGACAAGACTCACCCGCCATTGACTCTCGTCATAATGATTAATTTTTCCCTTCTGTGTCCTACTGTTATATTGTCCCGTCTTGCATTCGTCATGTTGCGAGCCGCGCGAGGTAGACTTGCTGCAGCCACTGAGGGCACTGCTCGTCCACATCTACCCCCACCTTGACAAAACAATTTGTGTGGAATCATAAATGTTTCAAGTGAGCCACTCCAAAGTATCTGGACCTCTTAGCTATGATAGTATTTTGATTTATACAAGATAGAATGAAAAGCTAAGCAGACGATATCTTTCTGTCACAGTGAGTCTTCCCTAACCCCGGATCACGTGACTGGTGACGCTCCAAACAAAGTCGTACACCCAATTAATTTGAATGACCATTCACATTTTCCACCTTCTTTTTACTAGACATAAGTCTATAACCCAAATCAAACATGTTCAAAGTCTGAAACGTTCATGACAGTTGTTAATCAACACAAAATGTCCTGATCTCAGATATGATTTTCCTTCTTTTCATCCCTATGTGCGTCATCATACCGGCAATATTGTTCATACTCAACATCAGCCTGTTCACTTTTCCTGCTTAGATACACTATTCATAATACAAAATTTAACATGTTCATTTCTCACCATCAATCCTAATGGTCATAACACAATATCCACATGTTCACCTTCTACAATATGCCACAATGTTCATACAACAACAATTGTAAAGTGTCTATCTCTCACAACCAAGTATAATGCCAACCAACAGACACTAAAAATGTCTATTTCTCACAACCAAGCACATTGTTCATGACACAACACCACAATGTTCATTATTCATGAGGTGGACCTGTAGGGTATATGTCGTGGACCTGTGGGGTATAAGTCGTGGACCTGTTGGGTATATGTCGTGGACCTGTGGGGTATATGTCGTAGACCTGTGGGGTATATTTCGTGGACCTGTGGGGTATATGTCGTGAGCCTGTGGGGTATATGTCGTGGACCTGTGGGGTATATGTCGTGAGCCTGTGGGGTATATGTCGTGGACCTGTGGGGTATATGTCGTGAGCCTGTGGGGTATATGTCGTGGACCTGTGGGGTATATGTCGTGAGCCTGTGGGGTATATGTCGTGAGCCTGTGGGGTATATGTCGTGGACCTGTGGGGTATATGTCGTGGACCTGTGGGGTATATGTCGTGGACCTGTGGGGTATATGTCGTGAGCCTGTGGGGTATATGTCTGAATGAATTCTCTGAGAGGCCGGCAGACGTCAAAAGTTTCTACCTCTGTCTTTACGACATTGTCTCGCCTCACACTTGTCAGAAATCAAGTCCGAACACTACATCAGTTTGTAACACAATTTATATCATCTCTTTCCCAAGAATCGTTCACGTCTCGTATTTTAAACACTCGTGTCTGAGAACCCCGTCAGTACTCCACTGTCACCGACCAACTGAGAACCCTGTCAGTACTCCTCTGTCACCGACCAAGTGAGAACCCTGTCAGTACTCCACTGTCACCGACCAACTGAGAACCCTGTCAGTACTCCTCTGTCACCGACCAAGTGAGAACCCTGTCAGTACTCCTCTGTCACCGACCAAGTGAGAACCCTGTCAGTACTCCTCTGTCACCGACCAACTGAGAACTCCATCATTACTCCACTGTCACCGACCAAGTGAGAACCTTGTCAGTACTCCTCTGTCACCGACCAAGTGATAACCCCGTCAATACTCCACTGTCACCGACCAACTGAGAACCTTGTCAGTACTCCACTGTCACCATCCAAGTGAGAAACTTGTCAGTACTCTACTGTCACCGACCAACTGAGAACCTTGTCAGTACTCCACTGTCACCGACCAACTGAGAACCTTGTCAGTACTCCACTCTCACCGACCAAGTGAGAACCTTGTCAGTATTCCACTCTCACCGACCAAGTGAGAACCTTGTCAGTACTCCACTCTCACCGACCAAGTGAGAACCTTGTCAGTACTCCACTCTCACCGACCAAGTGAGAACCTTGTCAGTACTCCACTCTCACCGACCAAGTGAGAACCTTGTCAGTACTCTACTCTCACCGACCAAGTGAGAACCTTGTCAGTACTCCACTGTCACCGACCAAGTGAGAACCTTGTCAGTACTCCACTGTCACCGACCAAGTGAGAACCTTGTCAGTACTCCACTCTCACCGACCAAGTGAGAACCTTGTCAGTACTCCACTGTCACCGACCAAGTGAGAACCCCGTCAGTACTCCACTGTCACCGACCAAGTGAGAACCTTGTCAGTACTCCACTGTCACCAACCAACTGAGAACCTTGTCAGTACTCCACTGTCACCGACCAAGTGAGAACCCCGTCAGTACTCCACTGTCACCGACCAACTTTCGCCTGCACATGTTTTGCCTGAAGCCATTTCTGGTCCCAAGCTTTCAGATTCCTCTGCTCTTCTACAAAGATGGCTTTGTCAGCATTGTCTGAGTTCTCAAATGTTCGTAGCTCCGAAAAAATCCGTGTACTAATTAATATTTTGTTTTCTCTTGCCACGACTCATTTTCTGCTCTTAATTGTATGCCCTCCTCTAATTATCGGCTCACGCTGGACTGGTGTCACACACCGCACACCGTCTGTATGCTCTAGACAGCATGGCGCCGGTATTGGTTTTGTTATCTGGACTATCCCGTGTGTATCCAAACAACTGGCTCGTCTCTAAAAATCTCGACAACTGGTTATCTGTCATTTCCTGACCTTTCCATAGTTGTAGCATTATACCTTCGTCCTACCCAGAATGCAGAGTGCCCATGATGTATAAAAACAAAATCTGGCCTGAATATGCTCCAAATTTAACAACCAAACGCATGTTATATTTATAAAACAAACCCAAAAAACATGGTATACATCCAAGATTTTGTCTGGCATGGTTGCCCACAATCAAACATTTTATCAAAATGATTAGAATTGTAAATACAGTGATAAACTTTTGTCTGGCATGGCTGATCAATATTTCAAAACTTTAACAATGTTCAGTACAGATCTGCACATGATAAAAAAAATGAACCGGCACACAGTATCTGTAGAGGGTAAGTGAGAACCTTGCACCAAACTGTAAACTTAGAGCTTTGCTAAGTTCATAACAGGGGACAAAACCCACCTGGACACCCAAACCCATGGCCAATGTACACCCATACTGGGGTGGCCACTCCAAACTAACACTACAACCCAGGATCTCCCTCCCATGGGTACCGTATGTCAGTCGTGCATCATAACACCATATACATCCACACATCACACCATATACATCCACACATCACACCATATACATCCACACATCACACCATATACATCCACACATCACACCATATACATCTACACATCACACCATATATATCTATATATCACAGAAAACATAGAATATATATTACCAAGTCATAATGCAATTTACTTTATTTTATTGACACGCTACACATATAAATTTTCATCACATAATATGGCCACTCATTCCTTATATGGCGAAGAAGCTCTTGTCAAGGTTAGGAGTGGTTTGTTCATTTTTACAATTAATATTCTTTATCCTCACTGATCACCGGCCATTCTTTTCACAATAAATACGTAGTTTATTTGATTCCATTTACTTCGAGTGTCAGTGGTCTTCAAACTGGTTTATTGTATGTGTACTTATACATTTAGAGCCTGAGAATTGAAGTTTATTGAAAAGCTATACTAGTAAGGTACTAAGACATCAGTTAGAAAACTAGTACATATGGAAGACATTGAGTACAACAGCATTATCAGCATGTCACGTGATAATCATAGCACAACAAGGCACAGAAGTGGAAGAAAATATTATACTCTTCCAACTGACAATGAAAGAAGTTGGCACTCTTTTGATTTCTTATTCACAAAAGGAAGCTAAACATATTCTGTAAATAACGTCAGAAATATGATCTGTAGTGTTCTGATTATATATGCTTGTTACGCGGCTCTAGTTAGTTCGAGAGTGCATGATATAGTCAGACATGATATAGTCAGACATGATATAGTCAGACATGATATAGTCAGACATGATATAGTCAGACATGATATAGTCAGACATGATATAGTCAGACATGATATAGTCAGACACTGTGGCCGTTATCTTTCAACATTCAAACTGTAGTATGGCCGTTATTTCTCTATATTCATGCTATGGCCGTTATTTCTCTATATTCATGCTATGGCCGTTATTTCTCTATATTCATGCTATGGCCGTTATGTTTCTGCAGTCACGCTGTGGCCTATTGCTAAAACATGCACTATTTATGTGAGGCGAAATTATTTTATGCAATAACTTCATTTAAAATTAAAATCCAAATCGTGTTTAACATTAAAATCACTTTCAAATATGTATCTTTAATATAATATTTTCAAAACTACAAATACAATGCTCATCTTCTTATCTTCTTCTTCTTATATCCTTCCCGTGCCGTTAAACGTCACATAGGGCTCGCAAAGTAGTTCGCCAATTTTTCCTCTCTTCGGCGAGTCTTTCAACCTCATCAAAGGATTTTATGCCTGTTAATTTGGCCTCTCTTAATAATGCCCTCTTCAGAGTTTCACGCGGTCTGCCTCTTTTTCTTCGGCCTGTTGTGTTCCACTTGATAGCTTGTTTTGGGATTCTCTGATCATTTCTTCTCATCAAGTGACCAACATATGTCCATCTCCTTTTCCTGATCACCCGTGAGACTGGTTGTTGTTCAGTCATCTGTCTTATCTCTGCATTGTTCTTGAATTCATTCCACTTGATGCCGAGTATTCTCCTTAGGCATTTGTTTTCAAAAGAGTCTAATTTCTTTTCTATTTCTTTAGTTGTTTTCCAGCTTTCGCATGCATAAATGAGAGTGGATATTACATTTGAATTGAATAGTCTTAACTTGGTTTTTGTGCTTATAACTTTTGAATTCCATATGTTCTCAAGATTCTTGAAGATTGATGCTGGTTTTGCAATTCTGATCCTAACTTCCTTTCTAGTGTCACCATCCTGGTCTATGTAGCTGCCAAGGTATGCAAACTGATTGACTTCTTCAATATCTGTCTCTTCTATGTGTATTTTTCCATTTTGATTGATGGGAATTTTCATTATTTTTGTTTTGTCCTTGTTAATTTCAATTCCTATTTTGCTAGCCAGTGAAGACAGGCTATCTGTTCTTTCTTGCATGGAATTCACATTATTACTGATAAGAGTTATGTCATCAGCAAAATCAAGATCTTCTAGTTGGGACCCATGTACCCAGTCAATACCTGTGTTACCTGTGCAGCATTTTTTCATTATGAAGTCTATTGTAATCCCAAAAAGTAAAGGAGACAGTATACATCCTTATTTCACGCCTGTTTCAATATGGAACCATTCACTCATCCCTTCTTCTGTCGTAACTGCACAACCATATCCATTGTATAAGTCCTTAATGATGTTGACAATTTTAGATGGTATTCCATATAGACATTAAAATTCTCCATAATGAATCTCTGTGTATGCTATCAAATGCCTTTTTAAAATCTATGAAGTTCAGTATTAATGGTTTCTGCTTTTCAATATGTTCTTCAAGTATTATTCTGAGAGTAAAGATCTGGTCGAGACAGCTTCTCCCTTTTCAGACTCCTGCTTGTTCTTCTCTTATTGCAGTATCCACTATATCTTTGAGTCTATTCAAAATGACCTTGCAAAATACTTTTGACACAACTGATAGTAAGGTTACTCCTCTCCAGTTGTTACAGTCACTAAGGTTGCATTTTGTTTGGTATTTTAACAATGATTCCTTTCTTCCAATTAGAAGGGACCTTTTCTTCTTTCCAACTCTTGTTAAACATTCTCTGTAGTTGTCTCATGTTGTCACTATTGATAGCTTTTAGCATCTCGGCTGTTATTTCATCTTCACCTGCAGCTTTGTTGTTAGCCATTAAATTCACTGCTGTTTCAATTTCATGCAATTTAATTTCATCTAGGTTGACATTTAGTTGTGGGGCTGGTAAGTCAGTTTCAAGGTTTAACAATTCTTTTGGGTGTGGTCGATTGAGTATTTCTTGGAAGTGTTCAGCCCATCTTTGCTTTTGGTCTTTATTTGATGTTAATAGTGTTCCAGTTTTGCTAAGGATTGGTCTTTCTTTAGATGTAATAGTACCTGTTAGCCTCTTTTGTATGTTATATAAAGTTTTGCTGTCTCCTGTTTTTGCTGCTTTTTCTGCCTCTTTCGCCATATTGTCTATGTATTCTCTTTTATCCCTTCTAGCTGAACTTTTTACTTTCTTTGTATTTTGCTTTTGCCAAATCTCTTTCATGATCTGCTTTTGCATTCAACATGTCTAATTTGACTGCTCGTCTTTCATGTATATACTTCCATGTTTTATCTGATATCCATGCTTTTCTATTTGGTTTTTCCAATCCAGCGCTTACTTTTGCTGCTGTGATTATGGCTGTGCTGTAAGAATTCCATAACTCATCTATACCTATCTCCAAAACTTCACTGGGTGTTTTGGAATGATTGGCAAGTTCCTGATTGAATTTAATGTTAGTATTTTCTTCTTGTAGGCTGTGGCTGTTTATCTTTCTGTGTACTGATTTCTTGTGTTGACTTTTCAATTTTAGTTTTATTTTCCCTATGCACAGGTTGTGATCACTGTTGACATCTGCACCCCTATAAGCCCTTACATCCATGAGAGATGTTCTGTATTGCTTTCTAATACAAAAATGGTCTATCTGGTTTCTAGTTCTATCATCTGGAGATATCCATGTTGTTTTATGTATCTCTTTGTGTGGGAATATTGTGCCTCCAATGACCATGCCCTCTGTTAGACATACTTCAATTAACCTTTCTCCATTCTGGTTAACCAGAATGGAGAAAGATTAATTAACAATGCTCATACAAACAGATATATCGTTTACGGTGAATATTTTACAATCCTAAATTCAGCATTTTATTGTCTCCAAACTTTATTATTTTGACTTCAGATCTGAGCTCCCAGACTGTTTACGTGCTCTAACATTTACCCAGTGCATAACACCTTTGAGTTTTCCTCCTGTAAACTTTAGGACACCTCCGACAAATCTGCACACGGACCCGAGCTTAGCCCAGGCGTTTCTTGCCATCCTCATCATCTCCATTTCCTGGCCTAGGTTCTGAAGCGTGTCCACGTGATCAAGGTTTTCCCTGACTTTATCTACCAGACCTCTCAGGTCACCAAGCACATTGTATCCTTTGTCCTGGATCTCTATTTCTCTGCTCAGATCGTTCATTCTCTTCACAATCATCCCTTTTTTTTGTTCATATTGTTGAAAAAATGCGTCAATGTCTGCTGTGAGAAGATTAATCTTTTCTTGGATATCTTCTTTCAGTTCAGGTGCTTTCTTTTCAAAAATCATATTCCTACGCTCAACTCGGGCTCTTTGAAAACAATCAGAATCATAGCGGCCATGTTTGGCTTTTAAATCTTCAGCCATGTGGAGCAGTTGTTGTATCTGTGCCATCTTTATCTCCTCATTCTTCTCTTTGTTGTTTAACAAGACAAATCTTCCATTGCAATCTCTATACAGGTTTTGTATTTCTTCCGGCTGCATGTTGCACCATTCATCAAAACTGATATCACAGACACGCTCTTTCATGTCAGACTTAAATAAATCTCCACCTGTGATGACTACAATCACGTGTTCCATGTATTTCTCTCCAAAAATCGCTTTCAAACCCTTCACAGCAGACAAATCTTTCGCCGTGAACTGACTGCCAAACTTGATGATCAACAGAAACACATCAACACCTTCACAACATTTTGTTAATGCCACGTTCATAATCTGCATGGCTGTATTATTTTTCAGGGACGTGTCCAAGATGTTGATATCAAGATTGATACCATCAACAACTTTCAGTACAACATTATCAAGCTCTGCATAACCAACCCTCACGTCTGGTCTCTTGGGATTGCAAGCCTTGATGTCCGCTTTCTCTGCATCTCCATGTTTGATGTCCGCTTTCTCTGCATCTCCATGTTTGATGTCCGCTTTCTCTGCATCTCCATGTTTGATAGCTCTCTCTGTCAGGCTGGTAGATGATGTAAAAGCTTTTCTGTTGAGTATGGTGTTTCCAGTCGCACTCTTGCCTTCTCCTTTGTTGCCCATTAAAAAAAAAATCAGCCTTTTTGAAGTTTCGTTCGAGACATCTTCCTGCAAGAAAAAAAAAATGTTACTTGAAAAAAAAACCATTACAAACAAATATTAATTTATACAAAGCGTTAGGCATGTGTTTAATATTATCTTTCTTAAATGTTTCCCTCATTTTAACTTACGCCAGACTCAACTAGCCCACGCTGCTCGGAGATACAACATGTCAACCAACTCTAAATTTGTACTGAACTATCAAAAAGACTGTCATGATAATTTACTTTGTCAGCACAATTATTCCGTTATTACTCAGAAAAGTTCTTCTACGTGTTCAATATTGTTCTAATATATACATATATTTAAAACTGACCAGTGAAATTGTTGTAAAAGAATAATCATCAGTTTTTTTTTCTTCGCAAAAAGTGCACTTTATATATCTTATTTACATAGACTTGAGAGGGTTACATAGAACTGAGTTTGCGAATATACCTTCAAGATACTTTGTGAAACTCGTATCTTCTTTATATTTTCTTGTGGCACAGTTTATTTATACATTCCCTTAAGATTCACAAACCAGGCAACCCAGGAAGGCCCATAGTATCCACTCGTTCCTGCCCTACAGAACAAATCTCTGACTTTCTTGACAGCATCTTTCAACCTCTGGTCACTAGTCTGCCCACTTATCTTAAGAACACGAGCCATGCTCTCATTGTATTTGATACCCTTACACTCCTGCCTGGTCACACCTACCGTATCTTCACCCTTGATGTAGTATCCTTATACACATCCATCCCGCATGATCAGGGACTTCAGGCCGTCCTTTCTGAACAAAAGACGCAATCCTAGTATTCCTAAGTCTACTATTTTGCGCCTTATACGACTTGTCCTCCAACTCAATTCTTTTTAATTCAATGGCATTTACTTCGACCAGATTGGTCATGTGTCCATGGGTACCAAACTGGGCCCCAGCTACGCATGTCTGTTCATGGGCTACTTCAAACACAAGGTTCTGAAAGCTTATAGAGCCCCCTTTCCAGCCTTCTATAGACACTACATAGATGCCGGCATTGGGGTCACATCAATGCTAGAGGAAGATCTTGACAACTTTATCAGTTTTGTTAAGGAGTACAATCCTATCATTTCTTTCACCTCCAATGTCTCTACTACTTCCGTTAACTTTCTCGACATTGCCATCACTATCGGTCCTACCGGGCTAACTACTTCTGTCCACTATAAACCTACAGACTCTCACAGCTGTCTCTTGTACTCCTCCTCCCATCCTAGGTAGTGTAAGGACTATATTACTTTTTCCCAGCTTCTTAGGTTTCGACGTTTGTGCAATGAGGATTTGGATTTCCAGGATCAAGGCCACAAAATTCTAGATTACTTCCGTCAACGCAGCTATCCAAAACATGTTCTTTCGTCATCTTGGAACCGCATCAGCCATATATTGCGGCAACAAGCCCTCACTCCTAAACCGCACTGTAGCTCGGAAAGAGTCAAACTGGTACTCACGCACCACCCTCATAACTTGGCAGTTAATAACATATTGTTTCGCCATCTCCATCTCCTCCAAACCGAGCCTGATACACGTGAAACTTTTGGGGAACCCCCACTGATAGCCTACAGACGGGACAAGAACCTCAAGGACCTTTTAGTTCGAAGTCGCCTTAAGACAGATGACACTTTTTATGGTACTAGACGTTGCGGACGCTGTAGATGCAACACTTGTCTGTTTGTCGTCGAGGCTAGCCAGATCTCCTTCCCTAAGTCCACGCTATCAGTTCAGGAGGGTTTCGACTGCACTTCACGCAATGTTATTTATGCTGTTATGTGCAAACGTTATGGTATGAAGTACATAGGGGAGACCGGTTTACGCTTAGGAGATCGTTTTCGTCAAGATCTTAACGATATTTTTAAGAGGGCATGGACACCTGTGGCTAAACATTTTTGCCTTAGCAACCACGGGGAAAAACATAACATTCCTGTTAGTGTGATCCGCTCTTGTTCTGCTGATGTACGATCTCGGAGGGTCCTAGAACAGCGTCTTATTTTCCAGGATGGCTGTCACCAGTTTCACATTTTCTCCCTGCAGGTGTTTATTTTCTTCATTTATTATCTCTCCGCTTCCCCTCCCCCCTCCCCGACACCCTCTCCGCTAGCGGCTATCATGTTTCTATTGCCTCCACCCCCGTTTTAACACCTGTTTTCCTCCTATCTCTCCATCTCTTCTTTACGACTGGCTCTATCGGCTTATCTTTTGTGTGGCCCCCGCGCGGTCTCTATGCCTCTTCTAGTGGACACGCATTTCTATGTTTCCTACTTCTGGAGAAGGCCATATTAAGATAAGTTCTTCATCTAGTTACATGTTTTTTGTCTCGTTTGTGTATGTAATCCTCGAAAAAGGCTCACGCCTAAATATCGGATGGTGTATGTTTTTCATTTATACATTCTCATATTTTCTATTCGTTTTTTCTCACTTTACTCACTCCCTCTGCTACTTTGTAAAACTACACCATACACCTCTATCTACCTTAATTATGCCTACTCCATCTAGTGATATTTACCTCAACCCGGCGTTTTACAAGGCCGGCTACAGCTGCCATCGGAATAAAAGGAACGGACAACATGCTGCTGATGATGTTAGATGCTGCTCCAAGTTTAGTCCACTGTGGTGTAGCTTCCTTAAATGTCTCCAGTTTGTCTCTCTGACGCCGAAGTTTCACAAGATCACATAAATGGCGTTCCACTTTATTGACCGTTTTCCGCAGTTTATTCAAGTCAACATGGTCGTTATAATCAACATCTATTTGACGCTTCAGATCTTCTGCTCGATGTTTAATCTTTTGTTTGTGCTTGTTGGAAAGTGTGGACAACTTTTCAATATCTTCATGAAGAAGACAAACTTTTTGTTGGATTTGTTCCGTCAGAAAAGGAGCTTTCTCGTTTAGTATCAACTTCTCTCTCTTTTCTTTAGCATCTTCGAAGGCGTCAGCTGTATAACGGCCATGATTATTATTTAGATCTTCCGCAAGCTCCACCAACCTTTTTATCTGTTCTTGTTTCTTACATTCATCCTTTTCTTTGTTGTTAAACAACACAAATCTCCCGTTACAATCTTTGTACAACTTCTGAAAATCTCCTGTCTGTTCTTTGCACCATTTCTGGATACTGATATCACGATTTCCGTCTTTCATATCATCCTGGAATAAATCCCCATAAGTTATAACAACGATCACGTGACTCATGTACGTCTCTCCGAATACTCCTTTGAGAGTTTCCAGTGCAGATTGTTCTTCCTTCGTGAATCTGTTCGGATATCTATAAACAAAAAGGAAAGCGTCCACACCCTCGTAACACATGGCAAGGGCTGTGTTCATATTTCTTTCAGCATTTTCCATGTCCTGAGCTTTGTTCATGTCCGTATCTTCCAAACCAGGACCATCTACCACCAGAAGCACGTAGTTCCCAAACTGTGTGAAGCTGTGTGAGACTTCCTTTGTGCAGGAACTAACGTTATATGAAGTATCGAAAACCTTTTTGTTGAGTATAGAGTTCCCAGTAGCACTCTTTCCGTGTCCGGTTTTCCCCATTAGCAGAAAATTTAGTTTTGTTTCCTCAGCAGCGATTGGCTGATTCTGTAGACAGACATATCAATCAAATAAATGGCAATATTAATGATAGTAATACGAATTCGTAATAATAGAAACATGGAAAAAAATACTTTGAACTACAATTGTAACCAGACAAAATATAATTTCCCTAGAAGTGTCAACAGTTTAAAAATAATAGTTTGTGTTGTTAAAATGTCACGTTGTAAGACGATATTGAAGCAGGTGGACATTATTCCTCGATCTTTTCGTGTATCCTTTTGATTGTTTTTAAGTGATCACATCTATCGAATATTTGATAACCAGTCAGAGTTATAACACCAACAAAAGTCTTTATTGCAAGACCCAGTCTTCTTACAGTTCAGTATAACAATACTGTGTCAACAAAAGAATATACTCACTTTCCACAAGACTTGCATGTCCAAAATTAAAACTCATTTATATCGTTGGTCGCACATTCACCCTAGCACCGGGGGGGGGGGGGGGGGTACCGGGGGGGGGAGTAGCAGCCATCTTGATCTGCCATGACGTCATTATGCGGGCTGACACAGACAGTGATGGTCCACACAGACTGTACCTTACTGGTCGAAACTGTCCATTGGCTCAAACTGAAAGTAAAGGCTTAGATTTACTTTCCTCCTGTACACGTGGCTGTGCTCTTGTTCCTCCACCAAGAGACGCCAAGAATGCGAGCCCTGTGATCTATGCTAGCTTAGGCTTCCAATACATAAGCATGCACTTTGGACAATGAATACTCACGAAATGATACATCCTGCATAATCTAACCTGCAGTTAGCTTCCCGGGTGTCTATACCTGCATAGTCTAACCTGTAGTTAGCTCCATGGGTTTGAAGAGCTGCATAATCTAACCTGCAGTTATCTTCCTGTTGTCTAGATCTGCATAGTCTAACCTGCAGTTGGTTTCCTGGGTGACCTGCATAATTTAACCTACAGTTAGCTTCCTGTGTGCCTAGACCTGCATAGCCTAACCTGCAGTTAGCTTCATGGGTTTGAAGAGCTGCATAATCTAACCTGCAGTCAGTTTCCTGGGTGTCTATACATGCATAATTTGACCTGCAGTTAGCCTCTTGGGTGTGTAGTCCTTCATAAATAGCCCGCAGTTAGCTGCTTTACTGTCCATACCTGCATAATCTAACCTGCAATCAGGTTCCTGGGTGTGCAGACATTCATAATCTAACCCACAGTTAGCTTCTTGACCTCCATAATCTAACATAAAGTTAGTTTCATGGAAATAGAGGCCTAAATAGTATAACATACAATTAGCTTCCTGGGAGTAGAGACCAGCATAGAATAACCTACACTTAGATTCCTTTGAGTAGAGACCTACATAGTATAAACTACAGTTATCTTCATGATATAGAGACCTGATAATATAACCTACAGTTAGCTTCCTAAGAGTCTAGACCTGCATAGTATAACCTACAGTTAGTTTCCTGTGAGTAGAGACCTGCATAGTATAACCTACAGTTAATTTCCTAGTTGTCTAGATCTGCATAGTCTAACCTGCAGTTGGTTTCCTGGGTGACCTGCATAATTTAACCTACAGTTAGCTTCCTGTGTGCCTAGACCTGCATAGCCTAACCTGCAGTTAGCTTCATGGGTTTGAAGAGCTGCATAATCTAACCTGCAGTCAGTTTCCTGGGTGTCTATACATGCATAATTTGACCTGCAGTTAGCCTCTTGGGTGTGTAGTCCTTCATAAATAGCCCGCAGTTAGCTGCTTTACTGTCCATACCTGCATAATCTAACCTGCAATCAGGTTCCTGGGTGTGCAGACATTCATAATCTAACCCACAGTTAGCTTCTTGACCTCCATAATCTAACATAAAGTTAGTTTCATGGAAATAGAGGCCTAAATAGTATAACATACAATTAGCTTCCTGGGAGTAGAGACCAGCATAGAATAACCTACACTTAGATTCCTTTGAGTAGAGACCTACATAGTATAAACTACAGTTATCTTCATGATATAGAGACCTGATAATATAACCTACAGTTAGCTTCCTAAGAGTCTAGACCTGCATAGTATAACCTACAGTTAGTTTCCTGTGAGTAGAGACCTGCATAGTATAACCTACAGTTAATTTCCTAGGAGTCTAAACCTGCATAGTATAACCTACAATTAGCTTCCTGGGAGTAGAGACATGCATAGAATAACCTACAATTAGCTTCCTTTGAGTAGAGACCTGCATAGTATAACCTACAATTAGCTTCCTGGGTGTCAAGCTTGCATTGTATAACCTACAGTTAGCTTCCTGGCAGTCTAGACCTGCATAGTAACCTACAGTTAGCTTCCTGGGAGTAGAGACCTGCATAGTATACCTACAGTTAGCTTCCTGGGAGTAGAGACATGCATAGAATAACCTACAATTAGCTTCCTTGGAGTAGAGGCCTGCATAGTATACCTACAGTTAGCTTCCTGGAGTCTAGGCCTGCATAGTATAACTACAGTTAGCTTCCTGGAGTAGAGAACTGCATAGTATAACCTAAAGTAGGCGTCCTGAAAGTAGAGACCTCCATAGTATAACATACAGTTAATTTCCTAGGAGTCTAAACCTGCATAGTATACCTACAGTTAGCTTCCTGGGTGTCAAGCTTGCATTGTATAACCTACAGTTAGCTTCCTGGAGTAGAGACCTGCATAGTATAACTACAGTTAGCTTCCTGGGAGTCTAGGCCTGCATAGTATAACTTACAGTTAGCTTCCTGAGTAGAGAACTACATAGCATAACCTACAGTTAGCTTCCTGGGAGTAGAGACATGCATAGAATAACCTACAGTTAGCTTCCTGGGAGTAGAGACCTGCATAGTATAACCTACAGTTAGCTTCCTGGCAGTCTAGACCTGCATAGTATAACCTACAGTTAGCTTCCTGGGAGTAGAGACCTGCATAGTATAACCTACAGTTAGCTTCCTGGGTGTCAAGCCTTGCATTGTATAACCTACAGTTAGCTTCCTGGAGTAGAGACCTGCATAGTATAACCTACAGTTAGCTTCCTGGGAGTCTAGGCCTGCATAGTATAACCTATAATTAGCTTCATGGGTTTGAAGAGCTGCATAATCTAACCTGCAGTTAGCTTCATGGGTTTGAAGAGCTGCATAATCTAACCTGCAGTTAGCCTCTTGGGTGTGTAGTCCTTCATAAATAGCCCGCAGTTAGCTGCTTTACTGTCCATACCTGCATAATCTAACCTGCAATCAGGTTCCTGGGTGTGCAGACATTCATAATCTAACCCACAGTTAGCTTCCTTGGAGTAGAGACCTGCATAGTATAACCTATAATTAGCTTCATGGGAGTAGAGACCTGCATAGTATAACATACAATTAGCTTCCTGGGAGTAGAGACCAGCATAGAATAACCTACACTTAGATTCCTTTGAGTAGAGACCTACATAGTATAAACTACAGTTATCTTCATGATATAGAGACCTGATAATATAACCTACAGTTAGCTTCCTAGGAGTCTAGACCTGCATAGTATAACCTACAGTTAGTTTCCTGTGAGTAGAGACCTGCATAGTATAACCTACAGTTAATTTCCTAGGAGTCTAAACCTGCATAGTATAACCTACAATTAGCTTCCTGGGAGTAGAGACATGCATAGAATAACCTACAATTAGCTTCCTTGGAGTAGAGACCTGCATAGTATAAATTACAATTATCTTCCTGGGAGTAGAGACCTGCATAGTATAACCTATAATTAGCTTCATGGGAGTAGAGACCCGCATAGAGTAACCTATAGTTAGATTCCTGGGAATAGAGACAAGCTTAGTATAACCTACAATTAGCTCCGTTTGAGTAGAGACCTAAATAGTGTAACCTACAGTTATCTTAATGATAGTAGAGACCTGAGTAGTATAACCTACAGTTAGCTTCCTGGGTGTCAAGCCTTGCATTGTATAACCTACAGGTAGCTTCCTGACAATTTAGGAAGGCATAGTATAACCTAAAGTAGGCGTCCTGAAAGTAGAGACCTCCATAGTATAACATACAGTTAATTTCATGATATTGGAGACATGCATATTATAATCTACAGTTAGCTTCCTTGGAGTCTAGGCCTGCATAGTATAACCTACAGTTAGCTTCCTGGGAGTCTAGGCCTGCATAGTATAACCTACAGTTAGCTTCCTGAGAGTAGAGAACTACATAGTATAACCTACAGTTAGCTTCCTGAGAGTAGAGAACTACATAGTATAACCTACAGTTAGCTTCCTGAGAGTAGAGAACTACATAGTATAACCTACAGTTAGCTTCCTGAGAGTAGAGAACTACATAGTATAACCTACAGTTAGCTTCCTGAGAGTAGAGAACTACATAGTATAACCTACAGTTAGCTTCCTGAGAGTAGAGACTACATAGTATAACCTACAGTTAGCTTCCTGAGAGTAGAGAACTACATAGTATAACCTACAGTTAGCTTCCTGAGAGTAGAGAACTACATAGTATAACCTACAGTTAGCTTCCTGAGAGTAGAGAACTACATAGTATAACCTACAGTTAGCTTCCTGGGAGTCTAGGCCTGCATAGTATAACCTACAGTTAGCTTCCTGGGAGTAGAGACCTGCATAGTATAACCTACAGTTAGCTTCCTGAGAGTAGATACCTGCATAGTATAACCTACAGTTAGCTTCCTGGGAGTAGATACCTGCATAGTATAACCTACAGTTAGCTTCCTGAGAGTAGATACCTGCATAGTATAACCTACAGTTAGCTTCCTGGGAGTAGAGACCTGCATAGTATAACCTACAGTTAGCTTCCTGGGAGTAGATACCTGCATAGTATAACCTACAGTTAGCTTCCTGGGAGTAGATACCTGCATAGTATAACCTACAGTTAGCTTCCTGGGAGTAGAGACCTGCATAGTATAACCTACAGTTAGCTTCCTGGGAGTAGAGACCTGCATAGTATAACCTACAGTTAGCTTCCTGGGAGTAGAGACCTGCATAGTATAACCTACAGTTAGCTTCCTGGGAGTAGATACCTGCATAGTATAACCTACAGTTAGCTTCCTGAGAGTAGATACCTGCATAGTATAACCTACAGTTAGCTTCCTGAGAGTAGATACCTGCATAGTATAACCTACAGTTAGCTTCCTGAGAGTAGATACCTGCATAGTATAACCTACAGTTAGCTTCCTGGCAGTCTAGGCCTGCATAGTATAACTTACAGTTAGCTTCCTGTCAGTCTATACCTACATAGTCTAACATACAGTTAGTGTCCTGGATGTCTAGAGCTGTCCGATTAGAAGTGTTTAAGATCATACGCTCACCCACGATTCACAGATGACTGGGTTGTAGGAGTGTTAGGAGATGCTCAGAAAAATGATTAGAAGATGTTAAAGATTTACAAGAGTGATCTCACTTCTGATATTAGATTAATGGTATTCACATCTCTCTGTGATGAAGTTTATTCATTGTTTTTAGGGTTTTTTTTACAATGGAAGAAGTCTATAGTTTAAAATTGGCTGTCATTCAAGTTGTGGATTTGAGTATTTTCGTACGTTAAACCTGTAATTCCTGCCTTACAATCCGTGAATCTGATATTTCCATATTTGGATGCAGTTTTCCTTCTAAAATTATGTGATATCTTTCAAGCACGATGTGTTTGTCAGGTGTTGCTAGACGTGGCATATCAGAAACTTCTGTTATTATTACACTAAAATTTATATTGTGGGATACGCCACTGAACAAAAGGAAGGTGAACTTCAGCAATGTGAGATGAACATTAGTTGTGAACCGAGGGTTCACTATGCCCATTTTTAACAAAAATGGGACTTTAGAGAATGAGCAAAGATTTCTTATATTATTATGATGTGACATGTTCATCTACTACCTCTTGTTTTATTGTTCGTGATTCTCCTGTCTTTCTTCATTTAGTCTCTTGGAACTTATCATCAACGACAGCGTGACTTTCATTCGCCCCTTAGCATTCGTAACAAGATCCACTACTACTAGTCAGTGAACAGCCTCGGGATATGGAAACGTTCAACTCTAACATTGTACGTCCTGGCAAGCTGATGATCAGAGCTAGCTTGAGAAGGACACAAACATTACAAAAGTATAATAATACTCTACTTACTTTAAGTCTTGTCTCAAAACTTGTCTCACCAACTATTTTTGTATAGTTGACACCAATAGCCGTTGAGTTGTTACCAGTCGTCTTGTGACTTGTAGATTGGATTTCAGTAACCGTAGAACTTGTAGAGTTGACACTAGTTGCCAAAGTTTTGTGATCAGTTTGTGCACTTACATGGGTGACATTAGTTGATGTAGCATTAGTTGATGTGTCGTCCGTTGCCAAGGAACTCATAGAGCCAACGTCATTTGTATCAGAATAGGCAGAGCTGGCGTCAGATACAGTGCCAGTGTCAGAAGGTAAGTCAAGTGTTCCTCTATTCACAGTGTCTTCATCCATTTCGTTAATATCATCAGAGGTTTTACCAATGAGACCAGAGAGACTAACACCTTCTCTAACAATGAATATTGTAAAACGCATAAGAGAATATGTCAAAAACAGTAGGGCCCACAATCCCTTCAGCAAATCATTGAATGCTTTTATCACATTCTGACCCTCAGTTAGCTCATCAGGTCTGGGACTTTTATTTCCTTCCCGTTTCTGATCTTCGTTCTCCATTTTCAAACTGTTCAGACTCTTCCCTCTTGGTCTGCTACATCTGTTGAAGAAAGGGACCATCTTGTGAAAAGTGCGGCCATGAAATGAAACGATGGCCTTAAAACTGAGAAACAAAATTTCATGATGTGAAAAGCGAGGCCCTGACACATGAACAGAGAAAATGTGAGGGTAACAAGAAAGCTCAGGAAATAGAGAGAGAGAGAGAGAGAGAGAGAGAGAGAGAGAGAGAGACCATGAAGTGAAAGCATGAAACGATATGAGAGCCCTGAAATTAAGAAGTGACCATCAAGAGAAAATGGAGAGCATGAAGTGAAAAGAGAGGGTCTTAAGTAAAAAAAAAAATAGAGCTTCTGTGGGATGGGACGAGATGTCATGAAGTGAAAAGAGATGTTCTGAAGTAAAAAAAATAGAGCTTCTATGAGGTGGGACGAGATGTCATGAAGTGAAAAGAGATGTTCTGAAGTAAAAAATAGAGCTTCTATGAAGTGGGACGAGATGTAATGGAGTGAAAAGAGAGGTTCTGAAGTAAAAAATAGAGCTTCTATGAAGTTTGACGAAATTTCATGAAGTGAAAAGAGAAGTTCTGAAGTAAAAAATAGAGCTTCTATGAGGTGGGACGAAATGTCATGAAGTGAAATTAATGAATGTAGGTGAAAAGAGAAGTCATGGGGTTAATAAAAGCGGTCATATAATGAAAAGAGAGACCATATGAGGAAAAAGGTAGGTCATATAAGAAAAAGGGGAGGATATATAAGAAAAAAGGGGAGGTCATATAACAACAAAAAAGGGAGATCAAATGAGGAAAAAGAGAAGTCGTATAAGAAAACAAGGTAAGCCATATAGGGAAAAAAGGGAGATCATATAAGAAAAAAACGGAGGTCATATAACAACAAAAACGGGAGGTCAAATAAGGAAAAAAGAGAAGTCGTATAAGAAAACAAGGGAAGCCATATAGGGGAAAGAAGGGAGATCATATAAGAAAAAAGGGAGGTCATATATGGAAAAAAGGGAGGTCATATATGGAAAAAACGGAGGTCACATAAGGAAAAGATAGGCCATAAAAGAAAAACCGGAGGTCACATAAAGAATTATGAGTAAACAAAAAGGAGATCAGAAAAAAGGAAAGAGATGAATAAGGCTAAAAGAAATGTCATCATGGAAAGAAATGTAAATAAAAAATAATTTCTTGAGTAACTGTAACTAAAACAGGGGCCCCTTCAAATAACATCAAAGCAAGATGGCGAAATACAATTGGAAAAGTAAAAAACATGCATCTTTCCAGTCGTAACATATGCCTGTGAGACCTGGACACATAACAAAACAGCTGAGAAACACATCATTGCCTTTGAATGTAAATGCTACAGAAGAATTCTTAAAATATCATTGACAAAAAAAAAGAACAAATATATCTATACTACAAGAACTTAATATTGAAGAAGGCTGGCTAGTAAAGAGGATTAAAGAGAGAAAACATAAACATTTTAGACACATTAAACGTCATGATAATCTAGAGAAAACCGTCTTGGAAGGGTACATAATGGAAAAAATAAAGAGAGGAAGACCAAGGTGAAGATGGCTGCAAGACATCGTTGATGATCTGCAAATGGATGCATCAGCAGCAGGTCATCTTGCTCACAACCGAGAGGCCTACAGGAGTGCTGTTTGGGAGGCAAAGTTCCGCAAAGGACGTGGAAATAAATGAATGAATGAAATATACTATCAATAAATACTCATAAATATATAATAAATAAATAGTCTGCTTCAAGTGCTGTAGCTGCTCAAATCTCCTAGATACAGCCACCAATTTACAGCAGCTGATCAGACCGGTTTTCAATTTTTTTTCCAGACATTTAATAAACTATACTCGCTTTATATTCATCTCTTCCAGACATAACCAGAGAATGTATGCATGGGTAGACATAAAGAAAAATAAGTTTTGATATCATTTGTACGTAAAAGCAAAAGAAAGAAATAGCTTACCAAATTTATCAGCCAAAATTCTTGGATTACAGAGAACAACTGACACTGTGACTTGTACATCTGACGAGTTGTCTGGACTGCAATGCTATACAAGATAGCGACTGAGATATACTTCCTGGAGCTTACATTTTCCCAAGAAACCTGTTCAATGTGAGAAATTGTTACAAATATCTCTCTGTCTCCCTTTTTTTTTTGTTTCATTGTGTCTCTTTTTCTCTGTCTCTCTTTCTGTCTCCCTCCTTCTCTCTATCTCTGTCTCCTTTTTTGTATCTCTGTCTCTCATTCTCTGTCCCCTCCTTCTCTCTCCCTCTATGTCTCCTTTTTATCTCTTTGTTCCTCTCTTTCTCTGTCCTCCTTTCTCTCTCTCTCTCTCTCTGTCTCCTTTTTTGTCTCTCTGTGTCTTTTCTTTCTCGGTCTTCCTCCTTCTCTCTCTCTCTCTCTCTCTGTGTCTCCCTTTTTGTCTCTCTGTGTCGTTTCTTTCTCGGTCTTCCTCCTTCTCTCTCTCTCTGTGTCTCCCTTTTTGTCTCTCTGTGTCTTTTCTTTCTCGGTCTTCCTCCTTCTCTCTCTCTGTGTCTCCCTTTTTGTCTCTCTGTGTCCCTCTTTCTCTGTCCACCTCCTTCTCTCTATCTGTGTCAACCTTTTTGTCTCTCTGTGTCTCTCTTTCTCTGTCAAACTCCTTTCTCTGTCCCCTTCCTTCTCTCTATCTGTGTCTCCCTTTTTGACTTATTGGGCTCTTTCTCTGTCACCTCCTCTCTCTCTCTGTCTCCTTCCTTCTCTCTCTCTCTCTCTCTCTCTCTGTGTTTCCCTTTTGTCTTTCTTTCTCTGTTCCCCTCCTCTCTCTCTGTCTCCTTCCTTCTCTCTCTGTCTCACTTTTGTCTCTCTGTGTGTCTCTCTTTCTCTGTCCCCCTTCTCTCTCTCTGTGTCCCTCTTTCTCTGTCCCCCTCCTTCTCTCTCTCTGTCTACCTTTTGTCTCTCTGTGTCTCTCTTTCTCTGTCCTCTTTCTCTCTCTCTGTCTCCCTTTTGTCTCTCTGTGTGTCTCTCTTTCTCTGTCTTCCTTCTCTCTGTGTGTGTCTCTTTCTCAGTCCTCTACTATTCTCTCTCTCTCTCTGTGCCTACCTTTTGTCTCTCTGTGTCTCTCTTTCTCTGTCCTCCCTTCTCTCTCTCTGTGTCTCTTTCTCTGTCCCCCTCCTTCTCTCTCTCTGTCTCCCTTTTGTCTCTATGTGTGTCTCTCTTTCTCTGTCCCATTTCTCTCTCGGTGTCTATCTTTCTCTGTCCCCATCCTTCTCCCTCTGTGCTTACCTTTTGTCTCTCTGTGTGCCTTTCCTTCTCTGTCCCCCTTCTCTCTCTGCCTCTCTATCTCTGTCCCCCTCCTTCTCTTTTTCTCTCTCTCTGTGCCTAACTTTTGTCTCTCTGTGTCTCTCTTTCTCTCTCTGTGCCTACCTTTTGTCTCTCTGTGTCTCTCTTTCTCTCTCTGTGCCTACCTTTTGTCTCTCTGTGTCTTTCTTTCTCTCTCTGTGCCTACCATTTGTCTCTCTGTGTCTCTCTTTCTCTGTCCACCTTTTTATCTCTCTCTCTGTGCCAACCTTTTGTCTCTCTGTGTCTCTCTTTCTCTGTCCCCTTTTTCTCTCTCTCTCTCTCTCTGTGCCTACCTTTTGTCTCTCTGTGTCTTTCTTTCTCTATCTCCCTTTTTCTCTCTCTCTGTGACTAACTTTTGTCTTTCTGTGTCTCTCTTTCTCTGTCCCCCTCCATCTCTCTCTCTCTGTGCCTACCTTTTGTCTCTCTGTGTCTCTCTTTCTCTGTCCTCTTTCTCTCTCTGTATCTCTCTTTCTCTGTCCTTATTCTATCTGTGTGTGTCTCTTTCTCTGTTCCCCCTTCTCTCTCTGTGTCTCTCTTTCTCTGTGACCCTTCTCTCTCTGTGTCTCTCTTTCTCTGTGCCCCTTCTCTCTCCGTGTCTCTCGTTCTCTGTCCCCCTCCTTCCCTCTCTCTGTGCCTACATTTTGTCTCTCTGTGTCTCTCTTTCTCTGTCTCCCTTTTCTCTCTGTGTGTCTCTCTTTATCTGTCCCCCTCCTTCTCTCTCTCTCTGTGCCTACCTCTTGTCTCTCTGTGTCTCTATTTCTCTGTCCATCTTCTCTCTCTGTGTCTCTCTTTCTCTGTCCCTTCTTCTCTCGCTGTGTCTCCCTTTTTGTTTCTCTGTGTCTCTCTTTCTCATCTCTCTCTGTCTCCCTTTTTGTCTCTCTGTGTCTCTCTTTCTCCTCTCTCTCTCTCTGGTTACACCGTGGCTGTTTTTTTGTGTGTGTCAGATTACACATTAACCGGACAGCATTAACTTAACCACTGTATGTTGAAACATTAACTTACCCTCTGTATGCTGAAACATTAACTTACCCTCTGTATGTTGAAACATTAACTTACCCTGTGTGTGTTGAAACATTAATTTACTCTATGTGTGTTGAAACATTAACTTACCCTCTGTGTGTTGAAACATTAACTTACCCTGTGTGTGTTGAAACATTAACTTACCCTGTATGTGTTGAAAGATTAACTTACCCTGTGTGTGTTGAAACATTAACTTACCCTGTGTGTGTTGAAACATTAACTTACCCTCTGCGTGTTGAAACATTAATTTACCCTGTGTGTATTGAAACATTAACTTACTCTGTGTGTGTTGAAACATTAACTTACTCTCTGTGTGTTGAAAAATTAACTTACCCTCTGTGTGTTGAAACATTAACTTACTCTGTGTGTGTTGAAACATTAACTTACTCTGTGTGTGTTGAAACATTAACTTACTCTGTGTGTGTGAAAAATTAACTTACTCTGTGTGTATTGAAACATTAACTTACTCTGTGTAAATTGAAACATTAACTTACCCTGTGTGTGTTGAAACATTAACTTATCGTGTGTGTGTTGAAACATTAACTTACCCTCTGTGTGTTGGAACACTAACTTACTCTGTGTGTGTTGAAAGATTAACTTACTCTGTGTGTGTTGAAAAATTAACTTACCCTCTGCGTGTTGAAACATTAACTTACCCTGTGTGTATTGAAACATTAACTTACTCTGTGTGTGTTGAAACATTAACTTACCCTCTGTGTGTTGAAACATTAACTTACCCTCTGTGTGTTGAAACATTAACTTACTCTGTGTGTATTGAAACCTTAACTTACTCTGTGTGTATTGAAACATTAACTTACCCTGTGTGTGTTGAAACATTAACTTACCGTGTGTGTGTTGAAACATTAACTTACCCTCTGTGTGTTGAAACACTAACTTACTCTGTGTGTGTTGAAACATTAACTTACCCTCTGTGTGTTTAAAAATTAACTTACCCTCTGTGTGTTGTAACATTAACTTATCCTGTGTGTGTTGAAACATTAACTTACCCTGTGTGTATTGAAATATTAACTTACCCTGTGTGTGTTGAAACAGACCGTTTCTTCTTATTGTCTAAAATGTTATTGAACATATCTGGATTAAATTTTAACCTTTCCGTCTTTGCTGTTAACACCAAATTTATTTTATAATGTTAATGACTACTTTTCATTTTTAAGTTACAATATGTCCTAGGGTAATATATGATGATACTTGAGCTCTTTACTTCCTGGTCGTATAATCTGATTATGACAAAGATATCAGATGCAGTATCTGCAAGTGGTTATTTCATTTCCTTATAAAAGTTATCAGAATGGACGACATGCCTCATTTTTACACAAGAAAACTAACATAAGCGAGGAATATAAACCACCTTCTGTCTGGTTACTGTATAGATCACGTAAAACCACCTTCTGTCTGGTTACTGTATAGATCACGTAAAACCACCTTCTGTCTGGTTACTGTATAGATCACGTAAAACCACCTTCTGTCTGGTTACTGTATAGATCACGTAAAACCACCTTCTGTCTGGTTACTGTATAGATCACGTAAAACCACCTTCTGTCTGGTTACTGTATAGATCACGTAAAACCACCTTCTGTCTGGTTACTGTATAGATCACGTAAAACCACCTTCTGTCTGGTTACTGTATAGATCACGTAAAACCACCTTCTGTCTGGTTACTGTATAGATCACACTAAACGTCTGTAGTTGGACTGCTTCAGTTAGGACTACAACAGCCAGGTTGTAATAGTCTTACTGCCAAGTCTTACCTACAACATTTGGACGCCCTAACACACATACATACCTTGTGTGCGCACACAAACACTGACACACACAGATCTAGTTTTTTATTTCTCATGTCCCACCTCACTACCTCAAAGATATTCATACCCACCCCCGTCTCCGGCACCCCCGCCGGTCGCAGCATAATAGTCAGCCAACTTCTGATAAGGTATAAAAATAAAAGAAATATTTTCTAATCCCTCCTCTAACATTCAAATTGCCCCCCCTCCCCCGTGGGACATACGTCCACTTTAAGAAACACACACACACACTGATCTAGCTACAAGGCTCATACCTTCCGGGGAAAGACTTACCTTTGCCCTATTTCCAACCAGGTCATGATGATATGGTGTTTAAACTTTGCTCCCGTGTCATTTTCTTTCTATACTAGAACCTCTCCCCGCGCGTATGGACTATGAGAACTCTTCTCGTGTATGAACTATGAGAACCTCTCCCTACATCCATGAACTATGAGAACTCTTCTCGTGTATGAACTATGAGAACCTCTCTCTACATCCATGAACTATGAGTACTCTTCTCGTGTATGAACTATGAGAACCTCTCCCTGCATCTATGAACTATGATAACTCTTCTCGTGTATGAACTATGAGAACCTCTCCCTGCATCCATGAACTATGAGAACCTCTCCCTGAGTGTATAAATTAAAAGGTAAAGGTAATCCTGTCATGCCTTAGAGGCACATAGGGATATGGTATTAATGTCCATACTTTCCTTGACCTGTCGGCACACTAGAGGGTGATATGGTCAGAATCACTCCTGGCCGTCTTTCCTTCCCCAACTACAGAAGAAGTCAGGTACCCATTTCTACAGCTGGGTGACTGGGGCGCCTCCGGCCGATTTCGAACCCCCGACCTTCGCCATGAGAGACAAGTGCACTAACAAATTCGCCACTCAGACGCCAAAATGTATGAATTAGAAGAACTCTAATCACGTATGAACTATGGGAACTCTTATCATGTATGAACTATGAGAATTCTTGTCATCTATGAACTATGAGACCTCTTGTCGTGTATGAACTATGAGAACTCTTGTCGTGTATGAACTACGAGAACTGTTGTCATGTATGAACTACGAGAACTGTTGTCATGTATGAACTATGAGAACTCTTGTCATGTATGAACTATGAGAGCTCCTATCATGTATGAACTACGAGAACTGTTGTCATGTATGAACTATGAGAACTCTTGTCGTGTATGAACATTGAGATGACTTGTCATGTACAAACTATGAAAACTTTCTCGTGTATGAACTATAATAACAACTCGCCGCTTGTATACACCAAGATAACTCTTCTCGCGTATGAACTATAAGAACTCTTGTCATGCATGAACTATAAGAACTCTTCTCACGTATGAACTATAAGAACTCTTGTCATGCATGAACTATAAGAACTCTTCTCACGTATGAACTATAAGAACTCTTGTCATATATGAACTATGAGAACTTCTCCAAGTATGTATACACTATGACAACTCTTCTCGTGTATGAACTATGAGAATTTCTCGCCACATATATGAACTATGAGACCTCTTGTCGTGTATGAACTATGAGAACTCTTGTCGTGTATGAACTACGAGAACTGTTGTCATGTATGAACTACGAGAACTGTTGTCATGTATGAACTATGAGAACTCTTGTCATGTATGAACTATGAGAGCTCCTATCATGTATGAACTACGAGAACTGTTGTCATGTATGAACTATGAGAACTCTTGTCGTGTATGAACATTGAGATGACTTGTCATGTACAAACTATGAAAACTTTCTCGTGTATGAACTATAATAACAACTCGCCGCTTGTATACACCAAGATAACTCTTCTCGCGTATGAACTATAAGAACTCTTGTCATGCATGAACTATAAGAACTCTTCTCACGTATGAACTATAAGAACTCTTGTCATGCATGAACTATAAGAACTCTTCTCACGTATGAACTATAAGAACTCTTGTCATATATGAACTATGAGAACTTCTCCAAGTATGTATACACTATGACAACTCTTCTCGTGTATGAACTATGAGAATTTCTCGCCACATATATGAACTATGAGAACTCTTCCCGTGTATGAACTATGAGAACTCTCTGCACGTTGCATGGACTAGTTTCCTCGTTTATGAACTATAAGAACTCTACACATAATGTATGATCTTATACAACCTCTCTCCGCATGTATATAAATGAGAACTACTCTCTGCATAAATGTAATATTAGAGCTTTTTCTTTTTTACACAAACAATACTCCTAACATGAGATTGCTTATTGAATCAAGTTTTTACCTTCACTATTCCACCTTCACTTCCATCATGAGAAAATGAACACAATAAAGAAATGTGCAAAGAATCCGGAGAGAATTCTTATTTGTGGTCGTTGATTCTGATAAGTTTACACACACCATCATACAAGTCACAAGATGTGCAGTTCTTTTTTGTTTACGTGTACACTATGTGTACTGGGTAAAGACAAATGTACTAGGAGGTGATATGTGTAGAGGAGAGAGACGAGTGTAATAAGAGGTGATACATGCACTGGGTGGAGACAAGAGTATTAGGAGGTGATACGTGTACTGGGTGGAAACAAGTGTATTAGGAGGTGATATGTGTACTGGGTGGAGACAAGTGTACTAGGAGGTGATATGTGTACTGGGTGGAGACAAGTGTACTAGGAGGTGATATGTGTAGAGGAGAGAGACAAGTGTAATAAGAGGTGATATGTGTACTGGGTAAAGACAAATGTACTAGGAGGTGATATGTGTAGAGGAGAGAGACAAGTGTAATAAGAGGTGATATGTGTACTGGGTGGAGACAAGTATAATAGGAGGTGATACGTGTACTGGGTGGAGACAAGTGTACTAGGAGGTGATATGTGTACTGGGTGGAGACAAGTGTACAAGGAGGTGATACGTGTACTGGGTGGAGACAAGTGTACTAGGAGGTGATATGTGTACTGGGTGGAGACAAGTGTAATAGGAGGTGATATGTGTACTGGCTGGAGACAAGTGTACTAGGAGGTGATACGTGTACTGGGTGGAGACAAGTGTACTAGGAGGTGATATGTGTACTGGGTGGAGACAAGTGTAATAGGAGGCGATATGTGTACTGGCTGGAGACAAGTGTACTAGGAGGTGATACGTGTACTGGGTGGAGACAAGTGTACTAGGAGGTGATATGTGTACTGGGTGGAGACAAGTGTAATAGGAGGCGATATGTGTACTGGGTGGAGACAAGTGTATTCGGAGGTGATATGTGTACTGAATGGAGACAAGTGTAATAGGAGGTGATACGTGTACTGGGTGGAGACATGCGTATTAGGAGGTGATATGTGTACTGGGTGGAGACAAGTGTATTAGGAGGTGATATGTGTACTGAGTGGAGACTAATAGGAGGTGATACGTGTACTGGGTGGAGACAAGTGTATTAGGAGGTGATACGTGTACTGGGTGGAGACAAGTGTATTAGAAGGTGATATGTGTACTGGATGGAGACAAGTGTACTAGGAGGTGATATATGTACTGGGAGGAGACATGTGTACTAGGAGGTTATACGTGTACTGGAAGGAGACAAGTGTACTAGGAGGTGATACGTGTACTGGGTGGAAAAAATTCTACTAAGAGGTGATATGTGCATTGGGTGGAGACAAGTGTACTATGAGGTGATATGTGAACTTGATGGAGAAAAGTGTACTAGGAAGTGATATGTGTACTGGATAGAGACAAGTGTACTATTTTGTGATATATGTACTAGATGGGACAAGTGTACTAAAAGTGATATGTGTACTGAATGGAGACAAGTATACTGGGAGGTGATATGTGTACTGTGTGGAGACTGGTGTACTAATAGGTGATATGTGCACAGGGTGGAGAAAAGTGTACTTGATGATTTATGTACAGGATAGAGACAAGTGTACTTGGAGTAGATATGTGTACTGGGTGGAGACAATTGTACTTGGAGGTTATATATGTACTGAGTGGATACAAGTGTACTAGGAAATGAAATGAGTACTGAGTGGAGATAAATGTACTGGGTGGTGATATGTGTACTGGATGAAAACAATTGTACTGAGTGGTGATTTGTGTACTGGGTGGAGACAAATGTACTGTGTGGTGATTTGTGTATAGGGGACGGAAAAAATTGTACTGGCTCGTGATATGTGTACTGGGTGAAGACAAGTGTACTGTGTTGTGAATTGTGTAGGTGACGGAAACAATTGTACTGGCTGCTGATATATATAGTGGGTGGAGACAAGTGTACTGAGTGGTGATTTGTGTAGGTGACGGAAAAAATTGTACTGGCTCGTGATATATGTACTGGATGGAGACAAGTGTACTGAGTGGTGATTTGTGTAAGGGATGGAAACAATTGTACTGGCTGGTGATATGTGTACTGGGTGGAGACAAGCGTACTGGGTGGTGATTTGTGTAGGGGACGGAAATAATTGTACTGGCTGGTGATATTTGTACTGGTTGGTGACAATTGTACTGAATGGTGTTTTGTTTAGGGGATGGAAACAATTTTACTGGCTGGCGATATATGTAGTGGGTGGAGACAAGTGTACTGAGTGGTGATTTCTGTAGGGGATGGAAACAATTCTACTGGCTGGTGATATAAGTACTGGGTGGAGACATATGTACTGGGTATAGGCAATTGTACTGGGTGGAGACAATTGTAATATGTTGTGATATATGTACTGGGTGGTGATATATGTACTGTTGGAGGCAAATATACTGGGTGGTGATATATGTACTGTTGGAGGCAAGTATACTGTGTGGTGATTTGTGTAGAGGACGGAGACAATTGTAATAGATGGTGATATGTGTACTGGGTTGAGACAATTCTAGTGGGTGGAGATATGTGAAGTGGGTGGAAACAAATGTACTGGGTTTAGACAGTTGTACTGGATGGAGATATGTGTACTGGATGGAGTCTAGTGTAATGGGTGAAGACAATTGTACTGTGTTGAGATATGTGAAATGTGTGTAGACAAATGTACCGGGTTAAGATCATTGAACTGGGTTGTGACACGTGTACTGGGTGGTGATATGTGTACTGGGTGAAGACAAGTGTAGTTGGCGGAGACAATTGTACAGGGCGGTGACACGTGTACTGGGTGTTAATATTTGAACTATGTGGAGACAAGTGTACTGAGTGGTGATTTCTGTAGGGGATGGAAACAATTCTACTGGCTGGTGATATAAGTACTGGGTGGAGACATATGTACTGGGTATAGGCAATTGTACTGGGTGGAGACAATTGTAATATGTTGTGATATATGTACTGGGTGGTGATATATGTACTGTTGGAGGCAAATATACTGGGTGGTGATATATGTACTGTTGGAGGCAAGTATACTGTGTGGTGATTTGTGTAGAGGACGGAGACAATTGTAATAGATGGTGATATGTGTACTGGGTTGAGACAATTCTAGTGGGTGGAGATATGTGAAGTGGGTGGAAACAAATGTACTGGGTTTAGACAGTTGTACTGGATGGAGATATGTGTACTGGATGGAGTCTAGTGTAATGGGTGAAGACAATTGTACTGTGTTGAGATATGTGAAATGTGTGTAGACAAATGTACCGGGTTAAGATCATTGAACTGGGTTGTGACACGTGTACTGGGTGGTGATATGTGTACTGGGTGAAGACAAGTGTAGTTGGCGGAGACAATTGTACAGGGCGGTGACACGTGTACTGGGTGTTAATATTTGAACTATGTGAAGACAATTGTACTGGGTGGTTATTTGTGTAGGGGACGGAGACAATTGTTCTCGGTGTTGATATTTGAACTATGTGAAGACAATTGTACTGGGTGGTTATTTGTGTACTGGGTGGAGATGTGTGTACTGGTGGTGATATGTGTTCTGGATTGAAGCAAATGTACTGCGTGGAGATAATTGTACTGCGTAGTGTTATGTGTTCTGGGTGTTGATATGCGTACTGGGTGGTGATAGGTGTACTGGGTGGAGACACGTGTACTGGGTGGAAATAAATGTACTGGGTGGTGACATGTGTACTGGGTGCTGATATGTGTACTGGGTGAAGACAAGTGTACTGAATGGTGATATGTGTACTGGGTGGTGATTTGTGTACTGGGTGGAGACAATTGTACTTGGTGGTGATATATGTTCTGGATGGAGGCAATTGTACTGGTTGGGCATATGTGTACTGGATGGAGATAAGTGTACTAGGTAGAGATAAGTCTACTGGGTGGTGATTTGTGTATTGGATGATGACAAGTGTCCTGGCTGGTGTTATGTGTGCTGGGTGGAGACAAGTGTACTGGTTGGTGATATGTGTACTGGTTGGTTTTATGTATACTGGGTGAAGACAAGTGTAATGGTTGGTGATTTATGTACTGGGTCATGACAAGTGTACTGAATGGTGATATTTATACTAGGTGAAGAAAAGTGTACTGGTTGGAGACAAATGTACTGGTTTGTGATATGTGTACTGCGTGAAGACAAGTGTACTATTTGGTGATATGTGTACTGGGTGGAGACAAATGTACTGGGTGGTGATATCTGTACTGGGTGGAGACAAACGTACTGGGTGGTGATTGCTTCATCTAGTGCTCAACAAACTGTGGCCCACAACACGAATGCATGCAGCCCTCGTTGACTTTCAGTCAGTGACTTTACATTTTCTGAAATAATTTCAGTGATGCTGATGAGAGGAGGTTAATTAATCTCAGAGATTTGTAGAAAAAAAATTTACACTTAAATTTCCTGATCGGCCTAAAATCCATCTCAAGGACATTAACATAAATGTTTCATTTTTTTAACTTCAAGCTGTCATTCTTCATACACAAAATATAATTGTAGATTTCGCACAAAGAAACCAAAAGGCTGAGATGGTGATATGGAAAATTTGTTTTAAAAACAAAACCTAAAATGCAAAACCTGATAAAATGCAAAACCTAAACATTATAATCATAAAACGTATCTATTACAGTAACGCACTTCATTCAAGGAATAGTATATGCCATTTGGGCAACATATTAAACATATATCACAAACATTAATACAACATGATATAGACATTATCAAGTCATCTATAAAAATACATAATCGTTTTATTTACTCAACAACGTGGATGAATGGTAATCACAGGACATTCATTCACGCAGAACATCAACATATGTCATAACATATTGCAGACATAATGTCAATCAACGCAATATTCATTAGCTCATGTAACTAAAATAACCGTGGCTCTTGTTCTCAAACGTCTCATCCCAGTACATAATCCATTACCGCAAACTGTGCACATGCACTTTATTTCCATGCGGCTGCCGTGCCCTGTCATTCTAACCCTTCATACATAAATTCAGGTGTGCTATCGCACTAATAATTTCACTGCTTCAATACATAAAATCCAGAGGTACTAACATACTATTATCTCACTGCCTAAGTCCATCAAATCCAGATGTGCTATTGCACTATTACTACTCACTTCAATAAAGATCAAATAATGTGCCAACGCACTAAGTTGCCTTCCAGTTCATGAAGTTCAAACATGTATCAATACACTAATACTCCGTCTCAGTTAATTTGTTCAAATGTCCTCATGCACTAATACACATATCCATCGCTCAGGAAGTTCACATGAACACCAGGCCTTTATGGCATCACCCATGCTATTCAAGAGAACGTTAATCATAGGAATCACTAATACAGTTATCTCCACAGCTACATGAGTTTCTTATAACAATACCAGCATTAAGGCATCACCCATGCTATTCAAGAGAACGTTAATCATAGGAATCACTAATACAATTATCTCCACAGCTACATGAGTTTCTTATAACAATACCAGCATTAAGCATTAATACCATGCTGTTCAACAGAACGTGCGTCATCAGGAATAAGAAATAAATATATATATATATCCACAGCGACACGGAATTCACATGAATTATCAGCATGAATCAACATGAACACAATACATATCCATATGTATGTAACACAACAATATCAGGGCGACACGGACCGAGTATTTTCGTATCAGCGAGATCGCCATTTCCATGACCTCCATTTCTTGCTGTACTCTCTTATTCATAGACCATGCTTCACACCCATAAAACAGAATTGGCTTGATGTAACATTTAAGTACTCGGAATCTTGTTTCCATTGATATGGATTTGTTGCACAAGATGTTTCTCATTGTCTGGAATGCTGACTTGGCCTGAGCACGTCTGCTTTTTATTTCGTTGTGACATTTCCCATCAGCTGTTATAATCGTTCCTAAGTACTTGAGTCTATCAATTTGTTTCAGTTCTGTGCCATCGATTGTAGTGCTACATTTTAGTGGTATTCTTTTCTTTGAGACGACCATCACTTCAGTCTTTTTTTTTATTCAGACTGAGACCTTTTCTTTTACTTTCACGAACCACCATGTCCAGAAGAACCTGTAGCTTTCCTTCACTTTTAGCAATCTTGCTTACAACTGAGAGGCCTACAGGAGTGCTGTTGGGAGGCAAAGTTCCACAAGGGACATGCAAATGACTGACTGATTGACTGGCTGTTGGCTTCAGTTCAAGCAAGATTTACAGTAAAAAAAAAAAAACAACCATGATGAGTGACGCAGGTCCTTGGAGCAGATACTTGATAACAAGTGGCAAAGATAAAGAAATGATACTAATCTGTACAATAGTAAGGTAAAATGAGATAATCACTTCCCACAAGTACAGACAGTACGTTATAACGTGGGGGAAGAAACAAAAGAAAAAGAGAAACCTCTTCAGTTTATCATGAATATTTTTTTGTTACAATTGGTAAGCCAGTATTTACAAGTTGACTGTAACTAACTGTGCTGACGACTGACAGCAAGTTCTTGGGAAAAATGGTAGCCACATCATGCAGTCTTTCGCGTCGAGAGCTGTGCATTTATTACAAGCTTTATCGGGGTCTGAAAAGAACACAATTTCTGAAGCTAAACAGAAGAGTATGGTCCAGTTTTACAAGAGCGAGGAAAGTTGACAGAAACGAGAATGGCAGAAAGTAAGATGAGCACGTGTAAATTAAGAACATACAAGAATCCAATATTTCGGCAAATTCCTTCGACAAGGACCACATACAGAAACAATACAACAGATAAATACACGGAAAAAAACTCAGCAATTTCGTGTGCTCCTCGCAAGAAAGTAAAGCACAAAATACGTCAGTATGGATATAGGTAAGAACAAAGTAGAAGCAAAGTGGCTGGTGAAATATGAGAGAAAGAAGCAATGACAAAGACTCTCTCTCTCTCTCTCTCTCTCTCTCTCTGAACCTTAATTGCCCACGCCACATGGGGCTTCCGCAAGGGTTTTCCACAAATGCTGTCCTTTGCCTTTTTTCTGCTCTTGCCCAGGTGAGACCTCTATTGCTCAATATCCTTTCTGTTGTTCTTCTCTATGTCTCTTTTGGTCTACCCTTACTTCTGTTCCCCTGTGGTGTCTATCTTAGTGCTATTTTTGGTAGTGAGTTGTCAGTCATTCGGAGCACATGTCCCAACCATCGCCAGCGTCTTTCCTCAATAATTGCTGTCAGTGGCTTCATCTGCATTTCTGCCAATAAGATTTTATTTCGTATGGTGTTTGGCCAAAATATTTTTCTAATTCTTCATAAACATTTAGTCTGGAAAGAATTCAGCTTGTTTTCTATGGTCTTGGTGATTTTCCAGCATTCACTTCCATAGAGTAGCACACTTAGAACATTAAATATCCTGATTTTTGTATTCATGCTTAGTTTTTTTTAGATTTCCGTATAGTCTGTATCACTGCAAAAGCCTGGTTTGCTCTAGTAAGTCTGCTGTTGATGTCCTCTGTGCTGTCTCCATTTTCTACTACTCTACTGCCAAGATATACAAATTCGTTGACCTCCTCCACTAACTTGCTATCTACTCTGAGTACATTTCTGTTGTTCACATTTTGCTTTATTAACTTTGTCTTTCCTACGTTGATTTTAGTCCTATGTTGTTTGCATTCTGAGTTGGCTTGTTTATTTTATCTTGCATATCTTTGTGGCTGGTTAGTAATAGACAAATGTCGTCCGCAAAGTCAAGGTCCTCCAGCACTGTGTCAAGGGTCCATTGTAATCCTCTGCGTTTGTCTGATGTTGCCTCCTTCATTAACTAGTCTACTGCTAAGGTAAATAATGTTTGTGATAGTACACATCCCAAAGACATATACTGCTGTCTGGCAAACAACATGATATCATGCCCCAGATGCATCGTTTTCTAATTCATTGTAACCCCGCGGGAAAACAAAACATGTTTACCTGTAGATAAAGGAGATTTTTTAATTCAAGTTTGAATAGGTTAAATGAGAATAAATAGTAGGTAAGGTTTATTGTTCCCAGGTGTTTAGAAGACAAGAAAACATGTGGTTCAGTTCTACAAATCTATGTTCTAGTTCAGCCTAAATGCTTTGTGCCAGTTGAAGTTAAGCTGTAGGTGAAATATGGTGCTAGTGTTCATGCCCTTAAAGAAATACTTTAAGTATAAACACAACTAGATCTTGTTAGATTGCTGCACTATAGGTAACCACGTTATGTTATTTCTAGCAAATGTTTACTTACACTGATTAAGGGTATGTTATATCGGTGAGGGTAGGCTGAATCATATGCTGAAAGTTTACAAAGAATAGAAATAGCAGGGAGATGTTAAACAAGCCATATAAGAAAGGTTAAAACAAGCGATAAATGAAAGGTTAGAACAAGCCATATAAGAAAGATTAGAACAAGCCATATAAGAAAGATTAGAACAAGCCATATAAGAAAGATTAGAACAAGCCATATAAGAAATGTTAGAACAAGCCATATAAGAAAGTTTAGAACAAGCCATATAAGAAAGTTTAGAACAAGCCATATAAGAAAGTTTAGAACAAGCCATATAAGAAATGTTAGAACAAGCCATATAAGAAAGGTTAGAACAAGATATAAGATAACGGGAAGAAAATATGGATACTGAAGACAACAATCCAATGTTTTGGTGATGACTCTTTTACCTTCGAGAATACAGATGACAGTACAACATGTAACACAAAAATCCAGAACGACTGATTGATTGATCTTTATTTTCATAGGGCTAATAATTAAGCACGCAGGTCCGTCTGACTTTCTGAGAGATGCAAGTGATAAGACTGCGATGAAAGTGTAGATGACAATCAGAGAAAGAAGAGATGGTGATGTGAGGAAAGCGGTCAAGCTGCTGACCACCAAAGACCAGACCGTTTCACATACATCGTGATTAGCATTGAAAGGCCTTTCAGAAACAGCAGAAAGGCCTCATGCTGGCTGTGGAGTATGCGAAACAAGCATTGAGAACATAAATAATTTAGTTTCTCATAACCAATACCAATCCTCCGTAGCTAAATCGCTAAAGATGCACTTCAAAGTGCAGTGCCAACTGGAAGAGCATGGGTTCAATCCCGGGACAAAAAAAAATAAAGCAACAACTCACAAGACCTCTGATAATCTTGCTCACCCCCCTTAGAGTGTCAAGAGTTTAATATGGCCGAAACACGTGTCTGAGGGGGGGGGGGTACTTAATCTGAAGGAGTTGTGTTGTTGTTCCGCTCTCTACAGTAGAGAGTTTCCTGCATTTGTCGGGTGGGCATACCTGCAACCCACTGTGTACGTAATCTGTGGTGAGTTACAGAAGCTGGCTGGTAGTAACCATTGTCAGTCACGTGAGAAACTGGTTCGCATTTTCTACTTCCTAAGACGTAAAACATATAAACAACACTTTCTAGCAAAACCGAAAATGGATTTTCTTTCGATGAAGGAGAGCAATTACTGAACTTTCTGTGACTAGAGATGTTATATTCTGGAACTTGCTGGACTTGTTATTTCATGCTAATGCAGTGCAATCTCCTTTTCCTAAAGGGTCATGAAGTACTTGATGTCTTCTCTATCGGATAAATGCTCTCAGTTTTCGTTCACATAAAACACATAAAATGTTTTAACTTTATTGGAGTGTTGTAGTCACATTAGATAACCCTTTTTGTATCTACATTACTGGAATATTGTAGTAACATTATCTGGGCGTTGAAATCATATTAAGTGAATGTTGCTGTCACATTCATTGGGTGATAATAATAACATTAGTAGGGTGTTGTAGTCATATTAGTTGAGCATTTTATTCGTGTTAAATATTTATCTGCAAACTCCTTCTTAGAACAACTTATTTTATATAAGAAATGAGGTTGTGGCGATGCGTGACTTACTTAACGTGCACACTGAGACATCTGTCTGTCAAGGGGCATACAGTCCAGAAAACCAGGAGCAGGTGGCCCTCTGGGTAGCGCTGGATATCGTCTTCCTGAGTAGACCAGTCGCCAGTGTTGCGTTCACTCAGAATGTTGAGCAAATAACAACTCACCAGAAGAATATCTACATCCACAACTTTCTTTGAGTACAGACGAGTATGACACTTGTAGCTCTCTCCTGTCAGCCTTCCCTGCTCACGCTGCACAGTCTCCACTTTCACGGTCTTTAGCCTTTCTGACTTCCTACCTTACTCATACAGATTACATTTACTATGTTATCTATTACCTACAACGTTTTCCTATGCCCTCTTTACATTCTACCCTAGATTTTCCCTCATCGCATCTGGCCCCCGTCTACTTCCTTGCTTCTTTTGTCCTAAGGAGTCTACATCAAAGATGTTGATGGTAGGGATTCGTCTCATAATGTGGCCAATACATTGTTATCTTCTTCATTTAATCGCTTTGGAAAGTAGTGTCATGCCTGACAGTATTTTGCCAAAACTTTCTTTTTATCTTCAGCAGACCCTTGCTATGGCAGGATACATACACACACAAACATACACAATATACATATAACTTAAACATTTTTAAAAAGTCGCACTGGGCAAGGTCTGGTGAATAGGGAGGATGTGGCATCAGGGTTATATTTTTACAGTTACAAATCTGCCGAGACTAGCTAGCAGGATGGGCTGGTGATTTGGATAAACCATGTCTTGTTCCATTACTTGTCTGATCGACGCTTTCTTCTCACTTTCTTTCGTTGACATCTAAAGCAGAAAACAGGATTAACTGTTTGACCAGGACAAACAAATTCCTTGTAAATTATCCCCTTGTTATTAAACAAATAATCAATCTTGACTTGATATTGCTCTTGATTTGCCTCTCTTTCCTCGGTCGAGGTGACTGGGGAATTTTTCCATTCACTGGATTGTCGTTTGGTTTGTGTGTCGTAGGCGTGGATTCAGGTTTCGTCAGCTCTAATGACATTTGAAAGAAAGCTGAGGTTATTGGCAGCATCCGCTTTGAGGTCGTAGCAAACGTCAAACTGTTGCAGAGCCTGGGCACAGCCTTTGATGCAACGCACTGCATCATCAAATCCTCCTTTACACTTTTGTGACAGCTTCGACGACTAACTCCCACCAGTGCACCGACATCATCATTGCTTCGACAACTGACTCCCACCAGTGCACCGACTTCATCATTGCTTCTACGATGATCTTCGCTGACAGCTTGACGTACTCTCTCAGACATTTCTGGTCTTGACCTGGACATTGCTCGACATGGGCACTTGTCATCTTCAGCTGAAGTTCTACCCCATCCTCCACAAAACAAGAAAAAACGGGAAAACCACCCACATATGTGGAAATGACTCATAGCCTGTCCCACAAGTCTGTCCTCCACATCTGATATTACATTTCTCACGGAAATCTGACATTTCGCAAGCCCCAGAGAAAACTTAACACGTGTTTAACGAAGAAGAAAACGTCTTTTGCGTCACTCCGTTGAGTATAAATTGTCCATTTTCAGCGGAATGGTCGGACATCTATTGAGGGTCATGATCCTAGAGGCCGGTGTTATAACTACTCTCTATTCCAGAGCGGGAAATTCAGTCCCTATCTTTTGTGACTGGAGCTGGCACATATTTTCACATCACAGAAAAGTTTGAACATAAATACGCGAGGAAGCCTGAAATTAATTAATGGAATACAAGATTTACAGGCCTGTGATTCCTATACTCTGTTAGCACATTACATTTTTTTTTAACAAACTACGAACCGTTTTTTTTTAAATTCTTTCCGCTCTAGACCCACAAAAGGCTGTGTGTGTTATCTGACTGCTCTTTTTTTTAATCAATTTGTGACGTAAACGATTTTTTTTCTGTATAATTTTATGACTACATCCTCCGTTGTGAAAAATGTCTTGGATGTTTCATGGCTGAAAATCTGAGAGAGATGTTTATATGACGTCATATGGTCTCTGGTGAATTTATATCGCCTTGTCCTAAATGATGTACATGATCATCAGATGTTTCAATTTACCTACAAGATCTAAAGCTTGATTAAATTTAAGTGGGGTGTTGGGGCGGGATAACTAGGGGTGGGGGGAGAGGAGAGGACAGCATGCAATGATGCAAGTATTTTCAGAAAGCTATTAAATAATAATTATATAAAAAATAAATTAATAACCGGTATAATATTGAAAATCACAAGGCAGGACCAAATAACAGACCATAAATGTCTAAGAATAAGCAGATGACAGGTAACTTCAATACAAGATGTGAAAGTGCAGTAAGAACACAAAATGGACGACTGGTCAGTGGATAAAGAGAAAAAATTGAAAGATGGAGGGAACACTTTAACACCCTACTAAACAGAACACAAGCAGCACAAGCAATAGATATACTAAACATCAATACAGGACCAATAACAATAAATGAAGTAAAAGAGGCGATAAAGATGCTAAAATTAGACAGGGCACCAGGTGAAGATGAAGTGACTGCGGAGATGTTGAAAGCAGAAGAAACAGAAACACCAAAACAACTTTGCCGGATATTACAACAAATTTGGGATTTAGAAAAAGCCCCAGAGGAGTGGAAAACTGGTTTTATAGTAAAACTACCAAAGAAGGGTGACCTCAGAGATTGCGGGAACTGGAGAGGCATTACCCTTCTGCCACTCACTAGTAAAGTATTTTGCAGAATAATCATCAACAGAATTGTACCAACACTTGAGGAAAAACTTCGGAAAGAGCAGGCAGGATTTAGGAAAGGAAGATCATGCATAGACCATATATTTGTACTTAGACAAATATTAGAACAGGCAAATGAGTGGCATAGCACAACATATGCATTATTCATAGATTTTGAGAAAGCCTTTGACAGTGTCAACAGAGATGCACTGTGGAAAATCCTAAGATGGCATGGCCTCCCCCATAAAATAGTTAATGTAATCAAAGCCCTATACGAGGGTTTTCAGTGCAAAGTTATCTGTGGAGAACATACCTCCAGCAGCTTTAGGGTACAAACAGGAGTGAAACAGGGATGTGTACTATCATCAACATTATTTATCTTGGCAGTAGACTGGTTAATGAAGGAGGCAACATCAGACAAACGCAGAGGATTACAATGGACCCTTGACACAGTGCTGGAGGACCTTGACTTTGCGGACAATAATGTGCTAGAAGTGAGTTAAGATAAGGTAAGCAATTATAGCAGGTATCTGTGTACACTCAAATGGCATTTTTATGAAGTGGTTTAGAACCACTAAAGAATCAGGACTTCTTGATCTAAAGAACGCTCGCAACAGCAGACGGACAACACGTGAAAGATGTAACCAAGAGCAAGAGATTGACGGCCTCTGCTACTAAAATTTGTATCAAAACCAATTTTGACAGACACTGGAGACAGGGAACCTGGTTGTAGTCGACGCGGAAGTCAGCGCTCTCTTAAGTTAAAACCCCAGCGAAGCAGGAATATTTTTTGGGTATAAATATACAAATATATAAAACTAAATATATAACTGTACACACAAATCCACTGCACTTAATCTGTGATAACAAAATGTTAGAGCTATTTAAAACAGAAGCAGGAACAGCTTTAGCAAGTGCACGTGCTCGAGTGCGCTCATTAATTAATAACGCTGTTCCTACTTTTGTTGGAAATAGTTCCGACGACACATGCGCTGTAATCTACACGAGTGAGTCTGTTGTGAGCTCATTATCGGGGCTCCTGTGCATTCATAAAAAGTTGTCCCTGACGGCCTCTGGTATCCTCTGTAACATTACATAACTTTTTCTATCTGCAGCCTAGCCATGACAACCGTGACGACCCAAGGTTCATGGACGAACAAGAACACCATCATGGGCCATCTTTAGCAGCGGTCTTTAGGGGTAGAAGCAGTCAGTCAACACCAATCCCTTTCTTCTAGGGCCATTTTCTGCAGCCGGCTTCCACTCCGCACCGCCTACAAACAACATTCTGAGATATGGGAACATAGATTTAAACATTCTGAGATATGGGAACATATATTTAAACATTCTGAGATATGGGAACATATATTTAAACATTCTGAGATATGGGAACATATATTTAAACATTCTGAGATATGGGAACATATATTTAAACATTCTGAGATATGGGAACATAGATTTAAACATTCTGAGATATGGGAACATATATTTAAACATTCTGAGATATGGGAACATATATTTAAACATTCTGAGATATGGGAACATATATTTAAACATTCTGAGATATGGGAACATAGATTTAAACATTCTGAGATATGGGAACATAGATTTAAACATACCTGAAAGTGGAAATCGTGTCGAAAAGGTAAAGATATCTAAAACATTTATCTAGTCGAGTAAATGAAAATCTCTAAAACACTTATCTAGCTGAATAAACGAAAACTACTAAAACATTTATCTAGTCGAATAAATGAAAGTCTATAAAACATTTATCTTGTCGAATAAATGAAAATCTCTAAAACACTTATCTAGTCGAATATATGAAAATCTCTAAACACGTATCTAGTCAAATGTATGAAAATCTCTAAAACACTTATCTAGTCAAATAAATGAAAATCTCTAAAACATTTATCTAGTAAAATAAATGAAAATCTCTATAACACTTATCTAGTCGAATATAAGATAACTTCTAAAACATTTGATCTAGTCAAATAAATGATAGTCTATAAAACACTTATGTAGTCGAATAAATGAAAATCTCTAAAACACTTATCTAATCGAAAACATTAAAACTTATAAAACACGTATCTAGTCCAATAAATGAAAGTCAATAAAACACTTATATAGTCGAATAAAATGCTACAGAAGAGTTCTCCAAATATCGTGGACACAAAAAGAACAAATATATCCATACTACAAGAGCTTAATATTCAAGAAGGCTGGCTAGTAAAGAGGATTAAATAGATAAAACTTAAATATTTTGGACACATTAAGCGTCATGATAATTTAGAGAAGACCGTACTGGAAGGATACATAATGGGAAAAAGAAAGAGAGGAAGACCAAAACGAAGATGGCTGCAAGACATCTTTGACGATCTGGAAATGGATGCTAGGGAGGCAAAGTTCCGCAAGGGACATGCAAATGAATGAAATGAGTCGAATAAATGAAAATCTCTGAAAAGGGTTTCTTGTCGGAGTTTGAAACGCTACATAACAGATCATGAAAGCTGTTTTCTAGCATGGAATACAGTGAGCACAACAGCATTATCTTCATGTCACCGATAATCATGGTACAATAAGAAGTAGACGAAAGAGTGGAAGCAAATATTGGAGCCTTCCAATTCATAAATGAAAAAATAAGCAAAGTTTCATTTCTGTTTTACAAAAAAAAAAAAAGAAAAATAATAATAATAACATCAGAAATATGAAATGTAGTGTTCATGTCATAAACGATTATTGCAAGACACTGGATGATGTGAGCGAGGTTAATGTAATAAGACACTGCGGTAGTATTCTTTCTACATTAATGCTTTGGCCGTTATTTTTCTACATTCACGATGTAACCGTTATGTTTCTACATCCATGATGTAACCGTTTTTTTTTACATTCACTCTGTGGTAGTTATGTTTCTGCAGTAAAACTATGGCCTACCACTAAAACTTGCATTTTATGTCCGAGGTGACATTATTGTATGCAATAACTTCATTGAAAATTAAAATCCAAGTCTGGTTTTGTATACTCACGGAAAAAAGTAAGTGTGCAGTGGTGTCAAGCTTATCAATCACGTTGTCATGAGTGAAATGAAATCAAATTGGCACGAAGTTTTGTCTGAGTGTTGTCCACTTCTTCGTGCTGCACGAAGTTGATCGCACTATTCATGGGGAGATAACCACAGCTTCAGTGAAATCACGTGCAGTTATCCATGATTGGTTACTGACCACGGATAAAATGAGGGTAAGTGTGTAATTCTGTTCTCAGAGATCTCTTCACGTAATCGTTGAAGAAAGAAGTAGTGGAATTCCAACATAAACATCTTTTTTCATCATGCCAAGATTGAATGAACATAAGCGAGAAATAGCTGTTGGGATGTTAATTGCTGGATCAACGTCGTTTTAACCAAAATGGTTCCGTTGCTGACCGCCATAGAAGCAGCAGACCACGAGTTACCACCCTTGCACAAGACCGCTACATCCACCTCATGCACCTTCGTAACAGGTTTCTCCAGGCAACATGGACTGCCTGCAACATTCCAGGTGTAAGACGTGTGTCGGGCAGGACAGTGAGGAACAGACTCAGAGAGGTAATCTCTTACATCATAGGCCTGCAGTTAGACCAGTACTGACAGTTCGCCAAAGACAAACTCGCTTGCACTGGGCCAGGCACCATGTGGCATGGCCTTATCATCAATGGAGACGGATCCTATTCACTGATGAGTCCAGATTCTGTCTGCAAGGCCATGATGGGCGTGCTTTAGTGTACAGGTGAAGAGGAGAACGCTTTGCGAATAACTGTGTGCTAGAGGTGGATAGGAGAAGAGGAGGCAAATAATGGTTTGGGGAGGAATTTCCTATGCTGGCCGAACAAACCTAGTCTTCCTCAATGACAACCTTACAGGTTTACGATATAGGGACGAAATCAATTACACGCCACGTAATGCCTTTTCTGGATGCCAATGGACAAGACCTGATACTACAGCAGGATAACGCTCGTCCACATGTCGCACGTGTGGTCAGGAACTACTTTCAACAACGTCAGATTACTGTCTTGCCATAGCCAGCAGTTCCACCGGACCTGTCACCTATCAGGCACATTCGGGATGAACTGGACCGCAGGTTGCGAAGACGACACAATCGTCCTGGAAACCGCCAAGAATTAGCCCAAGCGTTGCAAGAAGAATGGAATAACATGTCTCAACAACTGATACAACGTGTCATTGGTTCGATGAGAAGGCGGTGTCAAGCAGTGATAACTGCCCGAGGAGGACACACACGATATTGAAACCTTGATTTTCTGTTCTTGGGGTGGTGAGCCACATTAGGTGAGCTTTTTTTTTTTACTTTTTTGTGACATGTGACTGGCCTGAAAGTTATCATTTTATCTGTTATTGGATAATCAAACATAATGTGTGCCAAATTTTATTTCAGTCATTACCTGAGCACGTACATTGTGCTTTTTAAAGCATTGCACACTTACTTTTTTCCGTGATTAAAATCATCTTTAAAATATTTATGCTTAATATAATATTTCTGAGAACTACAAATATAATGCTCATACAAATAGCTCTATTGTTTACTATGAATACTGTATAATCTTAAATTGAAGATTTTATTGTCTCCAGACTTTACTGTTTTGATTTCGATTTGAACTTTCTACGTCCTTCTACAGCCGTGGTCATGTGTTACCTACAGGAACAGCTTCCATGCAGGACAAGCAAAAAAGCAGGTAACAACAGGGCTTGGTCAGAACATATGGAATTGTTTAAAGCAAAGACGATAAAGACTGACGATAATCAAGTTTTCACGAAACATGATAACACTGCCAAGATATGCTTCTCTCAGTCATGCTCTCCTTTCAACACATTAACAGATTCAACCATCATGACAGCAACATACTCCCGTCAGACATCTTCAGACGTTCATGTTTAGGCACTGTTCATTCTTCAAGTCTCTCATTCCACTGATTACTGTTTTAACTTGTCAATTCAGTTTCCTCCCCCTCCCCCCATATTCCATGTCTAGATCTAGAAACTACACTCACGTGAGGTAATATATGAATCTCTACTTTTACCCGTCTTTGTTCGTTGGCTAAGTTTTGTAACTATGCCGCTGTGAATCCTGCTATACGTCTGATGTATCGATAGACAAGCAACAGGCAGTTATTTCCTAGCACTCTCATGTAAGTGGAGACCCTAGCTATTGTCGACCTTCTGTTTTTTTTTTGCCACGTGATCTAGATCTATATATGAACATTAGTTTATATGTAATTGTGATATGATTCCGTCATCTTTCATTCAGTGCTAAGATTACTTGGCACTTCCCACACTGTTGTGCGAGTAACATTTCGCAGTTTGAAGATGAACTGTGGACATACATCATTTTTTGTTTCTCTGTTCGAAGATGATTCGTGGACACTCTTTCGTTCATTCATTACCATGTCCCTTGCGGAACTTTGCCTCCCTAAAGCTCTCCTGTAGGTCTCTCTGTTGTAAGCAAGATGCCCTGCTGCTGATGCATCCATTCGCAGATCATCAACGATGTCTTGCAGCCAACTTAACCTTAGTCTTCCTCTCTTTCTTTTTCTCATTATGTGCCCTTCCAAGACGGTCTTCTCTAAATTCTCATGACAATTAATGTGTCCAAAATTATTTCAGCTTTACTCCTCTTTACTAACCAACCTTCTTAAATATTAAGTTCTTGTGGTATAGTATATTTGTTCTTTTGGTGTCCATGATATCTGAAGGACTCTTCTATAGCTTTTTCATTCAAAGGCACTTATGTGTTTCTTAGCAAAAGAACACGAACTTACAAAATACAAACAAAATAACTACATGCCTTCAGCCTTACGCTCAAAGAAAGTGTGTTGCAACTTCATTTTGTCAGCAGTAAAGTGATACAATCTTGTTAGACGCATCAGTGATTCTCTTGATATTTCTTTGCTTTCTCGACATCTTTATTTTCATTTTAGAAATTACTGGAATCAAATATTCCGTTCAGAAAAGAAGTCATGCCTAATATCATAGAAATATGTCATAACATACATATTTTCACACAACGGAAATGTGGGCTAAACATAAATCTTTGAGGAATTGTAAAAGTAATGGATGGAATACAAGATTTACAGATCTGATTCCTATATTCTGTTAGGTCATTTAAATGTTTTTGTAACAGACTAGTAAAAGTTATTATGGATTCTTTCCGCTCTGGACGCATAAAAGGATTTGTTCTCTCATTTTATAATGTGTTCATGACATGTTTTTCTATAACATTTTATGAATACGTCCTCCGTTCTGGAAAATATTGTCGCTGTTTGATGGCTTGAAATCTGACACTTCCATGTTTATATGACGTCATGTGAGAGACTGTGCGTGAGTATCGTCTTGTCCTAAATCATGTTCTTGTTTATGGTGGATAGATCTTTCACTTTAACTAGAATATGTCAAGTTTGGTTAAAGTTAAGTGTGTGGGGATGGGGGAGGAGGAGGGAGCGACAAACATACACAGAGGAGAGTGAAAGAGAGAAAGAAAAAAAGAGAGATATAGAGAGAGTGGGAGAGAGAGAGAAAGATTAACATGCAGTGATACTCACAAATATTTTCAGAAAGCTACGAGAAAATGATTAAATAAAAAAATAGTCCATAATCCCTAAGATGCTGGTAAATGTCAGTGCACAAATATCTGAGGATAAAACAAAAAAATGTCCTAGAAGTGAGTGAGGATGATATATGTGATTGGTATGTACCAGGCGTCCGTGTACACTCAGATGACCTTTTCTCCCGATGAAGCGGTTTAGGACCACAAAAGAATTCAAAATAATGAAGACATCTTGACATAAAGAATGCTCCCAACAGTTGACTTTCAACACGTACAAGATAACCTTGAAGAGGACGATACAAGAAGGAGGCTGTTCGCGCCCTCTTTTGATAACATTTATATGTAAAATATTATACATAGCAAATTT